>BSBN01001098.1:0-435332 GCA_027924645.1 Cunninghamia lanceolata
TTTGCAGGTTTTGGTGGTACACATAATGTATCAAATTCACAAAAGGATGAAGCTTGGAAGGTGAAAGGTGAATACCAACAAGGAAGAGTTTGAATGTGAAATGCTCTAATACAAATTCACTGTTTAATAGTGCACGAGTTGAGATAATGTTTTTTTGAATAAGGGGAAACACATTTTATAAATGTTTAATAAATGATGTAAATGAGCTGACCAGTGAGGTTTTGCTTTGCTAGTGAGACATTGAATGTAACCAGTGAGACTTAATGAAATAAATTTTTAGAATATTTGTTCAAGCATTTTAGTCTTCATTTCATGGTGCTTCTCTCAACATTTGAATATCTATGATACTTGAAGTTTATATGCATAAATTTGTGAGGATTAATTAAGTTAGATTTGATTTGTAACTTGAATCACTGATTCACTTAAATAAATGACTAAACCATGACTACCATGATTCAACCAATTTTTAGTATTTTTTAAGTCATTTATTATTTTTTTAATCAATGACCAGTTAACAACAATCAATGATTAAATTAATGACTAAATATACTACCAAATTACCAAATATACTACCAAATTGATGACTAAATATACTACCAAATTAATGACTAAAATTTATTTGGTCATAAATTTGGTTGCGAGATAAATGACCGGCAATAAACTACCAATGGTCACGTGACCAAACTACTAATCACATGACCAATTTTTGGTAGTTTATTTAGTAATTTATTTCTATTTTTCTACTAGTGCAATGTCATACAACTATCGCATGCCTAATACCACATCCATCTCACCCATACTAACAACATAGAAATCTGAATGGCATGCGTAATTGTTCAACAATATGGTGAGATTAGGTATCCTCCTCGTGCAGGTGAGTACAAATCCATCAGCTACCCTCACCTTAAATCCTTCAAACTCTTTAGTCTCCAGCCCTCTCTTTGCAATCAAGCCCTCATCTGTGAAATTATGAGGGGCACCTGTGTCGAGTAATGTGATCACTCTCTGTCCTCCAAGTACTCTCATCTGAAATGATCCCTCTCTCTGAATGCTCGAGAGATGTGTTGTAGGTAGGGTTGTCTCCTCCTTATCTGATACTTCAGATGCAACATTAGTCATTGAATCATTATCTTTTGATTGCTGCTCTAAGTGTGACTCTGATTCAACAAACTTATCTGATGAAAAATACTCTAACTGTTTAGCTTTTCCTTGGGCAGCACACTTGTGCTTAGGATCCCAAGGCTCTCAGTGGTGAAAACAAAGTTTCTTCCTCCTAAGGTCATTCAACTAGTCATTATCCAACTTGTAAGAACTCTTGTGCTACTGTTCGGAATCTCTCTAAAAATGTCTTTCATCTTTCTCCTTATCTCTCCTATGTTGAAATCCCTTGGATTGAAACTTATTTCTCCAAACAGAAGACTCCATATCACGGGCCTTCTTCATGGCCTCTTGTAATGATGTAGGGACTAAACCTTTAATCCAACCCTAAAGTGGATTTGACAACCCATCAATAAAGAGCATGATCAATCTACACTCTGAAATATTGGAAACCATCATCGAAAGGTCCTGGAACTCTGATATGTAATAATCTACAGAGTCCACCTATTTCAATCGAGCCAACTCCTTGAATTGCATTTCAGGATCCTTCTTATCAAATCTATCTATGAGTCTGGATGTGAACTCAACATAGGAGGTAATTTGCTCATCTCCCAGGGTGACCTTGCCGTTGCTGCACCACTTATGTGCACTGCCCTCCAAATGTAAAGCAACATAAGTAATAGCATCTTCTTCAGGCATGGGGTTGATCTACAGGTAACTATCCAGTTTCTGGACCCATGCTCTCGCGGTGGTTTTACCAAAACCATCAAAGTATGGGAGAGTCATCTTGCTAACCTTTTTCTATAGTTCTAGGTTTTGTGGTCAGTTTCCCCTGTGGGGTCTATTTCTCATCCTAATGTCAGAGTATTCACCAAATGTCATCTCAACCCTAAACTCTACATTGGATGCTCTCCAATCTCTCAGGATCTCATCCTGGAACTCAATCTGTGTGGTGTCCTATTCAGGAACATTATTCCTGGGTGCAAATGTAGGAATACCAGGTCTATCCCTAGCTATCAGCTAGGTAGCTCTCCTATTCGTGACTGAGGCTTCACCTTCATCCTCTCTATCTCTGTGTCGATCTGCATTGTGCCTGTCACCATTCTGCCTGTCTCCATTGTTCCTATCACCCATACACCTATCACCACCATTATCTGCTCTGTTTATTTCCCCAAAATTGTTCATATTTCCTCCATTATTATTGTTGTTCTTGTTATTTCTATTTTTTGGAGCTACCAACCGGCCAGGGGTAGGGTTCAATTCTTCCTATGACTCTTTGAAAGTCTCGTCTATCTACATGATTCCTCTCTCTATATTCTGTTGTCCCCTCACCAATGAGTTTAGAATATCCCGCAAGCTGAATTCCTCAAGATCTCGATCACCCATCTCTTCAACCTGTGCTGGAACCACACCTAAAAAGGGATCTGTCCTCTGTACTTCAATATCTTCCTCACTGTAAATGACTACTGGTTGTTCCCCAGTGGCTACTACCTCTATATCTGTAACAAAGGGATATGTTTGTGGAATTTGTAAATCGGGCCTTGACCTATTCCTTTTGAGATAATATCTACTAGTACCTGGCTACATGTCTCATTTTCACTTCTGCATGTCTGAATCTGACCTCATAGGATGGTAGGAAGAGCTATGCTCTGATACCAATGTAATGTGCTGCACCTGTTGGTTCTTTTTAAAATCTTTTAGTGTTATTTTTAATTTTTATTATGTTTTTTCAGACTAGAGAAAAGATGCAGAACGGGTTTCAGTTTTCCTGCATATGTGTGTTGCCGGAACATACAATAGATAGCATATAATGCAAACCCAGAAAATATACAATAGATATGAAGAAATGAACAGATACTTAGATCACAAATAGGAAAAATATGAATTACTATGACATACCCATGTTCAGTTTTGCAACTTGGTACATATGCTGAGACTGGACCAGCAAGTGGGTATGGCTAAAATTGCCTCAAATCTCCAAGAAATACAAGAGAGTGCAATAGAACTAATTTCAGCAATAGCAAAGACCCTAAATGCCTCCCATGAAGGTTACAAAGGTTGCAAATAAGAAGGCATGAATGCTTTACAAGATCCCACGTCCTCAGGCATAAAGTACGACCTCCAAAGAGAGTTCTCACTGAAAATATGATTGAACAAGCCTGCAATAACTCAGAAAACCTCTGCACATGTATTTCTCCTCCAAACACCTATGAAAAGGTACCAAACAACCCTCAAAAACTAGAATATATCTCCATGAATGGTATGACCTCTCTGCTGCAATAGTATGACCAGCAAACCAGTCCTCAACCTCTTCAAATGTTGCTCAAACTCTCCTAAAATCAATCACTAAACCCATGACATTAGCTAAGCATTAATAAACTGCAAAATATATGAACAATCAACTCCAAAATCTCATTGAACACTGACTGTATCCACCTCTAATGGCACCTTTGGGTGATCTTGCACACCTGTAGAATGTCGTTACTTAGGGAGGTTTTCATCTCCAAGAGCCTCTAGTTCAAATCCTCAAACCCTCACAATCCAAAACCCTAGTAGAGCCAAGAAGTAGCAAATATCATAAACATAGCATATATCAAATGAACTCCTTTTTGCCTCTTATATTTCCCTCAAGTTGGGTGTTGGGTCTTAAGAGGGAATTATATCATTTTAAAACACCTTTGCACTCCTAGGGATGGGTGCCCAAACACATTACTGACTTTGCTTTATATTTTATTTTTCATAAAGTCACTTAACTTAACACTTTATTAAAGTTCCGTCAAATAAACATTATATAACTTCAGACTTTAAAATAAATATGAAGATGATATTGGAATGCCATGATCTTTAGCTCATTAGAAAGGTCTCGACGAGATGAATTTAGTCCCACTCTGAAAATCCTGATCCAGCACCGACCTCGAACTTACTAAAAATAGTAAGTACTCCACAAGGCACCCCAAACTACCACTGACATTGCCAACTGGATCTAAACCACATCTAAACCTTTAAGTTGTCCATCCAAGACCAAACCACCAAGGTTCCCTAACCAAACTGCTAGTCTACATGAACCCAATGATAGACTAACACTATAGCTAGAAAGGGGACATTACATTTATGTATACCAACTTGGTTCACTTGACCAACTTCTAAATGTCAATTGCAAGCATGTCCAAATTGGGTTTCTATCTTCAGAGATTGCTGCATCAAAATTTTTAGCAATGAAGACTCTCTAAAATCCATATCGTATATATTAAAGGACTTACTCTTTTGCCAAACTCATTGGTAATAGGAAATTCAAAAACTAAATAAATAAAAAATTAGAAACACTAAAAACATACCTAAGTCCAAATAGACCAAAGTCCTCTGCGGAGTGATTGGATAAGAGAATGTACTATAGGATAGAGAAGTGTGTACAAATACCAATAACAACACTCACTCCACAAGCAAGGCCTAGCACATATGATTGGATGCCTTTCCATTTTAATGTTGATGTCATTAGTGTATAAAAATTGCAAGGGAGAAGCAATGCTCTATAAGCTATTAGGTCAATGCATCTAAAAAAATAAAGTGGAAATAAACTTCTATATTCTCAAACAACTAACAAAAGTTGTAGCTTCAACAGAAAGTAAGGAAAAGTATTTTTTCATATCACTTCTTTTTAATGGAAGTCCATCAGCACAAGATGAATATCTAATTACTTTTAATGTTGAGATAAGAATTTAAATAAGGACTACCCAATACATACAAAAGAGAAACTTTTCTTTTCAACATGTTTCAACCCTTTAGTTGAATACATAATCTTGAAGACTAAACAATGTTTATTGAAAATTAATAGCAAAGACATCTGTAGCAAAAATTGAATCACCTAAGAATAGTGAAGTAAAGCATAGCTAGGGCAAAGCCTACAAGCACTACATCCTGCTGGAAATAAACTAGCCATGCTTCCACGGTAGGAATGTGCAAAAATTTTTGCAATAGCTTTCTTCACCAAATTTTTATTTCAAGTTTCCCCTAGAGTGAAGTGTTTTCTTCATTGGAAGTTAAATGAATTATTCTTGTTTCCTTGTCTAATTCCAATAAATCATGGAAAATTTTTATTTGTAGTGAAAGTTATGTATTATGGAATAATTTCACTTAATAAAAAATAGGAAAAAATAAAAATTGATTAAAAATTTTAAAAAAAAAAATTCTTTAAAAAATATTAAATAATTATAATTTGAATCTACACAATAAATTCCACAACTCATTAATTTACATCATCATTAAATTATTGACCATTTGTTCCCTATAATCGACACAAATTGAAAAATACTAATTTTGAGCATCCCACTTAGGCCAAAAATTCAGGCACACTATTGTGGGATCACCCAAGTTTGTGGACCATAATGAGATCTCTATGATTGATTATTATCAAGCCCATGAACGATTGAGAAGGACCAAAAGAAAGTGGAAGCTAAAAAGGTGGGACTCATTTTAGGAGGAAATGGGGTTTGTTACATAGTGACAACAAAGCTAACTATAGTGACCCAGGTGACAACAATGCAATTTTACACATTAACTATTTTAGGAGTTCATTCAAATACAACAATGTAAAAAATATATAATTTCATTCTTCTTTTTTTAAATAGACGAGCACTACCAGAGGGGGTAGCTCCCTTTTATATATTATATTCACAGAAAAAAGAAATACAACATTAGCTCCCATAGAGCATGCATCATTACAAAGATTCATTCATTAGGCATCCTCAGATGCCACAGGAAACATAGACTTTCCAATATCTCAAAAGCTCTCTCGATTTGTGGAGACTACAAATCAGCGTACTAGCTTATGTAGAAGTTAAATACTTCCATATTATTATGAGTTATGCCATCCTGGAATAGTCTCAAAGCCTCTGTAGTAATATTATTCTTCTTGACCACTGCTGCATCAAAGAGCCCTCCTATCAAGCCTTCATCATGCTTTTTGTTGAACACAAAGATGGCTGCATTCGCCTTACTAGTAGCTTTCCAAATATTATAATATGTTGTATGTTTTATTTAAATTACATTTTAATTTTTTTATAATGAATATAGGTCCATTACTAAAAAATAATGATCTTTATTGAAGGCACTAGGAAAAATAGCAAACATTGTTAGAAAACTAAAAAATGCACTGCACTCAGGGTGATAATGCCCATTGGGGGCGGAGACCCCCAAGTTGTGGTCTTAGGTGATAAAGCCGATGGTAAGAGATCCCCTATAAGGGTCTCTCTGGGCCTAGACCAGGCTAAAAACCTGGGTAACTCCCAACAAAAAAAATGCACTACACTCTACATAGATGTCCTTGTTTCAATGAAAAAAGAAAAAACTAATTTCTATATATATGCTAAGAGAAATGTGTCACATAATAATATAGGTTTAAAATTTATGTTAGTACTAATTCAAAAATTAATAATAAATAAAATATTTAATAAAAAATTACCAAAAAATAATCTAATTCCAAGAAATCATGGAAATTTTTTATTTGTAGTGAAAGTTATGCAATATGGAATAATGTCACTCAATAAAAAATAATAATAAAAATAAAAAATTGATTGAAAAAATAAAAATGAAGAAATGGTTCTTTATTTTTATTTTTTAAATTACAACTCGAATTTACATATATAATACCACAACTCATTAATTTACATCATCCTTAAATACTTGACCATTTGTTCCCTATACTTAACACAAAACAAAAAATACTAAAAAATGTTGATTTTGAGCATCCCACTTACACCAAAAAGTGTGACACACTATTGTGGGATCACCCAAATTAAATTAGTTTAGAATATATAAAAGAGGAATCATGTTCTTTTAATAATAAACTTCTAGTATTTAAGAGATGGAAAAAGATCAGGATATGCCTTATTATTTGGAGGATTTTGTCTTATCTGTTAAGAAATATTAATAAGATTTTAAATGCACAATAAAATTCATAAATCATATATAGATTAAAATTATTAATATAAAAGAATGCATCTAAAATGATAATATGAAACTTAGAGCACTATAGCATGATTATATTACAAGTAAATTTCTGTTGAACCAAAAGTTGAACTAGAACAAGAGTACTTCAACTAAAGTTAAAGAGATTAATAATTTATTAAAAATGCAACAAACTTAAGCTTTAAGTTGTGAAATTTCCTTCATAATTTAAAGTGTAAGATTATACAAGAGCAATCATGGTTTAATTTGAGCTATTCTTTAAAGGTATATAGGTTGATTTTTTGTTTTGTATTAAAAAGCACATTTCATTCCATGGCTCATAAATGTTATTACGATCACAATTATGGGTTAATGTGTTTGTTCTTACTCATGGATCTCAAAAGAAAATAACCCTATTATCCAAATTAAAGGTCTGTTGTGAGATAGTAAACATCTAGTGCCTATGTGTATTTACATGTTTTTGCTAGTTTTATAGTGGTTTGTTTGACAATCCATGTCAAATACAAGATTTGCTAATTCCTTTTGTTATAATAGAAATTATTTACACTAGATAATTTGTTTATGTTTTTGGTTGTGACATAAACTTGTGAGTTTGCACTTGATATTATATTGCATCTCAATTTGGTATGTTGTAAAAAATTATCTGTGTCATATTCAAATACCGTTATCTATGTTTTTATGCTCTACTAGATAGATAACATTATCAATTATAAAAAAAATGATAGAATATACGCTCAAGGTTTGACAATTACACAAATTTTAGAGGTATGTATCTATCAAACAAAGACATAAATCTAGATATCTAGCTTGCTCAACCAAGAACTATTATAATAGTGACAAAGTGGTGAAGAATTTACAATGCACTAGATACATAGGCATTCAAATACTATTATGGATATGTTATTATGACCTAGTAGCATGATAGAATTGGAAACTATAAAAAAATGTTCAAGAACATAGGCTTTACATTTAATAATGGTACAAATTATAGAGGTGGAGAGCTATTAGATAAAGAGACAACCAACTGATACAAGTGCAAATATTGTGTTGACTAACAATCACTTAACTAGTCTAGAATCTTCCTAGTACATCCTAGGAGATCATTTGCTTGATGCATTTCAAGTGTTACTACACTTTCTGTATACATCTATTGAACTAAACAATAGAATTATAGATCACCTTTTGAATTTCCTAGAGAGAGGTTATGCAAATGTATTAGAATCATATAGGTGTGATTTGTACCCAGATTTCCTCTACAAAATATACAATATTGAGGGCATAGATACCTACATTCAAAAAATCCATTCATCTACTAGAATCAACTTACATGATGCCAAGAGAGGGTTGTGGGGTGACATAGTCTACATAGGATGGCTCTCAATGTGGTTAAATATATAGCCATTATATTTTGGTCTCTAATAAAGAGATCAACATACCTATTATTTAATGCAAATTTAAACATGGATCCATATTGTATATTATTCCACAATAGCAACCTTCTTGTAGGATATTATGAGCAATTGTTATACAAAAAATACAAAATTATCAAGTCACCTACTAGTGTATTATCTAGATCAAGAGCATGTCAAAATCTACAAATGAATTGAAAATGCATTATGCCTAAAATGCATATATATGGAGTATGGAAACCAAATGGCAATATAGATCATTGTGGTGAGAGCTTGTTCAATACTATTTATTTTTATCAAATAATGACTTTGATAAAAAGTCTCTTAGATTATATATATATTGCTTAGACATTCTACAATGCATTTAAAATTGGTGATTAGAATGCACATAATTGTTTAGAGCTAGTGTGTGTACATAGTACCATACAAGATATGTAGTTCATGGCAAATTAGCAAGGTCACATTATAAACTTAATTCTTACTTATCCAAAATGACAAATTGGAGGAGGAAGATTAGGTTTATAGTGGGTGTCAAAAATTTTGAAAAGAAGAATTCAAATCTAGTTATAAAAAATCTTTGACATCATTAGCATTTATTGCATTGATACAAATGTTTTAAGGACATATGACATTATAATGTGGTTTCAAATAGAAACAACACATTTTCATTATGAACCATTAGAAACAAAATCACATGTACACATTGGTGGTGCTTCTCTACATTATTGATTAAAACAAAAACATAAGTTGTCGAAAACTAAAAAACAAGGTGCATTCTAAAGGAGAGGAAAATTGCATAAGTTCTCCACACTATGAGTGATCCAAGAAGGACAAAAGGAGAAAGAAATATTTCTTGACTAAAGAAATATTTCTTGACTCATTACTTACAAGTAATGCTAGAAACAAAAGATGGGCACATTAACATAGTAGAATCAAAGAGATATTATGTGAAAAAAATAGGAAGCACACAAGAAGAAGAAATAACACAATCAAGAGTCTATATGGAATAAATAAAATACATGCCTCTATACAATTGTTTAATATATGAACAAGTGTATTTTGGTCACAACATGTGGTAAGCACCACCAAAGATGATGTCAAACAAATATATGTGAATTTAACAAAGTGCAATAGATAGATCCAAATAAAATTTATATACAAAACTTGTAAAACAGCACTTCAAGATGGAAAGTTACCTTCTTTTGCAACATTGGAACAAGTTAGGTGAAATAGTCCCTTACCGCATGTTAAAATATTTTTTGATTTAGAAGAAAGAGTTGTGTCACTCCAAATTATGTTTGCACAAGATGGTGGGCCTACATATAACTCCAAAAGGGTTTGATGAGGCCAATAGTTACTTTATTCTAAGCAACATAAATATTATGCAAAAAGTGTTGCTTGGATCACATAAACAACAAGTAGAATGATGTCTAGGATAGCAATACTTAAACTAATGCAACTAGAAACTTGTCAAATGAGAGTTGAATAGATAGTGAGATTGATGATGGTAGACTAGGTGACACATTAGTACATGGATACATATAAACTAGATATATTTATGATCTATATGACAATATTGTTGAAATTGCTCCTACTAAAGGATAACACCTACTTAGGATTTTTAAGGACAAATATGCATAAGAGATGAACTTTCCATCATTGTTCCACAGAGATCCATTTGATAAGATAATTACAAAGACTTTACATACAACAAAATTGCATAGTGGGAGCTATTGTATAGTAGCTAAGACTTTGTAAAGTATATAACAAGTTATTTATTTTTCCATAAAATGAAAATAATAATAGACCAAGTTCTTGCAAGCATATGGGGGTGAATTAGAAAATGTCGATTGTGAGGGCAAAAGTTAATAGTGAAGGATGTAAAATACAAATCAAGTTATAATTGACTACCAAAATTTGATGTTGGCTATATAGATTTTATGCACATTCAAATCTCACCTAATTACTTGCAACAAATGAAAAAAATTGCAATGATAAGACAATTAGGGCCTTCAATTTTTTGTTATGTTTATTAGTGTGGACCACAAGCAAAATCCATTAGTAGACACACTAAGTGCATTGTTTAACAAGGAAAACAAACACAAACAAACAATAACAATAGAAAATTGTGACATCAACTACCTTAATAGGAAATACCCTATCACTTGCACTCGTTATTACAATAATAGATTAAATTTCTTAAAACAATTAATTTTTGAAGATAAGATTTTTTAGAAAAATCATAGATTATTTCTTTGTGAGAGAATTCCAAAATAGGGCAAATGCATGACCATATTGTGTTATGGGTTGAAGGTGTTTTAGTTTAAGAAAAAAATAGAAATCAAGAAATTGAGAACTTTGTAGATAGCTTCCTTACCTACAATACAAAATTTATTGAACTAGAGCTTGCTATATAGTACGTGTGCACGTCATCATACAAAAAGTTATATGAAAAAGAAGACTACATGTTACAAATTTATATTTTTCTTTTATTTATGATGAATAGAACAAGAATACTTGAACTACTCACATCGCCGAATGAAAATGCAACTAGGAATGCAAGGTTGTTATTCAATGAACTAGAAGGAAATTGATACAAGTCAATGACTTTCAAGTATTTCTTTGCTAAACTAAATCTAATTTAATATGAGTACATAGATGCAATACAATCCACATTAAAACAACCTACAATATCATTGTAAATAAAACCTTCAGATACATGGAATAATAGTTTCACCAAATCTCAAAGGTGTGGGTTGCCAATACAGATGTGCATTCTATGCTCAATGCATTTGCAATAGCCTTAAGTACTACACCTCTTATATGACAAAGTTTGACAAGTCAATGAAAAATGCATTTAGGAAAATACACATACAACATGAGAAGAGTAACGTTGATGCCATATAGGT
This sequence comes from Cunninghamia lanceolata, assembly GCA_027924645.1. Taxonomy (NCBI): domain Eukaryota; kingdom Viridiplantae; phylum Streptophyta; class Pinopsida; order Cupressales; family Cupressaceae; genus Cunninghamia; species Cunninghamia lanceolata. The sequence goes on from BSBN01001098.1 coordinate 11,381, forward strand.
GATAAGTTCACTAGGTAGCATATTCCTTAATCTCTAGCAAATGTCAACCCAACAATTATTGCACATAGTTTATCTCCACCTTTAAATTTTAGTACAAAAATGTCTTTTTATAAACATGTCACAAGCTAAAGAAAGGACCCTTGTCCTTAAACCTCAAAAGCTATTGAACTAAGAAGACAATAATTTAGAGCATGTAATGTGGTAGTCTATTATTGACTATTACACCTAATGTCCAAGCACACTAAAGTACCTTTGTATCATTGAATTCACATGAGAATACAAAAAGTGTGGTGAACCAATATTAAAATGTTGGAGACCAAGGGTTGTATGATTTGCAAAATACAAACTATGAAAACTATTGTAGAGAACAACTATCACTATATGTCTCATTTAACAATGAATGTGAACTAAAAAATAAATGTAGAACATAGTAAGCTACATATTCTTCCCATGTAGAATCAATTAAATTAAATGGATCCAAATTTGTATACAATACCAATCAAACATGGGAGTGCAACAGAAAAAAAGTCAAAAATAATTACCTAGAAAACAAACTAGTCGATCAACAAGACAATACAAACATCCAACATGAAAAATATAATCTACATCCAAATTCGTAGCATCCCAACCACTTTAACAAAAATAAGCACATCATCTTATTCTTTCCATACATAAATAAACTCACTATCTTTTCAATGATCTATTTACTTTTATACTTAAATATTATAAAAAAAAATTTACATATTTTTGACACTTTATATAATAGTGCTGAACTACATATTTTAAAGTAATTACCATAGCAAAAAGTTAAGGGTTGACAATCTCAATTACATATAGACCATATAGACCACTCCTATACAATGAATTTTTAAATTCATCCTAAGGATATTGAATGGTCAAAGATGAATTATAGGTAGCAATTAATAAGAAATGATTTTTTATAGGTAATAATTCTTAAAAAAATCATTTCTATTTTTAGAAATTTTTGAAGATTTAATTCTACTTGAGCATCAACAATTAAATAGGAAGGAGGTTAATTTTAAGAGTGTTCCCCACGCCACAAACACAGAAAAACACATAAAACGTTTGTAGCAAAACAAAGTTGGAACTTCTTTCTAAATGGATAGGGAGTAGAATTCCTACACCAAACCAACAGTCAACAATAATTTTTCTCCCCTAAACAAAAGAAAGAAATCTAAATCACTAATGAAAAGAGAGACTGAAAAAATTTAAGTTGATCATATTGCTCGCAATTTTTAACCCTATTTTTCTCTGCACAAGGTTTTGAATACCGAGGGAAGTTTCCAAATTTCCAGAAGAAATGAGAATCCGAACGAGCAAAGTCAGTCCACGTCAGTGAAGAAAATTGAAGTCCGGACTGCTAAAGAACCGAGTTGAGCGCGTGCACAAGATCGCAGAATACTTCTTATAACTCTTTTCCCATTTATGTTGGGCCCATTTTGATGGAAAGTCTTAATTACGCTGAAAGCGTTCCCTATTTAAAACAAACCGAGCTGTTTGAAAGATCAACCGCTGACAATCTACTGGAGCAGTGCAACCGGGCTATTTAAAAATGGTTGCAGAACAGCCTTGAATGAAATTGGAAATTGCCTAGTGTATAACTGAAAACCGATTTAGTGTAATCAAGAAACGCCTTGCTGCCACTCACCGTCAACCGCGTGGGCTTGCCGAAAAACTTGTGAATGAATAAGCCAGATCTTCAAGAATAACGAGGGTTTCGAGTCTTAAAAAAAATCAGATCCTAAACAACTGTAAGAAAATAAACTAGCAATCGCACCTTAGTGTGCAATGGGTATGCTTAATTGAAAGAGTATTGGAATGGTTGAACATAACCTCAAGTCTATCATATAATGGAGCATTTTTTGTCACTATGTTTATGTAGTTAATTTTTGTTTTGTAATCCCATGATGGGTAATGATTTTAATTTTTAGGAAATGTCTCTTCAATTGTGATAGGTGCTAAAGGTAAAATTTTGAAATAATTATTCATAGGAAGGTTATGCACGTAGCCATGTTCTCTACTTGAAATTAAAGGGTACTCTACCTCTCTCTTTTTCTCTATCTCTTTCTCTCTTCCTCTCTTTGTCTCTCTACCTCTATCTTTTTCTCTATCTCTCTGTCTCTCTCTCCCTATTTATCTCTCTAGGTCCCTATATATATCTTTGTCTCCCTCTCTATCTCTCTATTTATTTTTATCTCTCTGTCTCTATTTCCCTATCACACTTTCTTCTAAGATTTCTCTCCCTGTGTTTCTCTCTCCTCTCTCTAATATTTCTCACTCTACTTGTCTCTATTTCTGTATCTCTTTCTCTCATCCTCACTCTTTCTCTCTTTTGCTCTATCTCTCTTTCTTTATTCCTCTCTATCAAACTCCCTCTTTCTCTTTATAAGTCTACGTCTCCCTCTCTCCCCCTCTTTATCTCTATCTCTCTAACTTTCTCTCTATATCTATGTGTCTCCCTTTCTATCTCCTTCTCTTTATATGTCTCCCTCTTTCTACCCCTTCAGCTCTCTACCTCTCTCCCTCTCTCTCCATACCCCTTTGTCTCTATATCTCTCTATCTATCTCTCTTTCTATCTTCCTCTTTATCTCTATATCTCTCTACCCCCTTTCTCTTTGTCCCCCCTTCCCTCTATCCCCCCCTCTCTCTATCTCATATCTCTATCTTTCTCCCATTCTATTTTTCTCTCTATTCCTCTCTCTATATCTCTTTCCTTCTTTCCCTCTATATCCTTTATCTCTATCTCTATCTTCTCTTTCTCTCTTTCTTTATTCCTCTCTATTGATCTCTCTATGTCTATATCTCCATCTCTCCCTCTCTCCCCTTCTTTATCTCTCTATCTCTTTACCTCTCTCTATACATCTCTTTGTCTTTGTCTCTATGTATCTATTTCTCTTTATCTCTCTACCTCTATATATCTCTTTGTCTCCTTTATCTATCGTGTTCCTTTTATCTCTTTCTCTCTCATTGAACTCTCAAAATAGCTCGTATCATCTTTGGATCATTGGCATGAAATGATCGATTGAAAGTCACTCTTTATTTTCATGATCATTGGATCAATGGCATGAAAAGTACTATTTCATGAGGCTCCAGTGGAGCCAAATGATCTGGACCAACCCATACCAAGCTCCATGATCTTTAATGTAGTACTAACCTCCAAATTGGAATGCTCATTACATGTGCCATATTTTGATTGTCAACATGAAATGACTGATCAAAAGGTAGTCTACATCTCTATTCCTCTCTCTCTATTATATTGTCTCTATCTATCTCTAGATCTATCTCTTTATTTATTTATATCATTGTCTCTCTCTAGATCTTTATTTCTTTATATGTATCTCTTTCTATCTTTGTGTCTCTCTATTTCTATCCTTTTGTCCCTCTATCTAATTCTCTATTCAACCCTCTTTTTCTCTCACTTTTATCTCCTTCCCTCTCTCTCTCCCATGCACCTTCTCTCTTTGTTTGTTTGTCTTCCTCTAACTCTCTCTTTGTCTCTTCTCTCTCTATCTTCCTCTATTTCTCCCCCTCTCTATGTAATTTTGTGTCTATTTTAAATTACTCTCTCTCCCTCTATACCTCTCTCTATACCTCTTATCTCTATCTCTCTTCTTCTCTCCCTCTATTCCCCTATCTCTTTTATCTCCCTCTATATATATCTTCCTCTTTCTCTATTTCTCCTCCTCTCTCTATCTCTCTTTCTCTTTCTATATATATATATTAATCCCCCTCCCTCCCTCTCTCTATATATTTCCCTCATCTATTTCCCCTCTCTTTGTCACTTGTTGCTTCTCTCTCTCTCTCATTACATCTCTCTCTCTCTCTCTCTCTCTATATATATATATATATATATATCTTTGTTTTTCCTATATCTCTTTGTTGCTTGTCATTTATATCTTTCCACATCTCTAATCCTCCATCTCTCTCTAGCTCTTTTTCCCTCCCTCTCTCTCATTGTCTCTTTGTCCCTCTCTATATCTCTACCTTTTTACCTCTCTTTATATCTCTATCTCCCCCCTCTCTCTTTTCTCTATCTCTCTATCCTTCTCTGCTTGTCTATCTCTCTCTTTTGCTCTATCTCTCTTTCTACCTTCCTCTCGATCTCTATCAATCTCCCTTTCTATTCTTCACTCTTCCTCTATCACTCTATCCTTCTTTCTCTCATCTATTTCCCCTTCTCTCTACCTCTTTCTATACTCCTCCCTCTCTATCAATACCCCCCTCTCTCTCTATCTCTATCTCTCTCTTCCCCTCTCTATCTCCTCCTCTCTCTCCTAGTCTTTCTATATTTCCCTCTATGTTTCTCTATCTCTATCTCTCTATCTCTTCCCCTCTCTCTATCCCCCCTCTCTATTTATTTTTATCTCTATCTTTCTCTATCTCTATTTTGATCATTTTTATTTCTCCATCTCTATGCATGCATCTCTCCCTCTCTCTCCCCCTCTATTATTCTATCTCTCTTTCTCTCATTATCTATTCCCCCCTCTATCTCTTTCTAAACTCCTCCCCCCCTCTCTCTCTCTCTATATATATGTTCCTTTCTCTTTCTCTATATTTATAAGAATTTTCCATCTCTCTCTCTCTTATCCCTATCTCTCATTCTCTATCCCTCTCTCTACCAATATCCCTCTCTTTATATCTCTATCTCTCCCTCTCACCATTTCTCCCTCTTTATATCTATATCACTCTACTTCTATCTATCTATCTATACATATATTAGTACTTAAATGTTAAGTTGGTATTTTACGTAAATTATCATGCCTAAAGGAATGTCATTGGTGTAATGATGATTTCTCTAGCGTGATCTCTTCGTGTGACCTCATAACTGCCTTAGCACACAATAAAATCCATATCTTGCCTATTAAACTATCCACGGTGTTTGAGGATGACACATGAACTAATAAACTCAGTAGGTGTCCTGCCTTGAGAGCGGCCCCACTGCAATAACAAATTAGACACGATTATAATTCCTTATAAAATCATAAAAGGTAAATACTTAAAAAATGCACACCAATTGTAAAAATTATTATTAATTTAGACATGAGAAAGTGTTGAGTAATATTGACTCCACAATAAAACAAGTCTTTAATGTCATGTCAGTACACTCTTATTCTTGAATTTATTTGACTTGTATAAAGAATGGCTAATATTTGAAAATGGCTATTCGAAGAAAAATGGGTGCTTGTGGCACATTTGAGCATCTACCCCAATCAAATCCCTAGGTTGATTTAATAATAGAATTTGAAAAATGCTTGACTATTAGAATCCCTAGGTGTAAGGTGTGTTGCAACAACAATGGAGGTCTAGCAATGGGGCCTTATTGCATTAAATTGTTGCTAGCCCGTGCAAGTGAGTGTTCCTTAGGTGTCCTTGATGTTCAAGTGTGTGTCCTAAGTGTCGATCTGCATGACTCTTTTCTAGTTAATCCATTTTTATAAGCAACTTATGACCCTTTTTAACGATTGGACGAAAAGTAAAGTCTCTCTCTCTCTCTCTATATATATATTAATATTATATATTTATTTTAATATGTCATAACTTTAATCCCTCTCTACCTATCGCTCAACTTTTAAATTTTATATTATAAAACCTCCACTAAAATAGGAGACTAATGTGATCACGTGAATAGTGTAAAGGAGTATGTTTAAATTTACTTTAAAACTCTAAAAGCTTAAAAAAAAAAAGAAGTGTGATGTAAACCTTGCCATTCAAACTAATATGACAAAATCATTCTCCTCAATGAGATGCCCAATGCCACGAGGTGGGGAAAAACTAAACAACTTTTAGATAGCGTAGATTTTCTTAGCAGTCACCAGAATGACAAAAAGCAGAGCGGGAAAATAAAATGACGAACATGAATGAGAAAATGACAAAAAACTGGTGAATGAGAAAACGGTCAAAAAAATGGCAAGGAAACTGGTGAATGGGAAAACAGTGAAACAAAATGAACGGTGATGACAATTTTCATCGTCTTGCACTCCTTCTCCATGACTCTCGATGGTTGATTTTAAACGCCAGGCTGATTCACCTTATAGAGGGAACGCCTTTGACGTAATAATTGAATAAAATGTGCCCTTATGTCTAAGAAACAACCAATGAGGTGATGCCACATCAACGTACCAACAAAACATGACTTAATGCACACCTATTGGTCCATCCTTTTTCTTTGGAACTATTAGACACCTCAACAAAAAACATGATGTAGCATCATATTTGATGATGTGGACCTAAAACCTTAGTTATAAGTAGGGGCCTTGCCAAGTAATCTTTTGTAAAAAATTTGGAGTGATTTGAAATTAACATATATGATTTTGAGAAGCGTGAAGTTAGGGTGCTCAACTACTGAATCCTCCCCTAGTCTCCCTTCATCAAATCAAGTCTTTCTATGTTATGGAAGGAATAATATTTCAAAGTTTCTAAACACATATTTAGCCATGGTTGTAGGACTACTTGTTGATTACACTATGTAAGGTCTCTTACCACTAGAAACTATTGACAACTTCCAATATACCACCATTGAGAGTAGTGTTTAAAGCATACTTTGATTGAAAGGACATTGTTTAATCCTCCCTAGACTCGAGCTATAGATATTATATGCCACTATCTTAACATTCAGCAGCCATGAGTACACGAAAATCGCATTAAGGGATTCCATTTCAATATTAAACTCAGCATATTTATAAAATTAAACTTATTCTGAAAATCGCATTGAGGGATTCCATGTCAATATTGAACTCAACATATTTATAAAATTAAACATATTTGTACCCTCTCTTGAAGCTGACGTCAAGGATAAATATATTCTCACTCACTCATCCTCTTACATTCCCTCTTTTCTTCACTTCTAGATTTTAGCACACGGAGCAAAACAACACAGAAAGATCGTAAATAATACACAGGTAGCTTCTCAATTAAAAACCTTTTCATCTACTTTAACAGCCAACTGGCAGGCATATTGCTATCGACAGTGTCGTCGAATTTTCTGTCATTTGACATAATTTCTCCTGCCACGGTTTTTGGCTATAGTCGTTCTTGCAGACGACGTACTGTCAAAGGAGAACACATTGTGATTTTGAAAAATATTCAGAATTTTGTGCTTCACCTTGTCTGGAAAACAATACCCACCGTGGCCCGCCCCTAAACTGTGGCTTGCAAATCTAAGGTACGATAAGCGGAAAAAACCAACAAAACTGGAGAAAACAAATTTCAAAGTGTTTGTATGAAGAAGAGAAATACAAAGATACGCCTAACAGAGTGGGAGAAATTGGCGACGAAAGTGGTGAATGGACGTGCTAAGTCGCGCCCATCCCGATTCTTCCACAGTAAAAAATGAGAAGTTGTTTCTAGGTAGAGAGATAATGTTAAGAAAACTTTTTGTCCCCACCCGTAAAAAGCCCCAACATCTCAAAGAACTACAAAAATGTCATCTGAATCCATGCTCAAATAACTCACACTGCGATGTTTTGAGGAGATCCGACCGCTCTGATCATTTCAATCGTTTTGCATGATTGTAGGTTGTCTTCAACCGTTGATCTGTAAAGCAGCTCGCTCACTCTCACATAGGGAACGCCTTCAGCGTAAAAATATTAAAATATTTAGTGTCGACTACAGGTGAAGGGGTGGAACTGTGGAAGCATGGGAGTGGGACCCACCCAAGCACTTTGCATCGATGTATAATATATCATTGTAAAACTCATTACTTACGAGAAAAATGAAATCATTTTTAAAGAAGATTTTATAAGGAGGCCCACAACCAGGGCCTAAATTTGATGGTTGTATAGATGTATTTAGATATTTTTGTCATAAAATAGAATAAATTTTTTAAAAAGGTCGTATCATATGAAAGGAGAGATTTTGAATAAATTGTCAAAATTTATATAAAATTATGATGATATATATATATTTGGTTTATATATCATTTTACTTGTACTAAGGTATGTCATCGCATTTTAAGGGCACCATTGAATAATAACTGTCATAAAAAAATTGCTTGACAAGCAAGGTCGACTGTCAAATTTAAGCGAGCTACAACAATAAAGTGAAAAGCATGTGAATAACATTCACTAAGAGGAAATAAAACAAAGGCTTTATTAAAATTCTACTGTATTATAAAATAATATTTTCCATCAAAAGCTCATGAAGATGTATTAATAATAAAGCTCCCACCTATAAATTAGTACTCTAAAGTCAAATATTAAAAGGTTCATTTTTTATAAAATAAAAACATTGTTGTCCTAATATTAAAACTCATGTATTATTTATTTTACCCTAAATATCCTACTAGAAGCTCATTAGAGATAAGGAGTGAAAAAACTAAAGAGTGTGGTGGTTGTGAGAGTAGAATGTGGTGAGATTATTAGCATGAAGAGAAATGGAAACTGTAGGGAAATAAAAACAAAGACCAACAATTTAATGGTGGAGGCCATTTCAATTTTTAGCATGCAACAATAATGAGTGAATTATAGATAGGTGTTCATTGTATAAGAGTTCAAGGAGATCATGAAGATTTAATTCTTTTAGTTCTCTCTAGCTCTGACTACTTCTCTTATCTTCTCTCTGGGGTTTATATATATTTGCAACTTGTTATATAGAAATAATTATTAGTGTGAAACATTTCAAATTGTATTCTAAGATCTTGTGTAAAAAGATAAAACCCTAAAATTCATCTTTAACACATCCAAAATCTAAAATCAAGAGTTTTTATTCCTTATTTTGTGACATCACTCAAGGAACACATATGAGCATTCACAGCAACATCAACATTTGCATAGTTAGCAAAGATAAACATATTGCATGGTTATTTGATGTCTTCAAGCATAGTTCATAAGGTGTTAAATCAATCTTCCTAAAAGTTAGACTAAAAGTAACATGACCCCTCACTTAACAAGGCTCCTCAAAGGCGTTCATCAATAATTCTAAGTTTGATTATTTCAGAAGGCAATGTGAACCAATATTTAGATCATAGAACATGTCAAGTCAATTTTACACAATACAAATTGATTTTACATATATAAATCTATTTTACACTACATAATCAACCTAAATGTCCAAGGGGTTGATCTTAATTCGTTAAAATGTTGGGTTCTCATTGTGGAGACCCAAGTTCAAATCCCCATAGGGATGTATCTAATGTGGAATTCTAAGTTGACTCCTGGTCTTCCATAGTTGGCTTCTAATGTGGATGTGGATTCTTAATAAAAAATGGATATTTAAGTATTTACTCTTGGTCTTCCATAGGTGATTTCTAATGTGATTTCTCATAAGGAGCTTGTACTAGGTGATTTCTAATGTGTTTGCTCATAAGGATCTTGTATTGGTCTCATGTTGATGCTTGTATGAGAAGATTATTTGTAAATGATATGCAATAAAAAAAAAATCAACTTGAATCAATTTCACTCTAAAGTTTTTCCCAAGTCAAAATAGAGTCCAATTCATTATTTACTAAAATGTATCAAAATCATATTTAATATCAAAACATCATTTTAAATCATAGAATGATAATTTATACAACACCATCAAATTATACATAAAACTAAAAAACCCTAATTTATCTTTATCATTTCAAAAAAATAATATTTTGCGATTATTCTGCAATAGATTTCTTACATGCAACAAAAGTATTTGTAGAACAAATATTAATATGTTAGCTTGTGGTGTAGGGGCACCCATTACTCCTTATGTCTTCAAGGGATCTAGTGTTAACATTTTGGTTTTATTTTGGTATTTTCATGTAATAAGGTCTTCTAAGACCATTGTTTTGTGTGTGGGAATCTAATTTAAGTTATTAGGTGTAAGTGGAGTCTAGTGGAAAATGAAGAGTTAAATTGTTACACAAATAAAGAATATGGAAAATCAAGAAAAGGAAGGAATGTAACTAAAAAGTGGGTCATGCAATGATAGAACATGTTTATAAATGCTTAAAAGACCTAGTGTGGTCGAGTAGAAGGGAGTATTGAAGTTTTAGTGATAAAAAAGTAATAAAAACTCTGATTTTCCTGTATTTTCTAACGTTTTACTATTGTTTCAGACTGTGGTACGGATCTGTACGATCCTGTCATGAGTCCAAATTAGTCTTGGATGATAATGTGATGAATCTACTTCCATTTCCATTTTGTTGCACGTGATTTCATTCAATTGTGTGCAAGTTATAGTTGTTTTTCTAAAAACTGTCTTAGACTGTCAAAACCCTAGACTAGGGTAAATAGTGAACTAAGAAAATGTAAAATAGCAACCTTCCATGGGTGGATTTTGATGAAACCTCATGGAAAGGTAGACATTAGCATATATTTTTTTTTCTTCACTTGCAGGTACAGGGAATCAAGTTGGCACGTGCCAAGAAGCCATGAAGGCCTGATATCCTCATGTATAAGGCTACAACAGTGAATTAGGAGAGAAGTTTGAGCATTTGGGTATGGGTTTAGACTCTTGCATGTTTGAAGGTGATTGGAAAAGCTATCAAGGGTCCCAAAATAACATATCAAGTCTAAATTTGATCCCTCTTTAATGTTTTGTGTCCATTTCTATAGATTGTCCTGTCTTGACAGTGTTGGCCAATGTTAGGTAAGGCTGTGTGTAGTCCAAGTTTAAGTTTTCCATGTTAGAACAAGTACAAAATCCTTCAAGATGCATTAGATGAAGTGTCATGAGTGTTCTTAAACCTATTTTGAAGCCCTTAGTCTCCATCATTACTTTGGTGTCATGGTGGATGGAGTGGATCAACATTAGGAGCCCTTTTTAGGCCTATTGTCCAGGTGGGACAATCAATTTTTAGCCTTGTTGTTCCAAAATAACCCTACCCTATTTAAAGATATGTTATGAAAGGGCCAAATGGGTATCTAGAACTGCCCTTAGGTTTTTGTTTCAAGGTCTTTCCAGAAAGTTATGCCAAAATAGGTCATTTTGGAGGGCTATAAGGACTAATGGTGGTTTGTGAAAGAAGCATTTGGAGAGATGACCCAAATGCCCTTCCAAGTTGTTGATTGAGTCTTTGACATCATTCCTACCCCTGCTCTGCATTAGATTGGTATCAAAGCATAGGTTTGATCTGAAGAAGAGAAGTTGTGTTGAAAGAAGAATAAGATGCCTCCAAAAGGGAATGTCGTTGCTAGAGAATTGATTGAGTTGAAGGAGAAACAAGATAAAGATGAAAGAGAGATGAGAGAGTTGAGGGAGAGGCTGGCTACCTTGGAAACAAATTAGAGGAGAGGTATGGTCACAAGTGATGTGAGTGACCAAGAGGATGAGGGTGAGAATGAGAGCCCTCTACGAGGATCCTAAGAAGAAGAGTTGGATCCTGATGAATAGAGGATGACCTAGCTACTCAAGTCAGTCAAGGGAGATAGTCACAAGATCAGCATGGAATTACCCATGTATGGAGGGAACTTGAATGATGAAGATCTTTTGGATTGGATTGTAGCACTAGACAACTATTTTGAATGTGAAGATATTCCAGAGGAACGAAGGGTAAAGCTGGCAAAAACAAAATTGAAGGGCCATGCCCTACTTTGGTGGGATTATGAACAAACTGAAAGGAGGAGGAAAGATAAGTCAAAAATTGTCTCTTGGGATAGAATGGTGGCCAAGCTTATGTTGGGAATTAAGATGTCTCAACCTTGGTAATTCCTTGTATTATTTCATTGTATTTATTTATTTATTTATTGCCTATTGTATAATTATGATGCAAATCCTATGTTGTCATCTTGTGGGAGTTGGCATGGTGATGTGTCATTCTACATGGAAGATGACCACATGTAAATTTGTCCTCACATGAGGAGATAGGTGTCCCACTTAGTGGTAGGAATATTTTGCCATGTGTCAGCATCTTGGATAGTGTGTAAGGGAATATTGATCGAAATGGTCATGACAGATTCCTATGACAGTTCTATGACATGTAAGAGTTGGAAATAGAAGAATCTATGACAGGTGAGGACATGTGTCGAGAAGCATCTTGGAAGAAGACATCTTTGGGTGCCCCAAGGAGCGTTGTGACATGTTGTAAGAGAATATGCTATTTATAGCCTGTTTATGACAGATTCTCTTGGGTCATCCCACAATAATGGGTTACACTTTTTGGCCAAACTTGACATTGAAATCAACATTTTAAACTAAATCTTCACTTTCTGACACCTATAGCCGCTAAACTATTATGAATTTGAAGATGATGCGAACTAGTGATTTGTGAGATTTTGTTTGTAGATTCAAAATATATATATTTTTTAAAATTTAGAGTTAAATTGTAATTTTTTTTGTGTCTCCTTTGATAACTAGTTTTAATAGTAAACACCATTTTTTAAAAGTGATGTGTATTCTGTAGCACATAACATTTTTTCTACAAAGGATAAAATTTTGATTCTTTTGAATTTAGATTGGTAACACCGATATATAGGGCATGCATTTGGTTTCATAATGTTTTGTTAAATATTTTTTTTAATTAAGTTTTGAAGTCAAACCAATTATAATTTAGACATAGGCATATTCCATAAAACATTACTTTTTCTGTATGTATTGAAATTTAATTTTTCTTTTTTTGTTGAAACAAGGACATCAATACATAGGGCATAGATATTTTTCTTTTTTTTTTTCACTAATTTACTAATTTTCTATGTGTGTAGAATAGAGAACTTGATGTTCAGTGAAAAACCTACATTCACAAGAAATAAAAAATAAATATAATAATCAAATTAAATATATTCAAAATTATAATTTTTGGGAAGCTTATAATAAGGACTACAAACCTACAAAACATAAATTTTAAATGAATTCATTTGATGCCCCAAAAGGTAAATCAAAAGTGGTTTTTAATCAGCATTTTGATAGGTGTAGAGGAGACTCCATTATAGGTATGGTTTAAAATTAGCGGGGTTCTATCCAAGGGGTTTGAATCTAAGGGGGTTTGATCAAACCCTCTTTAATTAAAATCCTTTAAATGGAACCTTCCAAGACTTAAATCACTATATTTTCGAAAAATATGTGATTTCAGCAAAAATTAGGATGTCCCAGAAAGTGTAACCCATTATTGTGGCAGCACCCATTTACAACTGTAAGATATGTCAGTATGATAGATTCTATGATGGTTGTAAGAGTCGTAAGAGCATCTGTCATTACCCATGTTGGGAATAGGTGACCTCTTTGGGATGGGTTGACTTGACAAGTGTCAGGAACATCCTATAGTGTTGGACAAGTGTCCATAGGCGTGGGTTTTGGGCCATGAGGCCATGTTGGATGCCCATCTCAATGTGGAGCCATTTTTGCCTTGTATATTCTATATAAACAGGTGCTTTGGAGAGGTGATGCATTATGTGATTGACATGTACTGTTATGCTGTCGGATCATCTCCAGATACAAGTGTCGAAGACTCCTACAAGAGCATTGGCTCTGTGACTATATTGTAACCTTCATTGTTGACAGAATACATTTGAGCTGTGTTTTGGAGTGTGGCATTTTTCACCCGTAAGGGTTTTTCCCACATATCTCTTGTGACTCTCTTCTTCTGTCTTACATTCTTGTACATGTGTTTGCTGCAATATCTCTGTTAGTGGGTTAACATAGTTGTAACTGTAAAGATTAAATTGAATTTGTACTCTCCTCCCCTCATTAGATTAGTGTAGGAAGCGATTTCCACACACCTAGCTTCCTTTCAGCTTAAGGGTAAGTTTCTACCAAGTGATTATGCAATTCAATTGTATAAAAAACTTCAAATTTGAAATAAAGAGATATGGATGTCAAAACCTATACTGAGGAGTTTTATAAACTGACTATAAGAGTAGGTCACATGGAAGATGATGTGGAGAAGGTGGCTAGATATCTAAATGGGCTAAGATTTAACCTGCAATATGAGTTAAGTTTGACCAACCCAAGGATGGTAGAGGAATGCTACAAATTGGCAATCAAGGCTGAAGACAAGCTAAAGAGAAGGCAAGACAAGCAAAGCATGGGTAGAGGTAGAAGATTCGGAGGAAGAGGCACCTTTAGTGGTAGAGGACAGTCTACCAAACTTCAAGGAGAAGCAAGCAACAGTCAAGAACAATGAGCATATCATAGAGGGGGATTTAGGGGAAGGAGACCTAACAATAGAGGCAGATTTGGAGGTCTAGGAAGAGGTTCACAAGGATTCACAAGGAAGTGTTATCAGTGTAACAAATTTGGACATCAAGCAAGGAAATGGCCTGAGAAGACATCCGCTACTTCAGCAGGAGGAGAAAGGAGAACTCAAATTGTTCAAGGAGGTGATTGTGAGAGTGTAAACTCACCATCACAACATGCTAGTCCAGAAGTTGGAGAATCACTTATGGTAAGGAGAACCCTCATCAAGGTACCAGTAGAAAAGGAGCCACCACAAAGGAAGACTCTCTTCAGGACAACTTGTAAGTGTTTGGGTAAAGTTTGTAAAGTAGTAGTTGATTCAGGAAGCACAAATAATTTGGTCTCTACTGAAATGGTTGAAAAGCTTAATTTGAAGAAAATTCCTCATGCTACTCCTTATACCATTTCATGGCTTAATAAGGGACAACAAGTAATGGTAAATGAACAAAGTTGGGTGGAGTTTCATATAGGAGGATACAAAGAAAAGGTTCTATGTGACATAATACCTGTGGATATATGCCATTTGCTGTTAGGGAGGCCTTGGCAATATGATAAGAAGGCTAAGCATGATGGAAGGAAGAACACTTATGTGATTGAAAAAGATGGGATCTCATTCACTTTTACACCTTTACAAATGATGACAAGGCTGTTCATGAGGGTCCTAGTGTGATGACAGTAAAGGAGAAGGAATTCCTAAAGAACTTGGAAGAGGAGAACATAGGGTATGCCATTGTAGTGAGGCCTAAATTTGTCATTGTAGCATAAAAGGAGAAGGAAGAATTGCCTTTGGAGGTAAAGACATTGTTGAAGACATATGCTAGTATTGTGGTAGATGAGATCCCTAATGCATTACCACCTGTGAGAGACATTAGCCATCAAATAGACTTCATTCCAGGAGCTAGTTTACCCAACAAAGCTGCTTATAAGATGACTCCTGAACAAAATGAAGAAATAAAGAGACAAGTGCAAGAACTTCTTGACAAAGGGTTGATTAGAGAAAGTTTGAGTCCATGTGTTGTTCCAGTAGTCCTAGCACCCAAGAAAGGAGGAGAGTGGAGGATGTGCACCTACTCAAGGGCCATCAACAAGATTACTATATGGTATAGATTCCCTATCCCAAGAATTGAGGATCTAATGGATTGTTTGAGGGGGTGAAAACTATTTTTCTAAGATTGATCTTAAATGTGGATACCATCAGATTAGAATCAGACTTGGTGATGAGTGGAAAATAACTTTTAAAACTAATGAAGGTTTATATGAATGGATGGTGATGCCTTTTGGCTTGTCAAATACTCCTAGTACCTTTATGCGCCTGATGAATGAGGTACTCAAATCCTTCATAGGAAAGTTTGTTGTTGTGTTTCTAGATGATATTCTTGTCTATAGTAAGACTAAGGAGGATCATTTGAAGCATTTAGATATGGTTTTGAAGAGGCTACATGAGGAAACGTTGATGATAAATTTGAAAAAGTGTGAGTTTTTGAAAACAAAATTGGTCTACCTTGGATTTGTGGTGACTAGTGGCACTTTGAAGATGGATTCCAACAAGGTTGAGGCTATTTTGAATTAGCCTACACCAAAGTCAAGGTCTGAGGTAAAAATATTTCATTGCCTAGCTAGCTTTTATAGAAAATTTATAAAGGGTTTTAGTCACATTTGTGCTCCTATGATTGATACAATTAAGGGTGATAAAAGAAAGAAGTTTGTGTGGATTAAAAAGGCAGATAGAAGCTTTAAATATTTGAAGAAGAGAGTGTCTGAACAGACTATATTGGCTTTGCCAAGCTTTGACAAGGTTTTCACCATTGAATGTGATGCAAGCAATCAAGCTATAGGAGTTGTTTTGAGCCAAAGAAAACAGACCGGTTGCATTTTTTAGTGAAAGGTTGAATGAAGCTAAAAGAAGGTATTCCTCTTATGACCTTGAGATGTATGCCATGGTACAAGCACTAAAGAAATGGAGACATTAATTGCTCCCTAAAGAATTCATAGTGTATACTGACAATCATGCATTGCAATTTTTGAATAGTCAAGAAAAGCTTAGCCATAGGCATGTGAAATGGGTTGAGTACTTGCAAGGGTATACCTTTACCATGAAACACAAGAAAGGACAGTCAAATAAGGTGGTAGATGCACTTAGTAGGAGGGCTTTGATGATACAATAAATTCAACTACATAGTGTGGGGGTTGATTCTCTAAAAGGTATGTAAAATGATGATGAAGATTTTAAAGATATTTATGCATATTGTTTACAACCTTGTAGCAGCAGTGATGAGAAATGGTTGGATTATTTGATATGAGATGGTTTGTTGTTTAAAGGAGCTCAATTATGCATTCCTAAATGTTCTATGAGGATTAACATGATTAAAGAAAAGCATTGTGGTAGTCTAGGGGGTCATTTTGGTGTTGACAAAACTTTGGAGCAGGTGAGAAGATACTACTATTGGCCTAGGATGCAATTTGATGTCAGAAATTTTGTGGAGAAATGTACCATTTTCCAAAGAGCTAAAGGAGGTAGTAGTAATGCAGGCTTATATCAGCCACTCCCAATCCCAAACAGGCCATGGGAATCCATAAGTATGGACTTTGTGATGTGGTTACCTAAGACTCCAAGAGGATTTGATTCCATATATGTGGTTATAGACAGATTTTCTAAAATGGCACACTTTATACCTTGTAAGAGGACAATGATGCTTCATACATTGTAGGACTCTGCTTCAAGGAGGTGGTGAGGATCCATGGATTGCCTTTAACCATTGTTTCAAACCGGGACAGTAAATTTGTGAGCCATTTTTGGAGAACTCTCTGGAGGAAGCTTGGTACAAATTTGACTTTCATCTCTACCTATCATCCCCAAACATATGGGAAGACTAAAGTAGTAAATAGAAGCCTTGGAAACCTTCTTAGATGCCTAAAAAAGGAGCATGCAACACAATGCGATATGATTCTTCCACAAGCTGAGTATGCATATAATGACTCTGTGAATAGAAGTGTTGGTAGAAGTCCATTTGAGATTGTGTATGGCCTATGACCCAGGGGTGTATTTGAGCTGAGGGACATTCATGCTATGGAGAGGAGAAGTGATGAAGGAGAAGAGTTTGATGTGGCTATGCAAGAGATCCACCAACAAGTGAAAGACCATCTTCAAAAGAATGTTGAGAAATACAAACAAAATGCAGATGTAAAAAGAAGAGAGGTTCATTTCAAACTGGGGGACTTGGTCTTAGCTCATTTGAGGAAGGAAAGACTCCCTAAGGGGAAGTACTCTAAGCTGCAAATGAAGAATATAGGGCCATGTAGGGTGATCCATAAATTTGGAGCAAATGCATATGAGATGGAACTCCCTCCTGGGGTTGCTATCTCTCCCATTTTTAATGTTTCTGACTTATACCCTTATAAAGGGACTGTCATTGTAGGTAATGATGCAGATACATTAGAGGTTCCAGATGAAGATTGGGTCAAGGATCTTCCTCCAAGCCAACCTTTGGAGTTGGAGTGCATTTTAGACAAGAAGGAGTTTAAAAAGACAAGGAAGAAGACCTATTATCAATACCTAGTCAAATGGAACGGGCTGCCAATGGAGGATTCAACTTGGATGACTGAAGAAGATATCATCAAACATGGTTATATTGTTGCAGGTCTATCCTCAAGTGCGACTTGAGCATATTTTGCCCGAGAGTATGGTGCAGGGGCACCCATTACTCCTTATGTCTTCAAGGGGTCTAGTGTTAACATTTTGGTTTTATTTTGGTATTTTCATGTAATAAGGTCTTCTAAGACCATTTTTTTTGTGTGTGGGAATCTAATTTAAGTCACTAGGTGTAAGTGGAGTCTAGTGGAATATGAAGAGTCAAATTGTTGCACAAATAAAGAATATGGAAAAATAAAAAAAAGGAAGGAATGTAACTGAAAAGTGGGTCATGCAATAATAGAACATGTTGCTAAATTCTTAAAATACTTGGTGTGGTTGAGTATAAGGGAGTATTGAAGTTTTAGTGATAAAAAAGCAATAAAGACTCTGATTTTCCTGCATTTTTTAACGTTTTTCTACTGTTTCATACTGTGGTACGGATCTGTACGATCTTGTCACAAGTCTAGATCAATCTTGGATGATAATGTGATGAATCTACTTCCATTTCCATTTTGTTTCACATGATTTCATTCAATTTTGTGAAAGTTATAGTTGTTTTTCTAAAAACTGTCTTAGACTGTCAAAACCCAAGACTAGGGTAAACAGTGAACTAAGAAAATGTAAAATAGCAAGCCTTCCATGGGTGGATTTTGATGAAACCTCATGGAATGGCAGACATTAGAATATATTTTGTTTTCTTCACACTTGCAGGTACAAGGAAGCAAGTTGACACATGCCAAGAAGCCATGAAGGCCTAATATCCTCATGTATTAGGCTGCAACAGTGAATTAGGAGAGAAGTTTGAGCATTTGGGTGTGGGTTTAGACTCCTGCATGTTTGAAGGTGATTTGGAAAGGTCTCAAGGGTCCCAAAATAACATATCAAGTCTAAATTTGATACCTCTTTAATGTTTTGTGTCCATTTCTATAGACTGTCCTGTCTTGACAGTGTTGGCCAATGTTAGGTAAGGCCGTGTGCAGTCCATGTTTAAGTTTTCCATGTTAGAACAAGTACAAAATCCTTCAATATGAATTAAATTAAGTGTCATGAGTGTGCTTAAACCTATTTTTAAGCCCTTAGTCTCCATTATTACTTTGGTGTCATGGTGGATGGAGTGGATCAACATTAGGAGCCCTTTTTAGGCCTATTGTCCAGGTGGGACAGTCAATTTTTAGCCTTGTTGTTACACAACCACCCTACCCCATTTCAAGATATGTTATGAAAGGGCCAAATGGGTATCTGTAACTACCCTTATGTTGTTGTTTCAAGGTATTTCTTGAAAGTTATGCCAAAATAGGTCATTTTGGAGGGCTACAAGGACTAGTGGTGGTTTGTGAAAGAAGTGTATACGCCTAAAAATGACACGAATCATCCTAAATAAATATTCTAAATATTTATCTCATTCTTCTATTAATTAAATAAATATTCCAAATTTATTTAATCAATTCACTATCTCACAATTAAATAAATTCTATTTATTTAATTGAAATTCTTCTATTTGTCCTACACAATTAAATAATCATAAATTATTTAATTAAGCCTAATTCCTCTATCCTAAAGTTCTAAATTCAAAATTCCACATCACCTTCAAACCTCACCTTTTCCACCTCACCTTGTCCACCTCATCAGGTTGCACATGTAATTAAATATATTTAATATTTAATTGCCTTATTTTCCCTCACCCACATGGCCTATTTCTTCTCTAATCAGAGGTCAGTTAACCAATCAATCAAATCTGTTAACTAACCTGTCAGTTGAGTCAAATCCTCAATCAATCCAGTTAGTTCCACAATCCACTCTTCTAACTGATCAATCAATTCTGTTAACAGACCAGTCAATGGAGTTAACTCTCCAATCAATTTTGTCACATCCCCTCTTTCATGATGGAGCTGGGACACTTGTCACATTTCTACTGGTTGCACATTCCTCAACCATTCTCAGCCGTCGATCTTCATATCTCCTCTCAACTGTTGATTCCCATTCTTCCAAGTCTATAAATGAAGCTTCATCCCTCCATTCTAATCATCCAGGCTTTTGACATCGTTACTCTGCAGAAATATCACCAGCGCGCCTTTGGCACCCATTTGTCATCTACAAGCTTGAGATCACCATTGTTGCATTGGAGTTCACCTTCATTGCATATCACACCATAGCCGTTCACCATCGACTTCCTCAAACAGCTTTAAAAGATTGCACTCTCTGAGGGCTCATCTCATCTGCGAAAGGATGATTCGTGATAGGCGAACAACAGAAGTTTCAAAACGGAAGAGGTTTGCTGTGTTTGTTCATTGCTTTGTTCATTTGAATCTTCTGTGTTTCTCTATTCTGTTGATGTTTGGGTCTTATTTAATTCATTTGATTGATTCGACATTTTACCCTCACATTTTTGGCGCCCACCGTGGGGCCGTTGCCCCTTTATTTCACCATTTTTGAGCTTTTTTGAAGGCAGGTTCCGTACAGCTCCAGCAGAGTCACGCACAGATTAGTTCGGCGCATCTGTTCATTTTTACGGCGCTTTTGAAGACTGTTACGGCGCTTTTGAAAATCTTGCGCATCTGTGTATTCTTGCTGCGCTTTTACAGACTGTTACGACGCTTTTGTTAAAACTGCGCATTTGTTGACTGTTACTGCGCTTTCATACACTGTTGCTGCGCATCTGTTATAACGGCGCATCTGTTGACTGTTACGGCGCTTCTGAAAGTTGTTGCTGCGCATACATTAAAACTGCGCATTTATCCATTTTAACGGCGCATATATTCAAAACTACGGCGCATTCGTTAATTCTGCGCTTCTGTTGATCACTTCTGCGCATCTGATCACTGAAGCTGCGCATTTGTAACTGGCTCAGGTTTTAGTACTTTTCTAGAGGATTTTGCTAACGCTAACCCTTTTGCAGGTGTTTGCTGGAGCGGTTTTGCAGGATAGGCTCGGGTTCAGTTACATGTAGTTGCATCTAACTAGCTCACATTTCATTTTCTGGGAAAGAGTAAAATGGTTGTTCATTACAAATCTTCATCTAGTCTTAATTAGGGAGGAAGTAACTGGTTTATTTCATGCTTGCATTGCAAACAAACTTCCAAGTTATTGCTATCTAAGATTTAAAATTGAACTCATCACTGATCTTGCAGTTAAAATGAACCATTGCTATATCGTGAGACCTGAATTTCAAAGTTAACAATCTTGTGCAACGTGGACTTAAAATTGAACTCACAACTGCTTTCTGAAGTTAAAATGAACCATTGCTATATCGTGAGACCTGAATTTCAAAGTTAACAATCTCGTGCAACGTGGATTTAAAATTGAACCCACCACTACTTTCTGGGATTTAAAATTGAACCACTGCAATATTGTTGAAATCACTTCAAAGTTCTGTTTGAGTAGCTTAGCCCATTTAGTTTTTATCTTTTAACTAGGGTGGATTAATCAGTGTATTCTGTGCTTGCGAATGACAATAGGCTTATGCTCTCCCCTCTTCTGGGTGATCAGAGTGCCAGACTTGTCATTCCATTTGTTTAACCTTTAGGAGGGGCCTGCCCTTGGATGCACGCTTGTCCAAGCGGGAACGACCCTGAGTGGTAACAGGCTAACGCCAAGCCCTACCGAGCCACTTAAAATAAATTGTGCTTGAGGTGAAAACTTCCTGCAACGAGTGCTGTTATGTTACACCGACGGCCAACCTCCCCCAAAACCCTCTCAGGCGTAACCCTTTGAGGCTGGGAGACTCCATAATGGAGAGTAGCACCGCCGCACGTGTAACCACTTGAACGGTTGCCTGAATTAAATACCTCTTGTTTTAGTGGCCCAAATCCCTTATAATCCATTTCTCACCTAGGATTTTGTGCTTGCTTTTGTCCAAAATAGAGTCAAAAAACTACATAAACATTGGAAAACTACAAAACATTCTTTGTGCTTGCCGTGTTTTCTTGCTAAAATAAATTCATAATATCAGGAAGACCTTTTCCAGCCAAAGAATACCAAAAACAGAGAAAAATCCCAAAAATTTGCAAAAAAATACCAGAACTGCGCATATACACTTTTCTGCTGCGCATACACAGCGACTTGCTGCGCTTTTGTACCGACTTGCTGCGCTTTTATACCTTTCTGCTGCGCATATACACTATTCTGCTGCGCTTTTACAGCGACTTGCTGCGCATATACACTGACTTGTTGCGCATTTACTTTTCTGCTGTGCATTTACACACTGTTACTGCGCATACGTTCTTCACCAGAGCTGTGCTTTTACAGTGACTTACGGCGCATTTACCCATTCTTGCTGCGCATCTGTTTCGGCGCATGTGTGACAGTGAGCATCTGCCCTATTTTTGAGAAATTTTCGTCAGCTGTTCAGAGTACCCATTTCAGCCTAGTTTCATTTTCCGAGGTCAGAATCAACCTTGCAGTCATTTTTCATCCATTTCACCCAATTCTCTCTCTTTCGTCGGCCGTCCCAGTCACCTTCTGTCCTAGTCACTCTTGCCCCAACGTCATTCTGTCCCATACCGATTCGACATAGGTCCTTCTTTGTTTCATTAGTGAATTCACGTAAGCCTAGTAGGTCACAGTACCTTTTGCTAGTAGTCTTGTTGAACGACTAAGCCCTACACAGTGAGACTGGTATCGACTACCCTTGCTAGTGGCTAGAGTCTTGTGTCAACCATCTTACCTGAAGTCATTGAGCGAGAGAACCCTCTGTCCAAATCTTGTCCTAGATACCCCATTCATTACAGTCTTAGTCGGCACCTTGCCAAAATTTCTAAATCTAGTCCACTTCATCCCACCTCACCTTGCATGGTTCTTACTCGATCCCAGTACAACAAGGTAATTGAAATGGCCAACTCATCCGATCACATTGCCCCACCACGCGATGATGATGACGAAATTTCTCGTGAAGAATTAGTGGCACACATGCAAGATAGCAAATTCCAACGCCTAGTGGAGAAAGTGCTCCTTGAGGACCCCACCAAATATTTCCATCATCTTGCTAGTCTCGGAATCAAGCTCCTCGTAGACTTTGACATTAGCTCCATCAGGGAAAATGCAGACAATGAACGTGAGAGGGACACAAATGACACGGTCCCCCAGGCCAATGAGAGAGGAAAACAACCCATAGATCAAAATGCTCCTATGGCAGATGTGAGACAACAAATTGAGAGTCTAAAGCTAGAAATCTCCAACCTTAAGATTGGCACAAGTTCCAAGAACTACTCCTTGGAAGATATAGCACCATACCCCTTTGACAGAAGTTTGGTCATGAAACCATTCCCCTTTCAGTTCGGAATCCCGAAATTTGACAAATACAAAGGGAAGGGGGACCCTAGAGATCATATCCGGGAATTCACTGCAGCATGTTTAGAAGTAGCTCACAACGAGACCTACTTAATGAGACTATTCCCACGATCTTTAGGAGGTCAAGCTATGGAGTGGTTCTCGCGTCTCCCACCGGGAATCAAAACTTTTGATGAACTTGTCAATAAATTCATAACGCACTTCTCTTACAACATAGAACACGAAGTATCTATGCTAGACCTATGCAACACCAAACAAAAGGGTGGTGAGTCTTTCGCCACCTTCTTACAACGATGGAGACAGCAAGCTAGTAAGTGTTCTTACGACATGCCTGAGAAACAACTATTGGAAATGTTTGTCCACAATTTGAATCCTGATCTTAGCTATCAGATTCAGATACAATGCCCTACCTCATTCACCAAAGTCATTGAAATGGGGCTATTCATTGAGAAAGCTATGATCGCTAAAGGAACTCTCAAGCTCTACAAGGACACACCTCCTTCCAATTACACAACTGACAAGTCAAAGTTTTGGACCAAGAACAAGAATGTGGTCAACGATGGGGTAGTGGATGCCAAGGCGGCAGCCCCTAAACAACAACCCATATTCACTCTTAAGGAAGAAGCAAATAACGGTACACTCAACAAGCCACCCCCTCGGGAACCTAGATCTTGGTTCAATTCAAATCCAAGGAGGAAATTCACACCGTTAGGAGAATCTCAAGAATCTGCCCTCAGGAAGTTGTTGGCTAACAATGACATTTCTCTACCGCCAACAAGCGACTATGAGCCTATCGTCAAACCTCCCTATTGGAAGGACACAGACTACTGCGAGTATCATCGAGGAAGGGGGCACACGACTAACAATTGTATCCGCCTCAAGAATGTCATACAAGATATACTGGATCAGAATCAGGGAAGGACACAACAGCATACCTCCAATGAATCTCATGTGGCCTACCGGGATCCTCTCCTAAACCACAACCGGCCGTATAACAACAATCACAACAGCGGTCACAACAACAACAATGGTTACAACCACAACAATGGTCACAATGGCAACAACTCCAATGGCAATCCCAATAACGACAGCAATCGCAACAGGCCGAACCAGAACAGTGGGTCGAGTAATGCTAACTATGCAAGCGTTCCCTTTGAGTACACCATTAACTACATTTCTGAGCATGTTCCGCAAGTCAACGTCATATCCCCCAACCAACAACCAGGACCTAACAGAACTGGTTGTAGTATAATTACCCGCAGTGGTAGAGTCACGATCAACACCACTCCTCCAAGGTCGTCACCATCTCCATCCAACTCCTGCCCATATAATGTCATCGACCAATTGCAAAAAACTCCGGCTCACATTTCTATATTGGAGCTCTTGCGTCTATCTCCTTCTCATAAGGAGATTCTCGAGAAAGCCTTAGTGGAAACTACTGTCCCCACTAACCTGGCCCAAGAGAAGTTTCAAACCATGGTTGGCAATCTGACATCCTCCCCTTCCATATCATTCACTGAGCAAGATGACCTTTCCGTATCTCAACCCCACAACACTCCCCTACACATTGTCGCAGTCGTACACAAGCACCGCATCAAGAGGGTTCTCATTGATGGGGGTGCCGGTTTGAATATTTGCACTTTGAAGCTAGTCCTTGCATTGGGGTTCTCTGAACAGGCAGTAGATCCAAGACGGAAAATTACCATAAAAGCCTATGACGAGGAGGAACGAACCACAAAGGGCACGGTTGTCCTACCCATTCAAGTGGGACCGGTAATTAAAGATGTGGTGTGCCAAGTCCTTGATCGGGAGCTTGCTTACAATATTCTACTAGGGAGACCATGGATCCACGCCATGAAGGCTGTCCCCTCCACCTACCATCAATGCATAAAATTCCCACACGATGGCAAGCAGGTCACCATACACGGCGACCCTGACCCCTACCAACATTGCAACTCTTTCCAAGCAAAATCTGAATGCGTCATTCCCAACAATAGAGCCTACATTTCCCCTACTCTGCCACAAGACCATTCTGCTGAAGCCTCCTCCTCACGGCCTAAACCAATGAAAATCACCATAAAAGAAAATGGCGTGGGGGAATACCAGATTGAGCACAGCCTCAACCTTGCAAAAATGCCCCTGTCTCCTCGCTCCTTTGGCCAGCCCAAGCATCAACCCAGGCATTTTCTAAAGCCCTCTGCTCCTCCTATCACTCCCGCAAACCCCTTTGTAAAATGGGGGACCTTATCCGATGAATCAGAGGAGCGAGATCTCTTGCAATGGCTTTATGCTGAAGAAGAAAGCACACCCCAAGATCCACCCAGACTCCCTACAGAGCTCTATGGGCGAGGTGAGACCATCTTGCATAGGATGGGATATGAAGGACAAGGCCCCATCGGCCTCAGAAAAGAAGGGATCATTGAACCTATACAAACTTCTTCCTCCTCTTCGGCTAGAAACACCACTGGCTTGGGATACAAAGGCAAGGGTAAAGCCAAGGAAAATGCCTGTCTTGTGGAGACAATCCAAACACTCCAAGTGGACAGTGACACAGATTCGGATGATTCCAATGAGTATGAGTGGGACGAGCTAACAGAGCACTCCTACGATGACAAGGAGATTGACACCATCCAAACTCTTAGCCCTTACCATGAGAGACAAACGCAACGGAACAGACCACTGGAGTCTGATTTTCCCCTCCCTGAGAGTATGGCTTTCGAGGAAAGTTTCGATTCCATTGCGATAAACAACTTGGAGGAAAGTACCACCCAGAACACTACCCCCACCTGTGCTCCTAGTATTTCCATCCACACTATCAACGAATTAGGTCTTTCATCCGACTCCCTTCCCCTCTTTCATCTTGAGCTTATTGACTGGGATCTGCAAGGAACCCCCCAATTAGATATGTTCCAGAACTATGATGCCTACATTGACTATATGGAACTTCGAGATCACTTACCAAAAGGAGATCATAAAGCCAGTTTCGCTATCGAACTCAACACTGTAGCTTACTTCGGGGAGGGTGCCAAGCCTTCTAGTCACAAAAATGTAAAGATCAAAAAGGGATCTGACGGTGAAAACTGCCATGCGGCAGTGTCAGATCATAAAACAGTAAAAAGAAAGGACGTATCTGAAGGTGAAAACCCAACTGTGGCACCTGACGATGGATTGCTTGACACCCTCCCAAGTGATATGTATCAAGAAAGGTCACAGATCGTGGTAGAACCAACAGAGCCAGTGAACATTGGAACCGAAGAGCAGCCTCAGATTATCCACTTTGCAAAATCTCTCACGCCGCCTGAGAAAACCAAGTTTGTACCATTCTTTAAGAAGAAGAGAGGCAGCTTCGCTTGGTCATATGCTGACATGCCAGGTCTAGACCCTAACTTGATTCTGCATCATCTGCCATTGGATCCAGGGGTGAAGCCCGTAAAGCAAAAACTGAGAAAGATGCATCCCCATATAGCCCTTCTGGTCAAGGAAGAACTCAAGAAATTGCTAGATGTGGGGTTCATCAGGGCCATAGATTACCCCGAATGGATATCAAACATCGTGCCGGTGTCTAAACCAGATGGCAGGGTTCGACTATGCAATGATTTTAGAGAATTAAACAAAGCATGCCGCAAGGATGACTTTCCCTTGCCTAACATCGATATCATAGTCGACCTCACGGCAGGACATACAATGCTGTCACTCATGGATGGATTCTCAGGGTACAACCAGATCAAAATAGCACCAGAGGATCAGCACAAAACCGCTTTCACTTGTCCATGGGGTACCTTTTGCTGGAATGTCATGCCATTTGGGTTGAAAAACGCAGGTGCTACATATCAGCGGGCCTTGACAACCATATTCCACGACATGATGCATGTGACCATGGAAGATTATGTTGACGATATCTTGGCAAAATCACTCACCAGGGACTCACACCTGGACACATTAGAAAAAGTCTTCCAACGGTTGGATCAATTCCAAGTAAAATTGAACCCGAAGAAATGTGTGTTTGGGGTCACATCAGGCAAGCTGCTAGGCTTCATCGTGTCAGCAAATGGCATAGAGGTAGACCCGGCCAAGGTCAAAGCAATCATGGACATGCCTCCGCCCAAAACTCTAACACAGTTGAGATCCTTACAGGGTAAGCTACAGGCCATCCGCAGGTTCATCTCACAGCTGGCAGACAAGTGCCATCCTTTCAGCCATCTCCTACATAAGAACGTTCCATTTAAATGGGATGAGCAGTGCGAAGAGGCATTCAACAAGCTCAAGGAGTACCTCATGAATCCTCCTATACTCATGCCTCCGATCTAAGGAAAACCTTTGATTCTCTACATATCTGCTACACCTACTGCTCTTGGGGCTCTCCTAGCACAGCAAGACTATGAGAACAAGGAAAGAGCTATGTACTACATCAGTCGAACCTTAGTGGGCTATGAGTTGCAGTACTCACAGGTGGAACGTTCATGCCTTGCGGTGGTTTTTGCCTCACAAAAACTCTGACACTACATGTTGGCACATCTTGTCAAACTCATTGCCAAGATCGACCCACTAAAATATCTTCTCAGCAAAGCAGCTCTCATAGGTCGACTAGCCAAATGGGTTATGCTTCTTAGCGAATATGATATAGAGTATGTGGACAGAAAAGCCATCAAGGGGCAAATCATCGCTGACCAACTAGCTGAGGCACCGTTACAGGACACTTCACCAATGCAGTTTGAGTTTCTTGATGAGTCTTTATTCACTCTGTCTACATCTCCTTGGAAACTCTACTTCGACGGGTCTTACACCAACCATGGATCGGGGGCAGGTATCTTGTTTATCACTGCCCAAGGAGACACAATTCCAAAGTCCTACAGGTTGTTATTTCCATGCACTAACAATATAGCGGAGTATGAGGCCTTGGTAATTGGTCTCAAGATGGCCACTGAGTGGAAAATCCAAGCTCTATGTGTCTACGGTGATTCTCAGCTTGTCATAAACCAGGTCAACGACGAGTATCAGACCAAAGATGAGAAGCTCATCTCATACAAACGGATGGTCGACGACCTCAAAGCACATTTTGGGACCATCTCGTTTGAGCAAATACCCAGGATAGAGAACAAAGCAGCCGATGCAATGGCGACCATAGCCTCCCTTCTTGAGATACCTGAACATGAGTCACGGTATGAGTTCTTAGTAGAAACAATTCGACAACCGGCTTATGATCTCCTTGAAACCCATTCCATTTACCACCTAGTAGGATCTGATTCGCCTTGGTACGGTAAGACCTACACTTACCTCAAGGACAATATCCTTCCTTTGGACCTCTCTTCCAACCAAAAACGAACTTTCATCCGACAAGCCTCCCGTTACACCATTATCGCCAATACCCTTTACCGACGTGGTCTGGATGGTACTTTACTCCGTTGTCTAGAACAAGAAGAATCTGTAACTGCCTTGCGAGACGTGCACGAAGGGATCTGCGGAACACACTCCAGCGGTCCTTCCTTAGCTAAGAAACTCATGCGTTTGGGTTATTACTAGCCCAATATGGAAATGGATTCATATCAGTTCGTCAAAAAGTGCAAACAGTGCCAGATACATGGAAACCTGATTCATGCACCTGCTCAAGAGTTGAGACCTCTAACGACACCCTGGCCCTTTTGCCAGTGGGGACTTGACCTCGTGGGAAAGATTCATCCGCCTTCTTCCAACGGCCATAAATTCATCATAACCGCCACTGAGTACTTTACAAAGTGGATTGAAGCCGTTCCCTTATCAACCGTCACAGGAAAGCAAATTTCCTCTTTCATTCTGAATTACATTATCTACCGATATGGCATCCCTTCATCCATCATAACGGATAACGGGAGACCCTTCAAAAATTAGGATGTCTAGGAACTTTGTGAGTGTTTTAAAATCCAACATCGTTTCTCCACCCCATATTATCCCCAAGGTAACGGCCAAGCTGAGGCATCGAACAAAACCATTCTGAAAATCCTAAAAAAGACTGTCAATGAAGCTGGTCGCGATTGGCACGTCCAACTCAATCCCGCGCTGTGGGCCTATAGAACTAGCATACACACTCCCACAAGTGCTACACCCTACGCCCTCGTCTATGGTTCCGAAGCCATCCTTCCCATTGAGGTTGAACTCCCATCCCTTCGGGTGTCGTTGAAAGGTCTCATATCAGACGAAGAGTACAGAGTCTCCAGACTACAAGAGCTAGAACTGCTAGAGGAAAGGCGCCAGAAATCTTTTGACCATCTCAAAGCCTATCAACAGATGATGTCAAGAAGCTACAACCACAAGGTTAGACCAAGATGCTTCAAGGTTGGGGACCTCGTCCTAAAAGAGAACCCTCGCAATCAGCAGGACAGAGAAAAGAAAGGTAAGTTTGAGCCTAACTGGCTTGGACCCTATGTAATCGTAGCGGCTTACGGATCGGGGGCATATCAGTTGGCCACATCAGAAGGTGAGTTGTTTGATGATCTAATCAACAGCATGCACCTTCGCCGGTTCTATACCTAGGAGAACCCCAATGCAAGGGGGCACAATAAATTCACAAAAATCAAAAAATAATCAAAAAAGTTACAAAGAGAAAATACAAAAAAAAAAAAAAAATCATAAAAAAATAGAAAGCATATAAAAAAAATCGTCCTTTGGTGAAAACCTGGCAAACAGGCGCCTTGGATAGGTATCATGACGAAAACCTGGCAATCAGGCGTCATGTTACTCTCTAGCTTCTCGTGTAAATAAAAGCAAGTGATGAAAACCTGGTAAACAGGCGTTACTTGTGACAAACCGCATTCTCCATCTTTGGGAATCCAATCACCTTGAGCCCATTCTCCCTCTATTTTCCCCATTCGACCCATATCCATCCCACAAATACATGCTTGATAGTTACCTATCATGGCTTGATACTCACCTTGTGGCCTTGTCAACCAAGGTTTTGTCCCATACCGTCTCCTCAATGTGAGCCTAGTATAGTGTCTCTTGTCAAGGTCCATGGTCCAAGATCCATGAACTACGTTGCCTCTGCGCCGTCACGTAGGCAAGGCCATTATTCTAATGCGCCCCTGAGGCTTCCATTTCTTCCATGGTCCCATTCATCCCCTTTCTTGTCTTCATCCTTGTCGTCTTTCTTCTAGTCCATCCATGGTCCATTAGGGTTTACCCCGAACTACGTTGCCTCTGCGTCGTCACGTAGGCAAGGCCATTTAGCAATGAGCCCCCGAGGCACTAGGTCAGTCCCTTAGGGTCCGTCTCCCCAATAAGGATTGAGCAATCTTCTCACCAAGCAAGCAAATGCAAGCAGAACCTGCGCCTCAAGCAGAAATCTTGACTATGAGCATCTTAACCTATCCAACACAAAGCAAATACCCAAGGTCTTCTAAATGATTTTATGCAAATTAAGGCAAGAACTAAACACATATCAACGCACATATGCTTTGTAGTTCGGAAACATGGTTAACAATTTGAGTCTGGATTTTTGCTATCATACCTTCCTATGCTACTCGAGGATGCCAAAAGCTAGAGATGCTATGATGGGGTCATGTTTACTTTCTTTGTTTGCTATTTGTGGATTAAACTTTAGTAATGTGAAGCCTTGTCTAAGGACATGATCGGCAAAAGATCATCGAGGACATCAAAGGTCTTACAGGAACGGGGGCAATCCTTGCTTGTTGAAACGCCAGAAGTACTCAGGTCATCTAGATTCAATTTTGACTAGATGCTTGTATTAACTTGCTAAATCACACTCCATGTAAGTGGTACTCAGGTCATCTCGGTTCAATTATACCTCGATGCTTGTATTCACTTACAACATTTCAGAAAAGGATAAAAAAAAACAAAATGCCCAATGATGAAATAAAGCAATCTAAAAGCAAAACATCCGTCCTATATCCATATACGCATCCATGCATCCGTATCCCATACAATCCTCATTATCCCAACTATGCAGAGTAACGATATCAAGAAAAGTTTCTAAGTCATTCTTTTGCAACCATTCTTCTATCCATCATGTCATTCTTGTGTCGATAGAGTACATTTGGACTTCACGAAAGCAAAGCATATAGGAGCATATCATGTCATTCGTAGAAGCTAGTCATGCACATGATTAGGTTAGTAGAATGCACCATCCAATGCATTAGGTCACCAATACATTTGCATCACATCTTAATCTTAAAAGCACAGAAAATCAAACAACATAGCTAAGTGCATCACATACATAGTTACATCACCACATAGTACTCATGTTACAACTGCATACATTCAAAGCATTACATCATATAAACATCCAGTAGCATCTCATATATCTATGTAGCATCATAACATAGAAATCATGTTCCATACACATACATTTGCATTAGATCATTTAGACATCACATATATAGTTTCACCATAACATAGAAATCATGTTCCATATCCACACATTTGCATTAGATCGTATAGACATCACATATACAGTTACATCATAACATAGAAATCATGTTTCATATACATACATTTGCATCATCACATAGACATCATCCCACATTTTGCATTCATTTGTCACATTAGATCATATGGCAATCATATAGCAGCATATCAAAATGTATCTCATATAGCATCAGATAGATCATCTAACTATGCAATAGAATCACATCATACAATAGAAGTAAAACCATCTCATAACACATGCAATAGATACCAAAAGCTGCATCATCATACATACTATCATATAAAAGAGGTCCAAATGTACAATATCACCATCTCTCTCAAAATCAAAGTGTCATATACAATATACGTCCAAATGGACGGTGATACATGTCCCAAAATGTACACAATCTGGTCTATGTCTACCCCTGCTGCTGTGGGCCACCACTGCCAGGTCCTGACTGCTGAGGTCCCATCACGGATGCCCCTGACTGAGATGGACCTGCTCTGTGAGCCACCCCAGACTGACTCCTGAAACTCCCTGCCCTCTGGCTCGACGCCACGGCACCATGGTACAAGCCTCGGTAGTACTGTGCCTGTGACTGCGCTCTGGCTAAGTCTGTCTGCACCTGTGCCAACTGCGTCTGCAACTGGCCCACCTGTGCCTGTGCCTACTGCACCTGCCCAACCAGAAAAGAGCTAGCTGCGTCTGTACCCATAGCGGCCACAGCAGTATCCCGCTCTACACGGATAAGACGTACCCGTGCATCTGCCATGTCTCGCTCACGAGTCAAACCAGCGATCACCGCTGCGTCTGTATCTCGCCTCCTCTCCACTCTCCTCAGCTGTGCCTGCAGCTCTCGCACCTGTCCCCTCAGACTGGCTATGGTCCTCTCATGTGCCTCACCCTGCACTGGCCCCTGTGCTGCCTCTGCCTGTCCTAGCCCCTGCTGCTGGGGCACCTGCTGCTGTGGCACCTACTGCTGTGACACCTGCTGCTGTGGTACCTGCTGCTGTGGTACCTGCTGGGGTGGTGGCATCTGTACCTGCTGCTGTACCTCTCCCTGTCCTGGCACTGCCTGCCCAGCCCAATCTATCCTCCTCCGCTGCCTCAGCCTCTCTACGGCTCGGCCACCCCGTCGTCCTCGTCCTCCTCTTGCGCCCCTCCGCCCTGGGCCAGCCTCTCCCTCCTCCTCCTCTGAGTTTGCTTCATCAATATGAGGCACCAGCATACTGGGTCCTGAATATCTCGGGAAAGGATGTGCAGTGATCCAATCCTCGTACTCCTGTGTGACCCCCGCATCTGCTATCTCTCTCCGCATGTCCCATGCCACATACGGCAACTGCTGGAACTCTACTAGGGCCTCCTCGTAAGAAGCCATCGGCCCCCATCTGACCCTCTCTACATGTGTCCGGGCAAACATGGCCTATCCCTGTGGCATGCCCTGTCTCCGCCCAAACTGTCTCAGCACTCGGCCCACCATCTGCCTCTCCAAGATGTGCCGTGTCTGGCCTATCAACCACCTGGTCTGGAAGCAATAGGGTGGCTCATCTCCCTCGTCATCCCAGGGCTCGTAGTCCAGATATGGTCGCCAGACGACCACATCTACCCCATCCAACGTGTGCCTCCAGTACTCTAGCTTCCCCAGCCTATGCTGGGAAATCACTCCTGCATAGCCATAGTTGTATGGCTCTCCTCTCTGCCTAGCAAAAACGCATATCGGCCTAGTCACCGCTATGTGCTCCCACAGCCAGAACTGTAACAGCAACACCCCCGCTGATAGACTCGTGCTGCGGTGGTACACCACCTGATGCATGTCATGATAAAGGTGGGCCAGCACGCAGGGTCCCCACGCGTATCGGGTGCCCTCGGTCAGCATCCGCTCCATGATCCTGCCCCATCCAATGGGGAACCCATGTGATCTCCTGTCCGGGCATACAACGCCCGCAATCAGTCCAGCAACTATCCCAGGGAAGTAGTCGTAACAGTCATAGATATCCTGCCACGGGATGACCTGTCCCACCAGCTCGGGATCATCAAATACTCGCTAACACTCGGCGAGTCCCGCGTCTCGCTGTGCGTCATACTCCACTAACTCGCCTACTACGGGCAAGTGCAATATCCTGTAGACGTCCTCCAGCGTCACGGTCATCTCTCCAGTAGGGAAGTGGAAGGTCCCGTCCTCACTGTGGAATCTCTCCACGGCAGCTGTCAATAGTCCTCGGTTCGCCCGCACCTCGGGCATGAAGCAAACATAATCCAAGCCCATGGCACCAAGCGCCACTCTGTCAGCCTCCGTCAACATGTATCTCTGCAATAGAGGCATAGGGAATGTCTCCCTTGACTGCAGAGTCTCTCGTATCTCCTCCTGCAAGCACGCAAAGCAAGGCGTCAGTCTCAAGCTGCATATACCATACTCAACATATCTACTGAACTATATCAACTAAACTTAGCATTTCAAATTGATCAAAACAGCACACCACATCTCTTGACTAGATTCCTGCAATCTCGGAGATAGCTCATCGATTCCTGCGTCACACAGGACGCTAATCGAATCAATTTGGCTAAGTAATTTACCATCCCAAGCAAATGCGCCACTACAGGTGGTAAAAGCGCCGTTTCTGGTATATGCGCCGCAATAATCAACATATGCGCCGCAAAAATGCATATGCGCCGCTACAGTGCACGTATGCGCCGTTCTAACACATGCACCGCAGAAATCCACGCATACGCCGCGAAATTACGCATGCGCCGCAAGAATCAACATATGCGCAGCTTTATCATATGCGCTGCTACATTTCACATATGCGTGGCGGAAATACAAAAGCGCTGCCAAATTACGAAAGCGCAGCTTGAATGCACAAAAGCGCAGCTTTCACGCATGCGCCGCCGAAACTGACATATGCGCCGCGAAATTACAAAAGCGCAGCTTCGCGGGGCATATGCGCCGTTTTGTGTTTCGGCGCATCTATTTCATCTATTTTCTACATGCATTTATGATGCCTAAACTCGACCCTAGGAGAAATTTTTCAAAGCACATACCGGGGGTCCTGCCTCTGCTGGCCGCCCGAATCGTCGGACTCGCTCGAATCGGTGCTCCTCACGTGGAATGTCTGCTGCTCTGGCCGCCATGCTGCTCTAAGTTTGCTCTGAGCTCTCTTTCTCCAATCCAGATCAACCAAGTGTGCAAATGACTATTCTTGTGGACCCAGCTCCTATTTATAGCCTCCAAACCCTAATTCTGGCTAGGTGATGACTGTGACTACTTCCCGTATCCGTTTTTCCTCCCGTTTTCTTCCCGCATCCCTGACCGCATCCCTTTTCCTCCACCCTAACCCCTTCCTCATCGTGAGATCGTTCGTCTCCAAAACTTTCACCGTTTTTCCCGTCCAATCTCCCGAGGGGGCATCCTATCGTCATTTAACCTGTACCAGGGGCAAACTGGGGCATGTATCATCATTCAGACTATCAATTTCTTTGAAGCAACGCTGTAAACTGCATTGCATCAAAGAGGGACAAAATGTATACGCCTAAAAATGACACGAATCATCCTAAATAAATATTCTAAATATTTATCTCATTCTTCTATTAATTAAATAAATATTCCAAATTTATTTAATCAATTCACTATCTCACAATTAAATAAATTCTATTTATTTAATTGAAATTCTTCTATTTGTCCTACACAATTAAATAATCATAAATTATTTAATTAAGCCTAATTCCTCTATCCTAAAGTTCTAAATTCAAAATTCCACATCACCTTCACACCTCACCTTTTCCACCTCACCTTGTCCACCTCATCAGGTTGCACATGTAATTAAATATATTTAATATTTAATTGCCTTATTTTCCCTCACCCACATGGCCTATTTCTTCTCCAATTAGAGGTCAGTTAACCAATTAATCAAATCTGTTAACTAACCTGTCAGTTGAGTCAAATCCTCAATCAATCCAGTCAGTTCCACAATCCACTCTTCTAACTGATCAATCAATTCTGTTAACAGACCAGTCAATGGAGTTAACTCTCCAATCAATTTTGTCACATCCCCTCTTTCATGATGGAGCTGGGACACTTGTCACATTTCTACTGGTTGCACATTCCTCAACCATTCTCAGCCGTCGATCTTCATATCTCCTCTCAACCGTCGATTCCCATTCTTCCAAGTCTATAAATGAAGCTTCATCCCTCCATTCTAATCATCCAGGCTTTTGACATCGTTACTCTGCAGAAATATCACCAGCGTGCCTTTGGCACCCATTTGTCATCTACAAGCTTGAGATCACCATTGTTGCATTGGAGTTCACCTTCATTGCATATCACACCATCGCCGTGCACCATCGACTTCCTCAAACAGCTTTAAAAGATTGCACTCTCTGAGGGCTCATCTCATCTGCGAAAGGACGATTCGTGATAGGCGAACAACAAAATTTTCGAAACAGAAGAGGTTTGCTGTGTTTGTTCATTGCTTTGTTCATTTGAATCTTCTGTGTTTCTCTATTCTGTTGATGTTTGGGTCTTATTTAATTCATTTGATTGATTCAACATTTTACCCTCACAAGAAGCATATGGAGAGATGACCCAAATACCCTTCCAAGTTGTTGATTGAGCCTTTGACATAATTCTGACCCCTGATCTTCATCATCTTGACAATAATTTCCTTATTAGGTTCAATTCTTTTACATCTAGAGTGAATGGGGCACTCTGTTGTGCATGCTCTAGCAAAGTCTACAACAATAATGCCCGCAATGTCATCAATTCCATCCTAGTGAAACATCAACAACCTTGTTTGTGGCCTCTTCCCCTATGCCTACTTCATCTCTCACCACATCCCTTGCACCTTTTGGGTGGCGCTAGATTTAGGGCACAATTTAAAAGTCATAGTTGGCAGGGAATGGCTAGATGTATAATTAGTAGGAATTTTGGATGCAATTTTGTTTATAAGATATTAGTATTTTAGTTTTGAAATGTTTTAAGCTATTTGATAATTTTTTGTTTTTATTTTAAAATTATATGAATTGGAAGTTTAAGGAGAGCATAAGAGAGAGGGGGGACTAATAAGGGAGATATAGGAATATATATATATATATATATATATATATATATATATATATATATATATATATAGAGAGAGAGAGAGAGAGAGAGAGAGAGAGAGAGGAAACAACTTCCTACACTAATCTAATGAGGGATAGTTATGCAAATTTTCTTTAAATCTTTATAGTTACAGTTATGATTCATATTAACATAGAGTTAAACACACATTCACAAGCAAGTATAAATGCAATGACACAAGATATACGTGGGGAAAACCCTTTCGAGTGAAAAACCCCACACTCCAAAACTTGCACAATGTATTATCAAATCTAAAGGAGATTACAACACACTTGCAATGCAAGTTCTTCTAGGAGTTGTCACAATATCAAATCTGGAGTAATTTTGGCAACATAACGATACTTGCAAATGAACCATACACATAGTCCAAGCACCTGAATATATAGAGTTACAAGGCATAAATGAGAAGCTTCTAGGGGTGGGCATCCAACTTGGCCTCATGGCCCATTTCCCATGCCCAAGGACACTTGTCCAACATGCATACACCTCTCTTACAACCATTATAACGTTCAAGTTTGACTTCCCAATGTGGAGCGCTCCATCCAAAGATAGGCTATGATAGATGCTCTTACGCACCTTACAGCTATCATAGAATTCGTCATACATGACAACGCTTACAGCTATAAGAGAATCTATCATAACTACCTAAATATGGCATATTCCTCTTACAACATGTCATAACCCAACTTGGGCACCCAAAGATGCCTTCCTCTCATGCAAAGATGCTTCATGACACTTGTCTTCACCCGTCATAGGAATCTCTATACTTGGCTCTTACATGTCACAGAATCTGTCTTACATCATAAGTTATTACACAAGTCACAAGATGCTGACACATGGCATATTAGTGCCACCTCAAATGGGATTCCTAGATTCTCATGGGGTGACTTGTCCATCCAAGTCACCTTTCAAGTGAAGTGACATCTCACCATGCCAATTCACACTAAATGAAAAAATAGGATGTGCAACATTAAATACATCATAGGAAAATATTAAATAAATAATCAAATAATCAATGCTAGGAATTGCAAGGTTGAGACACCTTAATTCCCAACATTCTCCCACTTGTCGAACACCTTGCAAGAGCCAATAGAATGACAGGATTTAACTGCTAGGGGCCAAGAGGCCCATAGACGCTGAGCACCATCTAAACTTTTCTATGCTCATGGGCTTCATCAAGGAATTTGCAACATTCACCAAAGTATCAACCTTCTCCAAATTCACCTTCCCATCCTCTACCATGTCATGTACAAAGTGGTACTACACATCAATGTGCTTGGTCCTCGCATGGAAAATAGGATTCTTCACCAAATATATGGCACTCTGGCTATCACAAGAAATAGTAATCTTCCCTGCATCAAATCCAATGTTAGAACACAATCTTTTAAGCCAAATGGCTTCCTTACAAGTATGAGTAGCTGCCATGTACTTTGCTTTAGTTGTGGACAAAGTGACCACAAGTTACCGCTTACTCATCCAACTAATAGCACCACCAAACATAGTGAACACATAAGCATTGGTGGATCTCCTGCTGTCAATGTCACCTGCCCAATTTGAATCCACGAATACTCACAGAATGCTGAGAACCAGTAAGGATAACTATGATAGCACAAGGAATACTCAGAAGTACCCCATGGATATCTAAAAACTCTCTTTACTGCATCCCAATGTATTCATCCAGGATTAGCCATGAATCGGTTAAGGCCTCCCACTGCTTGGGCAATGTCTGGTCTTGTACAAACCATCGCATACATCAGGCTGCCAATCGCACTAGTATAAGATACTCTGCTTATATCCTCCATCTCAGAAGGAGACTTCAGACAATCTGCAATAGATAAATTTGTCCCCATTGTAATAGGAACACTCAAAGGTCTGCAATCTTCCATCCTAAATCTCTCCAACATGGTCTTCACATACTTACTCTAGCCTAACCAAATTTTTCTGTTTGCTCTGTCTCTTCTGGTCTCCATCCCCAGAATGTACCCAGCTGCCCCTAAATTTTTCATTTCAAACTGTGTTGACAAATAAGACTTCAAATAAAAAATCAAACTTTTACAATTCCCAATTAGTAACATATCATCAACATACAACGCTATACTGAGAATGTGATCACTATCAAATTTGAAATAAACACAATGATCCAATTTTGATCTCAGAAATCCAATTTACTCAACACAAAGGCATCAAATTTTTGGTACCACATCCTAGGAGACTGCTTAAGACCATACAAAGACTTTTTTAACTTGCAAACCAGATTTTCTTTACCTTTCACAATGTAGTGCTCTGGCTGTGACATGTAAATCTCTTCCTCCAAATCACCATGAAGGAATGTTGTCTTCACATCCATCTGCTCCACCTCTAGATCATACAATGTTTCAAGAGATAACAAGAACCGAATAGATGCCAGATTTGCAATAGGAGAGAAAATCTCACCATAGTCAATTCCCACCACCTGTGAGTACCCCTTCACGACCAACCTTGCCTTATATTTCTCAATGCTGCCATCTGAACCAAACTTTTTCTTAAACACCCATTTGTATCCAACAGGCTTTCTCCCTTGAGGCAAAGGCACTAGGTCCCAAGTATTATTCAAGCCATTTCTTCTTCCATGGCCTCCTTCTAGGAACATGCAACTTTCATACCCATAGCCTCCCTTACGGTCCTAGGCTCATCAACATTAGAAATCAAAGCAAAAATACAACTAGAATCATGCAATGAATAGCCAAACCTTTCAGGTTGTCATCTTATTCTCATGGACCTCCTCACAAGTTGAGGTTGAGATTCTTCATCTTCTTCTAAACTTTCAGATCTGCTAGAGCTCTCCTCATCATCAGATCCAATAGGTGTCTTTGGTTCAACTTTCTCATGGGTGGGAGGAAGTTGAACCACATCATATTTCTTCTCTTCTTTCTCTGGTTGTAAAACAACAGAAGAAGGATTGAGCTCTTTGAAGATCACACTTCTTCTATATAGAACTCTTTCAGCCACTGGATCCCAAAGCTTGTACCCTTTCACACCAATGCCATAACCGATGAAGATACATTTAACTTGTTTTCCAACTTGGACCTCTTCTCCTTAGGCACATGTGCATATGCCTCACAACCAAATAATCAAATGTGTCTAAGCGAAGGCTTCTTACTAGATTATACCTCCATAGGGGTCTTGTTAATGAGTGTCGATGTAGGAGACCTATTAACCAGATAACAAGTGGTAGAAGCAGCTTCAGCCCAAAAATTTTGTTCTAGGCCAGCTCCACTTAACATGCTCCTAGCCCTCTCCATCAACATTTTGTTCATTCTCTCTACAACTCCATTTTGCTGAGGGGTATACGGAGTTGTCTTATGCCTCTCAATACCTTGTTCTTTATAGAACTTGTTGAAATCTACTGAGTAAAACTCACCACCATTATCAGTCCTCAAACATTTAATATTTCTATCTTTTTTATTCTCTATAAGAGCTTTAAACTCTTTGAATCTTGCAAAGAATTTAGATTTACTCCTAAGGAAATACACCCATGTCCTTCTACTATAGTCATCAATAAATGAAACAAAATATATAGATTTCAAAATCAAAGGAACATTAACAAGACCAAATACATCAAAGTGAATTAGATCCAACACCATAGAAGATTTATGAGAACTAGAGTAGAACTGAACACAATTTTATTTTCCATATATACATTGTTCAAAGAAATCAAACTCAAGGTTACAATCATTCATACCCTCAACGAGGTTTTTATTTTTCAGGGTCCTCAAACCCTTTTCACCAATGTGGCCGAGCCTTTGGTGCCATAACATTGTTTTCTAAGTTGGAAGTTTCATCTCCATAGAATGAGCACCCTTGGGTACCCAAAAAGCATGACCATTGGATGTAGATGCAATATTCTTCTTGGTTGATGGTTCTGATGGCGAGGATGAAGACTTTGAAGCTCTCTTCTTCAAAATAGAGGCAGTATTGCACTGAACCGAGCATGCATCAAGCTGAAATAGAGTGCCAATCCAAACACCGAACACCCTTAGCTAACACCATAGCTCCTCTCATCATCTTGTGTTACATCCCCAACTTACAATTAGACTTAATCATTAACTTTGCATGATAATCAGGAAGATTAGTCAAAGTTAACTAATTTGATATTGTGGAAATACCTGAATTGATCATTGTTAATGATGTTAATGATTGATATTAATTAGTTTTGAAGATTACTTACTTTATATTATGAGATATGATTATGATGCACTAATAATGATTTTGTGGACCTGAGTGTGAACATGAAAAGTTAACGACCTTCGAAGAAGGAAGGAGGGTATCATCCTGGAGTAATGGTTAGATGTCGAGAAAACAAGGTTGTTTAGTCATCTAAGTATCAGTTTCCATGTCCTTCTGAATCCCTTGTAAGTTGTCATGAGTCATGTCTTCCTTCTTTGTAATTCTATCCTTGTGAGTTATTTTGTTGATGGTACTTTAATGACTAGACAAGTTATGAGTTGATGAGATCTCACATTACCCTATTTTTAAATAGGGATATTATTTCTTTATTTTCTAGTCATCGACTAAAATTTAACATCGATGATGGGGGAGTATTACTCGACCCCGATTTCCCTAAGATTTTAATGTGATATCTTTTGCTTTCATCTCTATGATGATTTTGAATATTATAATAGTTCTTAGACCCATGTTATTAGTCGAGGGTGTATATATATAACCTCTTTAGAGGTCAATGTTAATAACTCTTGGCTATGTGAATAACTATCTTATCTTATTTTATTCTTACCTCATCGATATCCTTAAACCCACAAGGAGTGGGAAAGGAGAGATGATAGGTTGAGTGGGCTACGTGGATCAAAGATCCCACAAGGTGGCAAGCCCAGATCACATGCAAAGAAAATGCTTTGGTTACTTACCGAACGCCATCTTGGAGGTCTTATCGAAGGACTCAATTGGAGTCTGGGATTCTATAGTTCTTTTTGGTTTTTCTTCCTGGATAGACTTCAAGCGAGAAGTGGGGTGTGCGGGTGGCGAACATGGAGGAGCTACATTCTCTAGTTGTAGAGAATTACTATCGGTGAGAACGACTAGAGTAGATGGAAGAGTTTGAACTCTGCGAGCTACATCTTTAACTCTGTGAAATATATTTAGGTATCTTTTATCTAGAGCCCTTGGCTCATATGATATATTGACTACAATATAGTTAATATCCTTTTGTTTGAACGTAACATCGGCATTGCCGACTATAAAGACTAAGAAATATATTGCTTTTAATGCATAGAGTTGAGACTGTATATTTAATTATGCATATTGATGAATGTTAAGAGTAGTAGAAGGCTCTTGGAGCCTAAAATGAAAAATAATTCATGATACTTTGAAACTATTGCTTTCTTGTGACGCTTGGCCAACTTTAGGTCATAAACCCTACGTGGGATTGCATGCATGAGCACCCACAAGTTTTAGTTGTTCCTATGCACCATGCATTATGTGCCATACATTTTTAATGATGTCTTATATCTTTATGATTACCAGTTGTTAACTCTTGCAAATTTGAATATGCTTATGAGACCGATAGGGCAACATTCTGTAATGAATGAATAACGGTGGTATCGACCTGTTGAACAGTCCAGACCATTATTTTTGATGGCCGCAACCATGATTACTTTAAACATAGTAAACCCGAGATAAATGGGTTGTGCTACTGCACCCAACACCTTATTTTGCCAATTCGATAGAAAAGATAATAAGAATCGAATGGCTATAAATAAAAATATAGGTTATGTGCACATGATAACTCTTTGAGGAGAATTATATACTATTTTTACACTGTCATAATAATGCTATCATGACAGTCGAGACTTCAATCTTGCCTTCTTTATGAAGTAAAATCTTGATATACCTTTCACTATTAGAATCTACCCTAGTTTTATTATAAGCTAGTGGTTTTATATGAGATGAATGCTGACTATATAAATGGGAATTATTATTTTATATTGACTTTATGAAAGATTCTAGATAAGAACTTAGAGGGATTCAACTCTATGAGTCTTTATGAACTTTTAAAAGATACTATGATTTGTGCCTTCTCTTTTGTTATGGACTAGTTTATTTTAGCCATGACAATCAAAAAATAAAGTAAACATTGACCGAGTAGGGTGAGTGTTGAAAATAGGATTGTATTCATTATTCTAGAAAATAGGAAAATGTGATGTGGAGTCACTGGTAACCGAGTGTTTATGAAACCAAGAGCCTCAGTATGGTTTTCGAAATAACAATCCAGTGTCCAAGGATAGGACTTAAATGCATTAAATACTAATTATACTAGACCAAGAATGGTCGATTTTGATATGACTTGCATAGTGCAACAAGGTGGCGAGGAGTCACAAGTTCCACGTTATGAAAACAACCTTTTTAGTCGTAACCAAACCATGATGGGAGTTGAATTTCCTGATATGGGCAATGAATCGAATTGACCCTGTTTATTCTAGACCCAGGGTGGTGAATATGGTTTGACTTTTAATATGATTAGAAAGTGGAATAAGGTGACGTGGAGTCATAGATTCCCTATAACAAAGCTTGACTGTTAATGTTAGTTATTATGATAATTATGATGCATTTTATGTATTTAAAAGATATGTTGACTCCTTGTTGAAGAAGGAGAAACTGGATAAGAGGTAAGTTGTATTGCCTTGTAGGCGGCATTAAGTGTCTGTCGAGTTAATTGGAGGAACCATTTGCCCTAGATAATTATATAATTATGAGAATGAATACTATGGTTAGTATGAAACTCTTGTATTTCAATGGAAATGGAAGCCATCTCTTTACGAATGGCCATACTTCACAAATGAGGTAGAAGATATTAAAACCCATGAGGATGTTTATGATAGAATCTTTCTAGTAAGACTGTCTTATTAGATTGTTATGATATAAGTCTTAAATTTCATGAATTTGAATGTAAACCTTGTGAAAGGTCAACATGAAACTATGAATTTAGGAAGGTCAAAAGTTGGAAAACTTGTTTTGACACATTGGATAATGGAACAGGGTGACATGGAGTCATAGTTTCCCTTTTGCGAAAGCAACCTATTATATTTGATGAACTCCTAAGATAGGAGTTGATTGTCCTAGTACTAGATTATGAATTGAACTGAATTCACATTTTACTAGACCTAGAGTGAAAGGTCAAACTATGCCTAGTGTAGGATGAGACAACTTCTAAGTCGAGTAAGGGTGGTGGAAATATGACTACATTCATTGTGAAACATATATGTATGTAAATATTTTGCCAACATAATGCATCCATCTCTGCATGCATTGTCGGTCCACAGTGCTCCAGATGGGCTAGTGTCTCTAGTAGTGTCATACAAAGTTAGAGTGGATCTATATTTGTGTGACCGTCAGACATTAGGAATGACACAACACCAGATACTCAGATGGAAAACCTAAGGGTTCCTAATATCTAACCTTTCCATGAAGGGTAGGGCCACTTCCAGTTCAGAAGTTGAGCGAAGGACTACAGGTCCGTGGTTGGTGGAAAAGCACCAGGATGATGCTCTCCTTCCCAAGCATGAGACAAGCCGAGGCTTATGAAGACAGATGTCAAAAGTTCCAGATATAGTGCTTTCCATTTTATAACTTGATGATCAATTGTAATGTATAATTTGTTATATGATGCCTTGAGTATAACTTGTACATACATAGTGAAAGTTATTCACTTGGATATGTAAATGATTATTGTAACTATAAGCTTTGTTATAATCTGTTTAGAATAACATGCTTAGTTGATGAAATGATAATGAATCATTATGGTTAAGTTTTGATTTGCATAATCATATTGCTAACCAATCTCTTGATTAAGATGAATGTTTATGTTAATTAAAGAGAATTATGGAAAGTGATGTTACAGATGGTATGAGAGCAACCAGGTTCAATACATGGACCTATGAGCTCACTACACAATGATTTTCTTTATCAAATATTAACGGTTGTTAATGCTTGGATGTTCTTATGCCAGAATGGTAATAATAAGAACAACACCTAGAAAGAAGGTGAGAAAAAATGGACGTTACCTTAAGGTCTTGAGGGAGCAAGCTTCAAGAAGGAAAATACTTGAACAAACTGGTTGCTTGGTAGGAGCATGGTTAATTGATGAGGAGACCTTTGCTGAAGCCGTTAAACACATCAAGCAGGAGTTTAGAAAAGAAATTAGGATCGCTACTCCTAACTCTAATGATGCATCACCAGAACCCTCTACACCTAAAAGCACTAGCTGTGGAAAATAATTCTAAGGGTTGTGAGGTAACTAGGGAGGTTGTGGACGAGTACCTGTTTGTACGTCCACCTCCTAAAACTAAATTGATAAATCTCAAAGTTGAGAAATGAATATGGGAAGTTATCCCATGTTGAAAATGACTTG
Source organism: Cunninghamia lanceolata (assembly GCA_027924645.1). NCBI lineage: Eukaryota > Viridiplantae > Streptophyta > Pinopsida > Cupressales > Cupressaceae > Cunninghamia > Cunninghamia lanceolata. Next base: position 56,314 of record BSBN01001098.1, read on the forward strand.
TAGTAGCAAGGTGTATACAAAGTTTTGTAATTTTGGTGGATTATATGTAATCCAATGGAAATTGCAATGCATTTGAAATTTTTTGACAATCTTTCCTTTCATGTTAAAGATTACATGAAAGAGAATGGATTCATGTTATGAATGGATTCAACGGTATCAGAAACTAATCCATAATTAATCTGTAATCTTCAGGAAGAAGTAGATTGCAATAAAGGTTCAGATAAGAACTAGGATGGGAGAAAACCAGGATGAAGGGAAACCTTCAGGGCACTTTGAAATTAAATTTGACCAGATCCTTGCTATGCTCCAAGAGATGAGAGCGAGAATTAGAACTCTCAAGTAGGAGGTCAGGGGTCAGCATGGACCTTGGTGGGATGCCTATGATGGGGGTGATGACGAGGAACGTCATAATGACACCACCTACAATGAGCACAGAGTGAATAACTCTAAGGCTAGACAAGAAATAGATAGAAGGATCCATATGGCTTTGGAACTATCTTGAGACATGAAGAAGGTCATGCCTCCTAAATTTGAGGGATCCGTAAGTGGAGATGTTGTGAAGGCATGGATTATGGAAATGGAAAAATATTTGAAACTATAATGAGACCACCAAAGCGGTATGGGGAGCATACCAGTTGGCGGGTGAAGCATCCACATGGTGGATGAATAAGAAAATGGAGTTAGGCTTGAGATCTACAAGTCTAACTTGGAACAGGTTATGATGCAGGTGTGGTTTAGCCGGTTGTCACCGTACTGTGGAGGTGATAGATACCAGATGCTATCCATTGTATCATAGGGTTAGCCGGCTTTCACCTGTACCATACAAGTAATAGATTCCAGGAGCTACCCCATACCAGGATGGATCGACTTTCACCAGTGGCATGGAGGCGATAGATGTTAGGATCCACGGACTTGATGGTTTAGTCAAGATGTGGAAATCTTCTTAATTGCCATAGGTGATGTATGTGGTTATACCTATTCCTTAACCAGTGATGGAAACAAGTAGTATGGGATGCTTGTTTGTCATCACAGTTGGTTGTGAATGTGTACGTTGTTACCCTAGTCCTTAGCCAGTGTTGACAACAAGTAGTATGGGATTTTTGCTTATAATCATAGTTGGCTATGAACTAGGAAAAATGATGGGAGCCTATGTGAACCATTGAACCAGGGACTTTATGTGTTACCACACTTGACCCCTTGCCAATGATGACTGCAATTAGTATGGGATGCTTGTTGGTCATCATAGTTGGCTGTAAATTAGGAAAAATGATGGAACCCATGGTGTACCATCAGGTATACCAACATTTCTTTTCTAAGTTAGGAAGAGGGAGTCCATAGATCAGGAGAGATTAGATATGGACAGATACCCTTTTCTTAGAGATTTTGAGGATGTATTTCTGGATGAGCTACTAGGATTACCTCCTAAAAGAGGTTTTGATTTTTCTATAGATATGATTCTAGGGTCGAAACCTATATCTAAAGCTCCCTATAGAATGACCACTACAAAACTAATGGAACAAAAAGCTCAATTACAAGAAGTTCATGAAAAACTTTTCTAAAATTTCATTTCCTATAACTTCCTTGTAGAGAAAAGGTAAGAGATTTGAGTGGTCAGGTAAGTGCCAGGAGGCCTTTGACCTATTGAAGGAAAAATTGATTTCAGCTCCAATTTTGAAAAGTACTTGACCCAGAGGGTCAATTTGTAGTCATTACTAATACCTCAGGAGAAGGTTTAGGTGGTGTACTAGTCCAGGATGGATAGATCATCGCATATGAATCATGTAAACTGAAAAACTATGAACAAAACTATGCCCCACATGATTTGGAACTAGTAGCAGTCATTCATGCATTGCAAATGTGGAGACATTACTTGCTCCAAAAACCTTTAGAGTTGAAAATAGATTAGCAGGAACTCAAATATCTGTTCACTCAACTCCATCTTAAAGCTCGGCAAATAAGATGGTTGGAATTCATCTCAAATTATGATTTTGAGATTAAATATATACAAGGAAAAGAAAATTAGGTGGCAGATTCTTTGAGTAGGAGAAGGTGCATCTCCTCCATGATCTCCATACATTCTGATTTTAGGAATCAGGTGTTACAAAAATCTAAGGGAGATGAGTTTTATGAGAAGGTAAAACAAGCCCTTGAAGAAAACCCCCAGAATACGAGATATGAAGGATTCAACCTTGAACCAGATGGGTTATTAAGGTTTAAAGGAACCTAATGTACATACCTAACTGAGCAGAGTTAAGGAATATGGTATGGAAGGAGGTCCATTCTGCACCATATTCTGGACATCCTGGAGTAACAAAGTTACTTGATGTGAAACCACTATATTTCTAGAAAGGAATGAAGAGGGATGATGCATATTTTGTAGCTACATGTATTGAATGCCAGATGGTGAGGCGGAACACCATCACTGGCAGGGCTCTTATATCCTCATGAAATTCCTAAGTGGAAATGGCAAATAATAAGCATGACTTTGTGCAAGGGCTTCCTATGTCGAGGAACAGACACAATGCTATCTTGGTTGTGGTGGATAGACTCACCAAAGCCACTCATTTTATACCTGGGAGCTTGATGGATGGGGCACCCATCACAACCCAAAAATTTGTTCAAGAGATTTTTAGACTGCATGGCATTCCTGAGAAAATCATCTCAGATAGGGATGCACAAATGACATTAAGGTTTTGGCAAACCTTATTCTCTTCACTTGGAACCCAGTTAAATATATGCTCTTCTTATCATCCTGAAATGGATGGATAAAACTAAGAGAGTAAACCAAGTGCCAAAAGATTTATTGAGAATGTATTGCATGGATTAGCAATATAAGTGGGAGGATTATCTTCCTCTGGTGGAATTTGCCTACAATAATTCCTATCACTTAGCTATTGAGATGGCTCCATTTGAGGCATTATATGGACAGAAGTGCCGAACCCATATAAGCTAGGATGAGCTAGAAGATAGGGTTAGCCTTGGTCCAGAAATTTTATCAGAAATGGAAGAGCAAGTACATTTGATCAAGAGAAGGCTAGTGAAAGCTAATGATAGGAAAAATAGTTATGCAGAAGCTAAGCACATCGAAAGACATTTCACAATGGGAGAGAAAGTACTATTAAGAGTAAATTTTCTCACCTTTTCTGAAAAACTTATTTATTAGGCTCTTGAAACATATTTCTTTTTATGATGATTAACTTTTGAGACATTAAATCATTTGGGATGATGATTCTTATGAGGGGAGATATGTTACATCGCCAAATTAAAATTAGACTTAATCATTAACTTTGCATGATAATCGGGAGGATTAGTCAAAGTTAACTGATTTGGTATTGTGGAAATATCTAAATTGATCATTGCTAATGATGTTAATGATTGATGTTAATTAGTTTTGAACATTAATTAATTTATATTATGAGATATGATTATGATGCACTGATCATGATTTTGTGGTCCTGAGTGTGAACAAGAAAAGTTAATGACCTTCGAAGAAGGAAGGAGGGTATCATCCTGCATGAATGTTTAGATGTCAAGAAAACAAGGTTGATTAGTCATCTAAGTATTGGTTTCCATGTCCTTCTAAATCCCTTGTAAGTTGTCATGAGTCATGTCTTCCTTCTTTGTAATTGTATCCTTGTAGTCATTTTGTTGATGGTGCTTTAATGACTAGATGATGTTCTTGGAACAACATCTCAAGTCGTATGATAGTCGAGTTATGAGTCAATGAGATCTCTCATTACCCTATTCTTAAATAGGGATATTATTTCTTTATTTTCTAGTCATCGACTAAAATTTAACGTCAATGATGGGGGAGTATTACTCAACCCTCATTTCCCTAATATTTTAGTGTGATATCTTTTTCTTTCATGTCTATGATGATTTTGAATATTATAATAGTTCTTCGACCCATGTTATTAGTCGAGGGTATGTGTATATATATAACCTCTTTAGAGGTCAATGTTAATAACTCTTGGCTATGCGAATAACTATCTTATCTTATTCTTACCTCATCGATATCCTTAAACCCACGAGGAGTGGGAAAGGAGAGATGATAGGCTGAGTGGGCTGTGTGGATCAAAGATCCTGCAAGGTGGCAAGCCTAGATCGCATGCAAAGAACATGCTTTGGTTAGTTACCAAACGCCATCTTGGAGATCTTATCAAAGGACTAGTTGGAGTCTGGGAGTCTATAGTTCTTTTTGGTTTTTCCTGCTAGATAGACTTCAAGAGAGAAGTGGAGTGTCCGGGTGGTGAACACAAAGGAGCTACATTCTCTGCTTGCAGAGAATTACTGTTGGTGAGAATGACTAGAGTAGCCGGAAGAGTTCGAACTCCACAAGATGCATCTTTAACTGTGAAATATATTCAGGTATCTTTTTATCTAGAGCCCTCGACTCATATGATATATTGACTGCAATACAGTTAATATCCTTTCATTTGAAGGTAATGTTGGCATTACCGATGACAAAGACTAAGAAATATATTGCTTTTACTGCACAGAGTTGAGACTGTATATTTAATTATGCATATCGATGAATGTTAAGAGTAGTCCAAGGCTCTTGGAGGTTGAAATGAAAAATAATTCATGATACTTTGAAACTATTGCTTTCTTGTGGCGCTTGGCCAGCTTTAGGTCATAAACCCTACATGGGGTTGCATGCATGAGCACCCACAAGTTTTAGTTATTCCTATGGGCCATGCATTTTGTGCCATACATCTTTAATGATGTCTTATATCTTTATGATTACCGGTTGTTAACTCTTGCAAATCTGAATGTGCTTATGAGCCTGATAGGGCAACATTCTGTAATGAATGAATAACAGTGGTATCGACCTGTTGAACAATCCACACCATTATTTCTGATGGCCACAACCATTATTACTTTAAACACAGTACACTTGAGATAAATGGGTTGTGCTACTGCACCCGACACCTTATTTTGCCAATTCGATAGAAAAGATAATAAGAAATGAATGGCTATCAATAAAAATACAGGTTATGTGAACATGATAACTCTTTGAGGAGAGTTATATAATATTCTTACACTGTCATAATAATGCTATCATGACAACTGAGACTTCAATCTTGCCATCTTTATGAAGTAAAATATTGATATACCTTTCGATAGTAGAATCTACCCTAGTTTTATTATAATCTAGTGGTTTTATATGAGATGAATGCCAACTATATAAATGACAGTTATGTTTTTATATTGACTTTATGAAAGATTCTAGAAAAGAACTTAGAGGGGTTCGACTCTATGAGTCTTTATGAACTTTTAAAAGATACTATGATTTGTGCCTTCTCTTTTATTATGGACTAGTTTCTTTTAACCATGACAATCAGAAAACAAAGTAAACATTGACCGAGTAAGGTGAGTGTTGAAAACAAGACTGTATTCATTATTCTAGAAAATGGGAAAATGTGACATGGAGTCACTAGTAATTGAGTGTTTATGAAACCAAGAACCTAAGTATGGTTTTTGAAATAACAATCCAGTGTCCAAGGATTGGACTTAAATGCATTAAATACTAATTATGCTAGACCAAGAATGGTCGATTTTGATATGACTTGCATAGTGGAACAAGGTGGTGAGGAGTCACAAGTTCCATGTTATGAAAACAACCTTTTTAGCCGTAACCAAACCATGATGGGAGTCGAATGTCCTGATATGGGCAACGAATCTAATTGATCCTGTTTATTCTAGACCCAGGGTGGTGAATATGGTTTGACTTTTAATATGATTAGAAAGTGGAATAAGGTGACGTGGAGTCATAGATTCCCTATAACAAAGCTTGACTGTTAATGTTAGTTATTATGATAATTATGATGCATTTTATGTATTTAAAAGATATGTTGACTCCTTGTTGAAGAAGGAGAAACTGGATAAGAGGTAAGTTGTATTCCCTTGTAGGTGGCATTAAGTACCTGTCAAGTTAATTGGAGGAACCATTTGCCCTAGATAATTATATAATTATGAGAATGAATACTAAGGTTAGTATGAAACTCTTGTATTTCAATGGAAATGGAAGCCATCTCTTTACAAATGGCCATACTTCACAAATGAGGTAGAAGATATTAAAACCCATGAGGATGTTTATGATAGAATCTTTCTAGTAAGACTGTCTTATTAGACTATTATGATATAAGTCTTAAATGTCATGAATTTGAATGTAAACCTTGTGAAAGGTCAACATGAAACTGTGAATTTAGGAAGGTCAAAAGTTGGAAAACTTGTTTTGACACATTGGATAATGGAACTGAAAGGATGCTAGGTGTGCGGAAATCGCTTCCTACACTAATCTAATGAGGAGAGATGAGTGCAAATTCTTTTTAACCTTTACAATTATAGTGTTATTAACCCAACAACAGAGATATTACAGCAATACACATACACACAGAATGTAGACAGAAGAGAGAGATAAGATATACGTGGGGAAAACCCTTACGGGTGAAAAACCCCATACTCCAAAACACAACTCAATTGTATTCTAGTAAACAATCAAGGTTACAATACAATTTGAAAGCCAATGCTCTTGCAAGAGTCTTCGACACTCGTATCTAGAGACAATCCGGCAGCATAACAGTACCTTTCAATCACATAATACATCTCCTCTCGAAGCACCTATTTATAAACAAGTTACAAGGGAAAAATGAGCCTATCTTGAGATGGGCATCCAACATGGCCTCATGGCCCAAAATCCATGCCTGGGGACACTTGTCCAACACTGCAAGATGTTCATGACACTTGTCATATCACCCCATCTCAAAGAGGTCACCTATTGGTAAGTTGGGCAATGACATATACTCTTACGACTGTTATAGAATCTGTCATATATGTCATATCTTACAGCTATAAGAGAATATGTCATACACAGGCTAAAAATAGCATATTCTCTTACATGTCATAACCCTCCTTGGGGCACCCAAAGATGCCTTCTTCCAAGATTCCTTGTGACACATGTCTTCACCTGTCATAGAATCTTCCATTTATGACTCTTACGCGTCATAGATTTGTCATAGGAATCTGTCACAACCGTTTCAGTCAATATTCCCTTACACACTATCCAAGATGTTGACACATGGCAAAATATGCCTACCACTAAGTGGGATGCCTATCTCCTCATGTGAGGACAAATTTACATGTGGTCACCTTCCACATAGGATTACACATCACCGTGCCAACTCCCACAAGATGACAATAAGGATTTGCATCCTAATTACAATAATAGGCAATAAATAAATAAATTCAATGAAATAATACAAGGAATTACCAAGGTTGAGACACCTTAATTCCCAACATTCTCCCACTTGTCAAACACCTTGTAAGAGCCAATGGAAATAACAGGATTTAACTGCTATAGGCCGAGAGGCCCATAGACTCCGAACACCATATGAACTTCTCTATGCCCATTGGTTTCGTCAATGCATCTGCAACATTCTTCAAAGTGTCTACCTTCTCCAAATTCACCTTCCCATCCTCTACCATGTCTCGCATGAATTTAAACTATACATCAATATGCTTTGTTCTGGCGTGGAAAGTTGGATTCATTGCTAGGCAAATCGTACTCTAACTGTCACAACAAATCGTAATCTATCCTGCATCAACACCAATATCTGAACACAATCTCTTAAGCCAAATGGCTTCCTTACAAGCATGAGTTTCTGCCATATACTTAGCTTCTGTCATGGACAAAGCGACCATAGGTTGTCACTTACTCATCCAACTAATTGCACCACCAAACATAGTGAACACATAAGCACCGGTGGATCTCCTACTATCAATGTCACCCGCCTAATCAGAATCCACAAATCTTTGAATACAAACTGAATGCAGAGGTCCTATAGGATTACCATGATAGCATATGGAATACTCAGAAGTACCCCTCAAATATTTGAACACTCTCTTGACTGCATCCCAATATACCCATCCAGGATTAGCCATAAATCGACTAAGGACTCCCACTGCTTGGGCAATGTCTGGTCTTGTGCAGACCATAGCATACATCAAACTGCCAACAACACTAGCATAAGGTACTCTTCTCATGTCCTCCACCTCACTAGGAGATTTTGAACAATCATTAATGGACAACTTTGTCCCCAAAGAAACAGGAACAAACAATGGTCTACAATCTGCCATGTTGAACCTATCCAACACGGTCTTCACATACTTACTCTGGCTTAACCAAAGTTTTCTATTAGCTCTATCTCTTCTGATTTCCATTCTCAAAATGTACCTGGCTGCCCCTAGATTTTTCATCTCAAACTATGCTTACAACTAAGACTTCAAATCAGAAATCATATTCTTACCATTCCTAATTAACAACATATCATCAACATACAATGCAATAATGAGAATGCGATCATTGTCAATTTTATAATACACACAATGATCTAATTTCAATCTCAGAAATCTAACCGTCAAAACAAAGGCATCAAACTTCAAGTACCGCATCCTAGGAGACTACTTCAAACCATACAAAGACTTTTTCAACTTGCAAACCAAATTTTCTTTACCTTTCTCTATGTAATGCTCTAGTTGTGACATGTAAATCTCTTCCTCCAAATCACCATGAAGGAATGTTGTCTTCACATCCATCTGCTCCACCTCTAAGTCATAAGCTACTGCAAGAGATAATAGGAACCGAATATATGTCAGCTTTGCAATGGGAGAGAAAATTTCACCATAATCAATTCCCTCCACTTGTGAATACCCCTTCGCAACCAGTTTGGCCTTGTACTTTTCAAGACTACCATCTGCACTGAATTTCTTCTTGAACACCCATTTGCATCCAACAGGTTTTCACCCTTTAAGCAAAGGCACCAAGTCGGGCATGTTTTATTCTTTTTCAAAGAATCCATCTCATCTTCCATGGCCTTGTTCCAGGAACCTGCATCTTTTATGCCCATAGCCTCTGTCACGGTTCTAAGCTCATCAATGTTAGTCAGCAAGGTAAAAGCACAACTAGAATCAAGCAATGAATAACCAAACCTATCAAGTTGCTTTCTTGATCATGTAGACCTCCTTAATGGCTGAGGTTGAGGTTCTGCTTCTTCTTTTGAACTTTCAGAGCTGCTAGAGCTCTCCTCATCATCAAGTCTCACAGGGTTTGTCGGTTCAGTCTTCTTAGGGGTAGAAGGAAATAGAACCACATCCTCTTTCTTTTTTGTTTCTTCTGGCTATAGAACAACGGGAGAAGGTGTTAGCTCTGTAAAAATAACACTTCTGCTATACAACACTTTTTCAGCCACAAGATCCCAAAGCTTGTATTCTTTCACACTAACACCATAGCCAATGAAAATACACTTAACAACCTTGTTCTCCAATTTAGACCATTTCTCCCTAGGCACATGTGCATATGCCTCACAACCAAAAACACGAAGATGTCTAACTGAAGGCTTCTTACTAGACCACACCTCCATAGGTGTCTTACCAACAAGAGCTGATGTAGGAGACCTGTTTACCAGGTAGCAAGCAGTGGCTACAATTTCAGCCCAAAAATTTTGTTCAAGGATTGCTCCACTAAGCATACTCCTAGCCCTCTCCATTAGTGTCTTTGTTGTTATATGGAGCCTAATCAGACTTGGAGGTTATATTTACCCCACTTTTATCAGCACAGTTTCCCCCCAAATTCCTACGGGGTCAAGGGGCAGTGCCCCTTGCGGGGGTTTGGGGGCAGCGCCCCCAAGACGAGGTCGAGGGGCAGCGCCCCCGTGGGGGCTCGGGGGCAACGCCCCCGAAACCTCACACGGTTTTTTATTATTTTATAATGCACCGGGAGTTAATTTTTTCATTGACCGACATAAGAAAACCCTATTTTGTAACCGACAAAAAGCTTGATAAAAAGTGGCTAAGGGTTAGGGTTTTGATATGGTATTGTAGCATTTTGCAGCGGTATTGAGTTGCAGGGATTGCTGATTGTAATCGGTTTGATTTACTGGATAATAGTATTGGACTCTCTGTTTGGTGGATGTAGCCCGAGTTTGGGTGAACCACGTTAAAAATTGTCTCTCGCTATTATTATTTCTGTGTATTTCCATTTCTCTGTTTACTCTTTATTTGCATTTAATTGATATCTTCTGCCGGCTAACCCTAACAAGTGGTATCAGAGCAGGTTGTGTTCGATTATTGTCTGCAGGAAAGTCTCAGGTTGAGTGGGAGCAATGGCAGACGAGGGTAAAACGAAGGTTGATAAATTCAATGGGCAGAACTATCAGTTATGGAAGATGCAGATGGAGGATTACCTCTATCAAAAGGATTTATGGAGGCCATTGGAAGGAGTAGCCAAGAAACCGGCAACAATGTCTGATAAGGATTGGAATCTTCTTGACAGGAAGGCACTAGGAACCATTCGGTTGTGCCTGGCACCGTCGGTGGCATTCAATATAACAGAAGCGAAGACAACAGATGGTCTGATGAAAGCTTTGGCAAAATTGTACGAAAAACCCTCAGCCTCAAATAAGGTATTTCTCATGAAGCAGTTGTTTAATTTGAAAATGGTTTAAGGTGGATCTGTGACAGGTCATTTAAATAAATTTAATATGATTGTCAGTCAATTGACTTCTGTAAATGTAAAATTTGATGAAGAAGTTAGAGCTCTCTTGATATTATGTTCATTGCCTGAAAGCTGGGATAGTTTGGTAATGGCGGTTAGTAACTCTGTTTCTGGTTCAAATACCCTAAAATTTGATGATGTTGTTGGTGTTATTCTAAGTGAGGAAATTCGTAAGAAAAGCTCAGGTGGATCCAAATCAGGCAGTGTTTTGAGTGCAGAAAGTAGGGGCAGATCAAAGGAGAGAGGAAAAGGTTCTAGAGGTCATGGGAAGTCACGAGGAAAATCAAAGGACAAAAGATCCCAAACCAGAGGACAGAAAGATTGCTGGTACTGTGGAAAACCAGGTCATCTGAAGAAAGATTGCTGGTCTCGGAAGAATAAAGAAGGAGACAAACAAGAAGGCAATAAGGAAGAAAATGTGGTAAGCAATAAGTCTGAAGATGATGCTTTGATTCTTTCCCTAGATAATGCTGATGATTCATGGGTTTTAGATTCAGGGGCCTCATTTCATGCTACGCCCCATAGAAGTTATTTCCTTGATTATGTCCAAGGGGATTTTGGGTTAGTTTATTTGGGAGATAACGAACCCTGTCAGATTGTTGGAAAGGGAAGAATCAAGATTAAGTTGCAGAATGGGAATCATTGGCTACTACAAGAGGTAAGGCATGTTCCAAGGCTTAGTAGGAATTTAATTTTAGCGGGGCAGCTAACTGAACAAGGTTGCACTGTTACATTTACTGATAAAAATTGGAAGGTTTCAAAAGGTGCCTTAGTAGTAGCAAAAGGTGTGAAAGTAGGCACCTTATATCTTTGTACAGGTCATACTGTTCCTTCTACTTTAGCTGTTACAGAGAAAAAATAAACAGGTTCAGGAACAGTTGCTGCAGGTTTGCAGGAAGAGACTGGAAAAGTTACTGCAGGTTCTGAGACAACACTGTGGCATAACAGACTTGGGCATATGAGTGAAAAAGGTATGAAGGTACTTCATTCTAAGAAAGTTTTACCAGGTCTGAAATATATTAATATGGATTTCTGTGAAAGTTGTGTGTATGGAAAACAAAAGAGAGTCAGTTTTCTCAAGGATGGGAAGCAAAAGAAAAATGAAAAATTGGAGCTTGTGCATACAGATGTATGGGGACCAGCTCAGGTATCTTCTCTCGGTGGCTCTCGGTATTATGTTACATTCATAGATGATGCAACTAGGAAGGTCTGGATTTATTTCCTTAGACAGAAATCTGATGTATTTGAAACATTTAAGAAATGGAGAAGCTTGGTTGAGAATGAGACGGGTAAAAGATTAAAATGTCTCAGATCTGATAATGGCGGTGAGTATTGCAGCAAAGAATTTGAAGATTATTGTTCCCTTAATGGAATTCGCAGGCAGAAAATAGTTCCAGGGACTCCACAGGAAAATGGAGGGGCTGAACGCATGAACAGGACAATAATGGAGCGTGCAAGGACCATGAGATTGTATGCTAGGCTACCTTTAAACATGTGGGCAGAGGCTGTCAACACTGCTGTATATTTAATTAACAGAGGTCCTTCAGTTCCTTTAGGCTGTGGTATTCCAGAGGAAGCATGGATAGGCAAGAAGGTGAGTTATTCTTTTCTGAAAACCTTCGGCTGTGAAGCATTTGCACATATAGATTCTGAAAATAGAACCAAGCTGGATGCGAAATCAAAAAAATGTACCTTCGTTGGATATGGCATTGATGAATTTGGTTATAGGCTTTGGGATTTTGAAAATCAGAAAATTGTGAGAAGCAGGGATGTTATATTCAATGAGAAGGTGTTGTACAAAGATCAGTTGCAGCAGCATGAGAAGAAAGAAAAGGATTATGTGGTGCTGGACGATACTCCAAATAGTGATGTTCCAGTGGTTCCTCATGCTCCGCAACAGCAACCAGAAATACCACAAACTCCAGTGAATGTTAGACGGTCAACAAGGATCAGCAGACCTCCTGAAAGGTTTTCTCCCTCTTTGTATTCTATTTTGTTAACAGATGCTGGTGAACCCAAAGGGTATGATGAAGCTATGCAGGTGGATACACAGGTTCAGTGGGAGCTTGCAATGAAAGGAGAAATGGACTCCTTGCTGAAAAATCAGACTTGGGAATTATGTACGTTACGTATAGGTAAAAAGGCTTTACCAAATAAATGGGTTTACAGGCTGTAAGAGGAAGATGGAGGTAAGAAAAGATTTAAGGCCAGGTTAGTTGTAAAAGGATTTGCACAGAAAAAGGGCATTAATTTTGATGAGATATTTTCTCCGGTTGTCAAGATGACTTCTATTCGTACTATTTTAAGTATTGTGGCTGCTGAAAATTTACATTTGGAGCAGCTAGATGTTAAAACTGCCTTTCTCCATGGTGATTTGGAGGAGGAGATCTATATGGAACAGCCCCAAGGATTTGAGGTCAAAGGTAAGGAGAAACTAGTGTGCAGATTGAAGAAGAGTTTGTATGGCCTGAAACAAGCACCTCGGCAATGGTATTTGAAATTTGATAGTTTTATGGCTGAGCAAGGCTACAGTAGGTGTAATTCTGACCATTGTGTTTATTTTAAGAGGTTAGATAATGACAGCTACATTATTTTATGTTTATATGTTGATGACATGCTTGTAGCTGGGTCTAACATGGATCACATAAGAGAGTTAAAACAACTGTTGGCACAATCATTTGATATGAAGGATTTGGGGGCAGCAAAACAAATCCTTGGTATGAAAATTTGCAGAGATAGGCTGAACAGAAAATTGACTCTATCTCAGGCTGCTTATGTTGAAAAGGTGTTGCAGAGATTCCACATGGAGAATGCAAAAGCTGTCAGCACACCTTTGCCTAGTCATTTGGATATTGCACATGCTGTAGGAGTCGTTAGCAGGTATATGAGTCATCCCAGATTAGAGCATTGGAATGCGGTAAAATGGATTCTCAGGTATTTGAGAGGTACATCCAATAAACACTTATGTTTTGGGGGCTCTAATACTGATTTAGCAGGTTATGTAGACTCAGATTTGGCAGGAGATATTGATACCAGGCGGAGTACTACAGGTTATGTCTTTACTGCAGGTGGAACAGCGGTAAGTTGGATTTCCAGGTTGCAAAAGGTGGTTGCTTTATCCACCACAGAGGCAGAATATGTAGCTGCAACAGAGGCAAGCAAGGAGATGATATGGCTGTAATCTTTCATGAATGAATTGGGCACACAACAGGTTAACAGTTATTTGTTTACAGACAGCCAAAGTGCCATACATCTTGCAAAGAATTCTACCTTGCATTCAAAGACCAAACATATACAGTTGAGGTATCACTTCATTCGATCGATGTTGGATGATGGACAGTTACAGCTGGCAAAGATACATACAGATGACAATCCAGCAGATATGTTTACAAAGGCAGTGACAAGGGAGAAGCTGAGCTCCTCTTCAGCTTCGGTTGGTCTTCTAGACTGAACACAACAAAAATAGAACAGCAGAGTCCAGGGTGCTTATTTCCAGTGCGAGCTATAGGGTCAGTGGTGTTATGATCAGTCTCCAAGTGGGAGATGATATGGTGTGGAGTCTGATCAGTCTCCAAGTGGGAGATTCTTGTTATATGGAGCCTAATCAGACTCGGAGGTTATATTTACCCCACTTGTCTCCAAGTGGGAGATTGTTGTTATATGGAGCCTAATCAGACTCGAAGGTTATATTTACCCCACTTTTATCGGCGCGGTTTCCCCCCAAATTCCTACGGGTTCAAGGGGCAGCGCCCCTTGCAGGGTTTGGGGGCAGCGCCCCCAAGACGGGGTCGAGGGGCAGCGCCCCCGTGGGGGCTCGGGGGCAATGCCCCCGAAACCTCACACGGTTTTTTATTATTTTATAATGCACCGGGAGTTAATTTTTTCATTGACCGACATAAGAAAACCCTATTTTGTAACCGACAAAAAGCTTGATAAAAAGCGGCTAAGGGTTAGGGTTTTGATATGGTATTGTAGCATTTTGCAGCGGTATTGAGTTGCAGGGATTGCTGATTGTAATTGGTTTGATTTACTGGATAATAATATTGGACTCTCTGTTTGGTGGATGTAGCCCGAGTTTGGGTGAACCACGTTAAAAATTGTCTCTCGCTATTATTATTTCTGTGTATTTCCATTTCTCTGTTTACTCTTTATTTGCATTTAATTGATATCTTCTGCCGGCTAACCCTAACAGTCTTGTTTATCCTCTCTACAACTCCATTTTTTTGTGGGGTGTATGGAGTTGTCTTATGTCTCTCAATCCCTTGCTCTTTACAGAACTTATCAAACTCTACTGAACAAAACTCACCACCATTATCAGTTCTCAAACACTTAATCTTTTTACTAATCTGACTCTCAACAAAATCTTTAAACTCTTTGAACCAACTAAAGAATTCAGTCTTGGTTCTGAGAAAATAAATCTATGTCCTTCTACTGTAATCATCTATGAAAGAATTTGGAAATCGAAGGAACACTAACAGGACCAAACACATCAGAATGAATAAGATCCAATACACCAGAAGACTTGTTAGAACTAGAGTAAAACTGAACATGGTTTTGGTTTCCATATATATAATGTTTGCAAAAGTTGAACTCGAGATTACAATCATTTAACCCCTGAATGAGGTTTTTATTTTTCAGGGTTCTAAGACCCTTCTCACCAATGTGGCCAAATCTCATATGCCATAATATAGTCTTTTCAGCAAGAAGCTTAACTTCCAAAGCATGAGCACCCTTGGGTACACAAGATGCACTACCATTAGAATTTGTTACAACAGATTTCTTCACTACTTGTTCAGATGGTGGGGATGAAGTGACTGCAACTCTTTTCTTTGAGTCAGAAGAACTATTGCACTGTGAAGTGTGTGCCTCCAGCTAAAATCGAGTACCTCTCCGAGTACCCTTTACAAGCACCATAGATCCTCTAGTCATCTTGCATCCATCCTTCAAAAAGATAACTTGCACACCTCCATCATTCAACATACTTACAGAAAGTAGGTTCCATGCCAAGCCTGGGATGTGCATAACCCCAGTGATCCCCTTCACTCATCCATCAGGGAATCAGATTGAGACTCTTTCATGACCAACAATCTTCATATCAGAATCATCACCCAGGTACACTCTTCCACCATCGAACACTTCATACTTCGTGAATCAGCTTTGATGCGAGGTCATGTGGAATGATGCACCAAAATCTATCAACCACACATCATCAAATGCATGGGTGGCCAAGGCTGCGATGAAGGCATCATCATCATCTTGTGACTTGTCAGAATCTGAATCTGGGGCATTCTTCTTCTTTTTCTTTTCCTCTTTGCATTCCTTCAGAAATGCCCAGTTTTTCCATGGTTCCAACAGAGAGCCTTGGACTTTCCAGGAGATTTGGATCTCCCATGGGATTTGGATCTACCCTTCTCAACTTTCTTGTCCTTCTTTTTCCCTTTCTCCTTGGGTCTTCCACGAACCGCAAGAGCCTCTTTGGCTGCCTCAGAAGACTTTCTCTACATCTCTTCAGATAACAATGAAGATACCACTTCATCCATTTTGAATGTGGATGTGGTGCTCCCAATAGCCATAACAAGATGATCCCATGAGTTCGGCAAAGAACAAAACAAAGTCATACAACGATCCTCCTCCTCCATCTTCACCCCAATGGATGTCAATTGTACAACTAACATGTTGAAAGCATTCAGGTGATCTATAACAGATCCTCCATCATCCATCCTTAGAGAATACAACTTTCTCAGAAAAAGCTTGTTCACCAGGGACTTGGCCTGATAAACATCACCCAACTTTTTCCAAAGGTCTTTCATGGTCTTCTCCTCATGGACATTTAACAGGATAGAATTAGCTAGACTGAGTCTTATGAGACCCTTAGACTTCTGATCTTTGAGATCCCAATCAGCTTGTGCCATTGTGGTTGGTTTTACACCGGATACGGTTTCCCATAGGTCTCGATCAACAAGCATGTCTTCCATCTTAAGTTTCTATAACTCAAAATTTGTGCCATTGAATTTCTCCACCTATAATCTTCCGGATGTGCCTGCCATCTCTTTCTTGCAACAAGGTTACAAAATACTCTACACAAAGCTCCCACTCAACTTAAGATTAGCTCAAAAAACCCTTACCCAACAACTAGGACTAAAGGTGATCAAGCTCTGATACCAACTGAAAGGAAGCTAGGTGTGCGGAAATTGCTTCCTACACTAATCTAATGAGGAGAGATGAGTACAAATTCTTTTTAACCTTTACAATTACAGTGTTATTAACCCAACAATAGAGATATTGTAGTAATACACATACACACAGAATGTAGACAGAAGAGAGAGACAATATATACGTGGGGAAAACCCTTACAGATGAAAAACCCCACACTCCAAAACACAGCTTAAATGTATTCCAGTAAACAATCAAGGTTACAATACAGTTTCAGAGCTAATGCTCTTGTAGGAGTCTTTGACACTCATATCTAGAGATAATCCAGCAGCATAACAGTACCTATCAATCACATAATACATCTCCTCTCAAAGCACCTATTTATAAAGAAATTACAAGGGAAAAATGAGCCTATCTTAAGATGGGCATCCAACATGGTCTCATGGCCCAAAATCCATGCCTGGGGACACTTGTCCAACACTGCAGGATGTTCATGACACTTGTCATATCACCCCATCCCCAAGAGGTCGCCTATTCCCAAGTTGGGCAATGACAGATGCTCTTATGACTCTTATGACTGTCATAGAATCTGTCATAACTGTCATATCTTATTGCTGTAAGAGAATCTATCATACACAGGCTACGAATAGCATATTCTCTTATAACATGTCATAACCCTCCTTGGGGAGCCCAAAGATGCCTTCTTCTAAGATGCCTTGTGACACATGCCTTCACCTATCATAGAATCTTTCATTTACGACTCTTACGTGTCATAGATTTGTCATAGGAATATGTCATAACCGTTTCGGTCAATATTCCCTTACACACTATCAAAGATGCCGACACATGGAAAAACATTCCTACCACTAAGTGGGACACCTATCTCCTCATGTGAGGACAAATTTACATGTGGTCACCTTCCACGTAGGATGACACATCACCGTGCCAACTCCCACAAGATGACAATAAGGATTTGCATTCTAATTACAATAATAGGAAATAAATAAATAAATACAATGAAATAATACAAGGAATTACTAAGGTTGAGACACCTTAATTCCCAACAGGAACAGGGTGACGAGGAGTCACAGGTTCCTTGTTGCAAAAGCAACCTATTATATTTGATGAACTCCTAATATAGGAGTCAATTGTCCTAGTATTGGATTATGAATTGAACTAAATTCACATTTTACTAGACCTAGAGTGAAAGGTCAAACTATGCCTAGTGTAGGATGAGACAACTTCTAAGTCGAGTAAGGGTGGTGGACATATGACTGCGTTCATTGTGAAATGTATATGTATGTAAATCTTTGGCCAAAGTAATGCATCTCTCTCTGCATGCATTGTCGGTCCACAGTGCTCCAGATGGCTTAGTGTCTCCAGTAGTGTCATACATAGTTAGAGTGGATCTATAGTTGTGTTACCGTGAGACATTAGGAAGGACACAAGACCAGATACTCAGATGGCTAACCTAAGGGTTCCTAATATCTAACCTTTCCTTGAAGGGTAGGGCCACTTCCAGTTTGGAAGATGAGCGGGGGACCGCAAGTCGGTTGGTAGAAAAGCACCAGGATGATGCTCGCCTTCCCAAGCATGAGACAAGTCGAGGCTTTTGAAGATAGATGTCAAAAGTTTCAAATACAGTGCTCTCCAATTTATGACTTGATGATCAATTGTAATGTATAATTTGTTATATGATGCCTTGAGCATAACTTGTACATACATAGTGAAAGTTATTCACTTGGATATGTAAATGATTATTGTAACTATAAACTTTGTTATAATCTATTTAGAATAACACGCTTAGTTGATGAAATGATAATGAATCATTATGGTTAAGTTTTGATTTACATAATCATATTGCTAACTAATCTCTTGATTAAGATGAATATTTATGTTAGTTAAAGAGAATTATGAAAAGTGATCGTTTACATCTTGCATCCTCCATTCAAGAAAACAACTTGCACACCCACATCATTCAACTTACTTACAGAAAGAAGGTTATGTGCCAAACTAGGGATATATAGAACACCATCGATCCCCTTCACTCGACCATCAGGGAATCTGATTAGGACTCTTCCATGGTCAACTATCTTCAGGTGAGAGTTATCACCTAGGTACACCTTCTCACCATCAAAATTTTCATACTTTGAAAACTAGTCTCTGTGGGAGGTCATGTGAAAAGATGCACCGAAGTCGATTAGCCACACATCCTCAAATGCATGTGTTGCCAAGGCAGCGACAAATGCTTCTCCATCTTCTTAAGAGAACTTGTCGGAGTCAGAATCATGGTTCTTCTTCTTTTTCTTCTTCTCCTCCTTGCAACCCTTGCGAAAATGACCAGGTTTGCCACAGTTACAACATAAGGCATTGGACTTTCCAGGAGACTTAGATCTCCCATGGGATTTGGATCTTCCTTTGTCTTCTTTCTTCATTTCCTTTTTCTTTCTCTTCTCTTTGGATCTACCACGAACCGTAAGAGCCTTCTTAGCCAACTCGGAAGACTTTCTTCGCATCTCTTCAGACAATAAGGAAGAAACCACTTCATCCATCTTGAAAGTGGTAGTGGTACTCCCAATGTCCATCACAAGGTGGTCCCACAAATCTAGTAAAGAACATAGCAATGTCGTGCAATGATCCTCCTCCTCCATCTTCACACCAACAGAGGTCAACTGAGCAACAATCATGTTGAATGCATTGAGATGATTTGTGACAAATCCTCCATCTTCCATCCGTAGAGAAAATAGTTTCTTCTTCAGGAATAGCTTGTTCACCAGGGATTTAGCCTGATAAACATCTCCAAGCTTCTTCCAAAGGCCTTTTGCAGTCTTCTCCTCATGGATATTCAGGAGTACAGAATCAGCCAAATAGAGCCTTAGTAGACCCTTGGCCTTCGAATCCATCTGATCACATTCTTCTTGTTTCATGCTCTGGGGTTTGGTGTCAGATATCACAAGCCACAAGTCTCTATTAACCAGCATATCCTCCATCTTGAGTTTCCACAACTCAAAGTTGCCTCCATTGAACTTTTCGATCTCGAATCTCCTAGATGTGCTTGCCATCTTCTCATTGCAATAAGATCACAAAATACTCTGTACAGACTCCCACTCAATTGAAGATTACTACACAAAACCCTCTACCTAGTAGCTAGGACCAAAACTGGCCAGGCTCTGATACCAACTGAAAGGAAGCAAGGTAAGCGGAAACATCTTCCTACACCAATCTAATAAGGGATAGTTATGCAAATTTTATTTAGATCTTTACAGTTACAATTATGATTCACATTAATAGAGAGATTAACATACATTCACAAGAAAGTATAAATGCAATGACACAAGATATACGTGGGTAAAACCCTTTCGAGTGAAAAACCCCGCACTCCAAAACATGCACAATGTATTATCAAATCTGAAGGAGATTACAACACACTTGCATTGCAAGTTCTTCCAGGAGTTGTCACAATGTCAAATTTGGAGTAATTTTGGCATCATAATGATACTTGCAAATGAACCATACATATACTACTCCTTGAGCACTTGAATATATGGAGTTACAAGGCATAAATGAGAAGCTTCTAGAGGTAGGTGTCCAACTTGGCCTCATGGCCCATTTCCCATACCCAAGGACACTTGTCCAACATGCATACACCTCTCTTACAACCATCATAACATGCATGTTTGACTTCCCAATGTGGAGCACTCCATCCAAAGATAGGCTATGACAGATGCTCTTACGCACCTTACAGTTGTCATAGAATCTATCATACATGACAGCTCTTACATCTGTAAGAGAATCTGTCATAACTACCTAAATATAGCATATTCCTCTTACAGCATGGCATAACCCAAGTTGGGCGCCCAAAGATGCCTTCCTCTCATGCAAAGATGCTTCATGGCACTTGTCTTCACCCATCATAGGAATCTCTATACTTGGGTCTTACATGTCATAGAATCTGTCACACCTCATAAGTTCTTACACAAGTCACAAGATGTTGACACATGGCATATTAGTGCCACCTCAAATGGGATGCCTAGATTCTCATGGGTTGACTTGTCCATCCAAATCACCTTACAAGTGGAGTGACATCTCATCATGCCACTTCACACCAAATGACAAAACAAAATGTGCTTCCACATTAAATACATCATAGACAAATATTAAATAAATAATCAAATAATCAATGCTAGGAATTACAAGGTTGAGACACCTTAATTCCCAACAATAAGTAACTTAACACAATTTGTTTAGTTTGGCCCCTAAACTTGTGTCTTTCTCTTCCTCTCTACCTTTATTGAGGGAAAAAATTGAGTCGAACAAGAGTACTTACAATAAATTCATGTATTTACAAAATTCAATCAAATAAAAATAAAAGAAATTTGGATGAGCATAATTGTGCAAACATAATCCTTTGTGCTATCCTGCAACTTTAGGAGACTCATATTGAGAGAGCTCAAGTAATGTAGGTAACTCTCTCTCCCTCTAATGGAAGGTTAGTCGAGTTATTAAATTTGTTGTCGTTTAATTTAAATAGTATTACATATATTAATATTGCCATTTTTAGAATTGAAACAAAACTCTATATGGGCTACGATTTAGAGTCAGTGCAAGAAGTTGGGTCCACTTTTTGGCCAAAAAGTGAAAGTGTTTTCCCCAATTTTCAAAATTTGTCACATTTGACCTTAAAATTTGAGGCACTTAGAGATGGAATATTTAAAAAAGTCACTAAATATAAAATGTAATACTCGGAGTCTAGTTTCCAAATATGTAATTTATTTCAATACCCAGATGATACAAATTAATTTTGAATAGGCATTTCTAAAAACCACTATTTAAAAGTCACTTTTTTTTAACCATACCATGCACGTGTACGGCCAACATAATTTGACCTAAATAAAATTATTTTTCAAAATTCTTTTGGGAAAAGATGTGTAGTACCGTGAAGTTTGATGAGGATATTTTTTTATAATTTTTTTCTAAATAATTTTTTTTATTAGGCCTAATTGCTACTTTTGAAAACCCCTCATGTACAGCCAACATAATTTGAGCAAAAAAAATCATAAAATTAATTTTTTGTTTCATTGTGTAAAGAATTATGTGTAGATTGATGACATAATTTTTAAAAAAAAATTTAAAAATTAAAAGTTATTAAAAAAATACAAACACCTGTCATTTCAAGTTTTTGGAACAGTTTGTTCATAAATTAAATAATAAATAGAAAAACATGTCCAATAACAAAAAAAATTACATATTTGAAAACTAGACACTGTCATTTGTAATGGGTTTTCATTTCGTAAAAAAATTCAGAAAAAAGGTCCTCAACCATATAGGTAAACTCAGTCTTTCCTCTTGTTCTATACTTAGAACAAAAACTTATAGGTCCAAGGCTCAAGGTCAGCCAACCATGCCTATCCCGAGCCTAAAACCCAAGCAAAGGGAAGGGAAAAGGTGGTTGGTGATTTTAAAATTCATAGAACGGGTACTCGTTATAAAATGGGTACACGTTACATAACGGGTACTCGTTATATAACGTGTACTCGTTTCTAATATATATGTTCTTTCCCATATCAGGGAAAAATGTACAATCACTGTATCCTTGCAACTTGTAGTCTAATCAGTACAGCCTGACAGCAACAATTTCTGCATTTTTTTAATTACAGGTGTCTTGTGGAATCTCTTGACAGGTCATATTCTATTCAGATTTTGAAAGGAATCAATCATATGAACAATTCTAAAGTGAAATCAAGTGCATGAGCTATTTTCAAGAGGAATAAAGAAAGAGGGTTTTTATTTTTACATCTACTTTTTACTTCAAAATCTATGGAACAAAGGATCTACATCTAATTCTACTTCAAAATTTCAAAGAAGTACATCAATTATGAAATTGGATTAAGTATCAATTGCTATTTTATCAAGAGGGTTTGGTAATCATGGGATCAAATCAACGTCAAAGAAAAAAACAAAGGAGGGTAATGACACCACAAGAAATTGAAGCAAATAGAGAGAAGGAAGCAAAAAAACAAAGAGATAGAAGAGCAAGGATTCAAGAGACAAAGAATATTGAAGCATCTAGTTCCATGAGTATTGACGAGAAAGACATTCAAGAGACTATAAATGATGGGATGAATGTAGATGATGCAAATATGGAAATGGTGAATTTGGAAGAAAATGTGACTATAGAAACAAATGCATGTATGTCTTCAAACCCAACTTTTGAAGATATGGAAAATGTGACTATACAAACAAATTCAGGTATGTCTTCAGAGCTGGCTTTCAATGATATGAAAAACACGACTATAGAAACAAATCTAGGTGTGTCTTCAGAGCCAACTTTCAATGATATAGAAAACATGACTATAGAAACAAATCCAGGTGTGTCTTCGGAGCCAACTTTCAACGATATGAAAAACACGACTATAGAAACAAATCTAGGTATATCTTCAAACCCACCTATTAATGATATGAATGAGAATGATATCCCTTATAGGAGTGAAAATGAAAATGTTTTATTTGAGATTGAAAGAAATGTCTTAGATAATCTTCCTGGTAAGATTTCTTGGAGGCAAATGAGAATTCATGCAAATAGATTATATAAAATATTTTTTTATAGAAAAAGTCTTGGATTTCAACTTATGATGCAATTGATGAAGATGTGGAAATTGCAAAAAGTAATGAAAAAATTAGGCATCTTTGTAAAACCTAAAAAAAAAGATGAATCAATCAAACAAGTTTTATCTAGTGTTGCTAATGCTATTGATTCTATTGGTAAAAAGAGTCGATCTAAAGAGCTATAACAACTGCTTTAGTCAATAAATCATCTTCTAATAAAAGAATGATAAGTAAGACAAGTGAAATTCTAAATATAAATCCTAAAACTTTGAGAAGATAATATATTGAAAAGGATCCAATTAACCAATGTTGGAGTTTTAGTGGTAGACTCCGAAGGTATGACATGAAATTAAATAGTGAAATCAAATCTTTAATTGAAAAATATTGGCATGATAGTACAAGGGTATCATCTAATGTTAGAGATGTTTTAAAATTAAGAGTAGGGTCTAAAATTCATGGTTCTCATCCAAAACATATATTAGACATGACTCAAACTGAATTATATAAAAAATTCTTAGATGATTTAGTGTTAGTACCATTTAATATTACCATAAGCCAAAGATCTTTCGAGAAATGTAAACCTTGGTATGTGAAAATTAATAAACAACGAATCTTCTTTTGTTGTAAAACTCATGTGCAATTTAATTATTATTATGATGTTTTTTGATATATACGTTCTACTTTGCATACTAACGAAATTATGAAGGAATGTGGTATTAATATGCCACCTCAAACAATTAAGGAGTTTGTAGCAGGTTTATTTTGTGAAACATCTACTGGATACTTATTTTATTCAAAAACGTGTATTTCTGGACAATGCAATAGATGTGGCAACTTTTCATTGTTAGGAGAATGTATGCATGAAAATATTTCACATGAATTTGGACAACAATTAGTGGATGTGAAAAGATTCAAGAATGTTGAATATTCTTTAAAGGATGGAAAAATTGGAAAGTGTTTGAGTTAGTCACTGAAAAAATTTGTGTGCATGCATTCATCAAAGATTTTAAGGATAATATTGTATCCAAATATGTCAAACACTCCCAATGTGCTCGGTGGCTTGATGGACAATTTCATTCATGTAAAAATATATTTTCAATTGGAACTATCCTATCAGTGGTTGACTTTCAGAAAACTATACTCTTGCTCCACAAGAGGAAATTCAATCTCAGTATTATAATTCAGTGCAAGTGGCCATATTTGTTCATATTGTATATAGACATGCAGATGATAGTATAGAAGAAAATAGAAATTTTTTGAGGGAGTATCATTTCTATTTGAGTGATAACCGGTTACACTGTTCAAAGTTTGTGCAATATTATTTTACAAAAATTTATGAAAGTTTAAAAGAAAGAGGAATCCAGATGGCACAACATTTCATATGGTCAGATAATTGTACAGGGCAATTCAAAAATGAAAGAATTTTTTATTGGCTATGTAGGGCTCACAAAGAAAACAATATCCAACATATGTGGAGTTTTTTTTAAGCTAGACATGGTAAAGGAGAACATGATGGAGCTGGAGCATGTGTGAAAAGAGTTCTTGCTAGAGAGCAACTAAAATTTGAGGATGCAGCCAAATTTAGAGATGCACGTACAATTGTGGATTGGTGTAATGAAAAATTATCTACGGGATCAAGTGAGAACTCTACAATTCGACAATTCTTTTGGTTAGTTGAAAAGAATATTCCTACTCGACTTGATTGTGAGACAATAACTAGATCAACAAAATGGCATTCATTTAAGAGTTCAAATGCAAGCACATGGACTATATGGACTAGGGAGCTTGTATGTTTTTGTCAATTTTGTATTACAGGTGATTGTGGAGTTTGTGAAAATACAGAATGGGTTGAAGAATGGAAACAAAGATCCTTGACACCTACAGAAACACAAAATCAACTTGAAACAACAATTGAAGATGATAATCAAATGTTTGCATTAGATGACTATGATTGTGTTTCAATCCTTGTACAAGAAGGTACTTTTATTTTCAATATTTTTTTATTGCCATTTTTTTGTACATCTATATATAATTAATTATATATGTATGCATGTACAAATTTATGTGATTTAGATACATGTCACACTTTATTGAATTACATAATTTTTTTTGTAGGACATGTGTATGTTGTTGTTGCACCTGAGGGAAATGAAGAGGAAACCGAGTATTGGTTGGCTCAATGTGTTGAGACAAAATAAAAGTTGTTACATCCTAGAGTAGATGATGATAACATGGAGTATCCAACAGGTTCTGTGGTTGTTGTGGGCACTTGGCTATGAAAATATCTAATAAAAAAGAATGGTTTGCCTGCATTTGAAGATTATGAAACACATAAGAAGATCATACACTACTCATATTTGGTTGTGGTAACAAATATAAAACTAGTCAGATATCAAGGCAAACCTACTAATAAATAGTTATGGATACTTTCGATGGAAGAACATGAGTCAATTATAGATGCATTGCAAAAAAATGAGGATGCAGATGGTACAATGGATTAAATTTCTAGGTATGTAAACCATACTCTTACATCCCCTAAATCCATCCTCTTAAATGTATCCTATAATGTTATCTTGTTACATATAATGCATCAATGTTTTGTGTTTTTGGTATATAAATTCTTTCATTCTCATTTCACCTTCTATATTATTTCCCTTGTCTTAAATTTTGTACCGACTCAAGTAAATATATAGTTAATTTACTTGTACATTTGAACATTACTTTTGCAGGTGTACCCTAGACAAGTAGTCAAATTTGTAATTTTCAACTAAAAGTATGTGAGGTCAATTTTGTAGTCTTCAACTAAAAGTGAACGCAAATTAGGTAATTATATAAACTTACATTATGGATTTCACATTCAACATGTTATCTAGTTACATAATGCATCAATGTGTTGTGTTTTTGGTATATAAATTCTTTCATTCTCATTTCACCTTCTATATTATTCCCTGTCTTAAATTTTGTATCGACTCATGTAAATATATAGTTAATTTATTTGTACATTTGAACATTACTTTTGCAGGTGTACCCTAGACAAGTAGTTAAATTTGTAGTCTTCAACTAAAAGTATGTGAGGTCAATTTTGTAGTCTTCAACTAAAAGTGAACGCAAATTAGGTAATTGTATATACTTACATTATGGATTTCACATTCAACATGTTATCTAGTTACATAATGCATCAATGTGTTGTGTTTTTGGTAAATAAATTCTTTCATTCTCATTTCACCTTCTATATTATTCCCTTTGTCTTAAATTTTGTATCGACTCATGTAAATATATAGTTAATTTACTTGTACATTTGAACATTATTTTGCAAGTGTACCCTAGACAAGTAGTCAAATTTGTAGTCTTCAACTAAAAGTATGTGAGGTCAATTTTGTAGTCTTCAACTAAAAGTGAACACAAATTAGGTAATTGTATATACTTACATTATGGCTTTCACATTCAACATGTTATCTAGCTACATAATGCATCAATGTGTTGTGTTTTGGGTATATAAATTATT
The DNA here is from genome assembly GCA_027924645.1 of Cunninghamia lanceolata. Lineage (NCBI taxonomy): Eukaryota > Viridiplantae > Streptophyta > Pinopsida > Cupressales > Cupressaceae > Cunninghamia > Cunninghamia lanceolata. The sequence goes on from BSBN01001098.1 coordinate 83,133, forward strand.
TCATTCTCATTTCACCTTCTATATTATTCCCTTTGTCTTAAATTTTGTATCTACTCATGTAAATATATAGTTAATGTACTTGTACATCTAAACATTACTTTTGTAGGTGTACCCTACACAAGTAGTCAAATTTGCATGATTGTCAATAGAAGTTTTCACCATACAAGTATGTGAGGTCAATTTTGTAGTCTTCAACTAAAAGTGAACAAAAATTAGATAATTGTATATACTTACATTATGGCTTTCGCATTCAACATGTTATCTAGTTACATAATGCATCAATGTGTTGTGTTTTTTGTATATAAATTCTTTCATTCTCATTTCACCTTCTATATTATTCCTTTTGTCTCAAATTTTGTATCGACTCATGTAAATATATAGTTAATTTACTTGTACATTTGAACATTACTTTTGCAGGTGTACCCTAGACAAGTGGTCAAATTTGTAGTCTTCAACTAAAAGTATGTGAGGTCAATTTTGTAGTCTTCAACTAAAAGTGAATGCAAATTAGGTAATTGTATATACTTACATTATGGATTTCACATTCAACATGTTATCTAGTTACATAATGCATCAATGTGTTGTGTTTTTGGTATATAAATTCTTTCATTCTCATGTCACCTTCTATATTATTCCCTTTGTCTTAAATTTTGTATCGAGTCATGTAAATATATAATTAATTTACTTGTACATTTGAAAATTACTTTTGCAGGTGTACCCTAGACAAGTAGTCAAATTTGTAGTCTTCAACTAAAAGTATGTGAGGTCAATTTTGTATTCTTCAACTAAAAGTGAATGTAAATTAGGTAATTGTATATACTTACATTATGGCTTTCACATTCAACATGTTATCTAGTTACATAATGCATCAATGTGTTGTGTTTTTGGTATATAAATTCTTTCATTCTCATTTCACCTTCTATATTATTCCCTTTGTCTTAAATTTTGTATTGACTCATGTAAATATATAGTTAATTTACTTGTACATTTGAACATTACTTTTGCAGGTGTACCCTAGACAAGTAGTCAAATTTGCATGATTGTCAATAGAAGTTTTCACAATACAAATATGTGAGGTCAATTTTGCAGTCTTCAACTAAAAGTGAATGAAAATTAGGTAATTGTATATACTTACATTATGGTTTTCACATTCAACATGTTAAATCTAGTTACATAATGCATCAATGTGTTGTGTTTTTGGTATATAAATTCTTTCATTTTCATTTCACTTTCTATATTATTCCCTTTGTCTTAAATTTTGTATCGACTCATGTCTATATTGTGCTAATGTCCCTTGGATAAGATCATTTGCACCATCATGTCCACCTAATTTAAAAATAATTTATCACACATTCCAAATTGAAGAAATTCTAAAATCCAACTCAAGGCCCCATTGGCGTAAATGCACTAAATTCTTAACTTAGAACCTAGGTTGTCATATTTAAAACATGCCCTCTAGGTCATTATTGATAACAAGGAATGATCATAGAGAGGCATCATTAGAGTATTAATTCTCACACAAGGAAATCAAGCTCTCATAGGTGTTCATCAACACCACTCTATCGAAACTAGACCTTAGGTGAAAGCAAGCAATTTCCACAAAGTAAATATATTCACACAAAAGACAAAATTATGAGAATCCTTCATTAAGATTTCTAACCTAATTGTAAGGAATATATCTAGGGTTTAACTATCTTCCCTAAATTTTGGTGAACTTGTCCTAGATCTTACATCTCCTAGGGTTTTGCCTTACAATTTTCCCCTTTTATTTGTTATAATATCCAATCTTTAATATCTATGATTGCATTTTCGTAGACATTTTGGGTGTATCATCATAACTTGTTATGGCTTGGACCACATGCCCTAATTCTTTTTGAATTTTTCATCCACTCTTGAAAATTCAAAAGGTTCGCTTATTTCATTTTGGGTTTAAATATGATTTGTTGTTCATGTAACTTAGAACTTGCTCAATGGCCTTGTTTATTATCACTTTAAAATATATTGATTTTTTTGTTATTAATTTCCCCTAGTTGTTTAATGTTCATATCAAACCCCTATACATTATCATATTCAACATCTTTGGTAGTCTATCTAAGTTAAATCCATGAGCTTAAATGGAAAAATGTAACACCTGATCATAATTTTTTTTATGCTTATAAGACTAGGTTGTAGATCTTAGTGAGTTTTCTTCAAGTTGTTGAAATCGTGTTAAGTTATAATTTATCAAGAACTATTTTGTACATTCTGATAGTCATGTGTATACTATCTATTCAAAAATTTGAAAATATTATCTACACATTAGATATTCACATGTACTAGTTCACTATTTTAAACACATTAAAGATAGTTTTTCATTTTAAATTAAAAAATGTAGTCGAGAGAAATCTTCTAACGTGTCTCGATTAAATAATTTATAATCTAGAAGTGAACAATGAAGCATATTTAACATATTATCTAACATACTAAAATGTTCAAGCATATAGTCAATAATATATACATGTAGATCTATCTAGATAAGTCCATGAAATACTATAAAATATAGGTAGGACCCATGAAATGTGTACTAAAACATCTACTCATAGTCAGCATATAAATAAATACAAATCATAGTTCATGAAATACTGAAATATATCTAGAAGTCCATGTAATAACAAGTTCGACATATATAGTCAAAGTCCAGGTGGCATATATAAAAAATAATGCACATCATACAGTTCAGTCTATGAAATAAATATCTATGTCAGGTATGATCATCACTCAAGTTTAAATCTGAAAGAGGCCTCTTTCTTCCTTGTGAAATAGATGGATCTACCTCATGCTGTACACAAGAAAAAGAAACTTGCAATCAGATTTAAAACTTTTTAAAATGACACATACATGTGCTTCTGAAATGTAAATTTCATTTGATTGAAGATTTAATTTAATTTATAAAATACTCATATTAAATATTTAAATCTAGACTAATGTATGATTAAATTACCATATGATGTTGGTCATCTCCTCCCACATTTTGTTGCCCAAGTGATCGTAAAGCATCAAGTGCTAATTCTTGGATATTCAAATTTAAAACTCTCAAGAATTAGGTTACCATCCAAATTTAATTTAATTTATAAAAAATATGAAATTAAATATTTAAATGTAGGCTTTAAAGTGTGCATTTAAATTACCATGCAATCATGCTCATCTACTCCCACATTTTGTTGTCCAGGTGGTATAGTTGTTTCATCTTCTTGACCAAAAGTTTGACCTGCTAATTCCTAGAATTTCAAATAAAGTAAGTTTAAAATAAGTTAGAATTTATTTAGCATATAAAGACCTAGAAATTGCACATAGAAAAATTAGTAAAGTTTAGGACCTCAAAATGTGTGGATGGCTCATGAAATTGTCCCTGACTAGAAACCTGACCAATGGTCGCACTCCTATCATCCTGCACTTACATATATGGGTGCATATATAAATTTATATAAACTGAAAAAAGCAACTTAGTACAAATTTAGTACAATTTTTTAAAACACACACCAGGGAATACTCAAGCATAACAACTGATGATGGAGGATTAGTGCAAGAAACACTTGAGCCACGTGGTCGGTCAGACATGGGAACTGCCACGTGACCTAAGCCTCACTGCAACAATAGTGTTTCACATACATGTACATATAGTTATTTATTTATTTATACACTTGTTAATTTAAAATATAATATAGATAAGTTTCAAGAAGAAAATTTAAACTAGAACTAGATACATATGGTTTTAGGGTTAAGATATATTGGTTTACCCTGTAAGGTGTGCCAATCTCTACAGCTGTCGATGCAAAACTTAATGTATCAAATCATGATGCGGCCCTAGAGCGACTTGAGATCTGTATAACAAATAGTTCACAATTTATATATTAATTCATTCAATTATTTATATAAATTTTGATATGTTCAAATTATGTACTTGAAATATTTAATAAAATGTGGTTAATGTACCTATGTAGGATTATCATCCGAATATAGTAGATCCAAGTATGACTCCACTTCTATTGTAGCTGCATTTGATGTGGATGTAGGAGCAAGACCATAACACGGTTGATTGCAATTTGTACACAAATGTGTCCCTGACATGTTTGAGGCTCTATGATGAGATGCATCAACTCCTCCATGATGCTCTCCACCACTAAATTCATCTGCCATGTCAGCAGCTTGTTTAGTGAGATTGCCTGGTGTTGTTCTCAAAATCAGCTACGCTCATTTTGTAGACAACCCCACGAAACTTGTCCGTTTCGTGAATCTACACTCTAAGATCGCAAATCGAGAAAAGATTTTCTTGTTCTCGTGCGAGGTCAGTTGACATTTTAAAACTCGTTTGCGACATTTCCTTGAATTAATTTCTCAATATTTGCGAGGAAAATCCAAGTCGTAAATTGGTTAGGATGTTAATTTTAGTCGTTTTTTAAGTTTGTAAATTTTTTACTCTTGATATGCAAGAGCGGCAAAATTTGCCGCTCTTACATATTACTTAAGCTTATTTTGTTTTCGATGTAATGGCGGCAAAATTTGCCGCTATTACATCGCTTTGAGTTCAAATATGCGAGAGTGGTAAAATTCACCGCCATCGCATATCTTTCGTTGGAGTCACCTGGCCCATGTAAGGGCGGCCTTTTTCGCTGACGTCGCACGTTTGTCAACAAGGATGTCATAGCGGCCAAGATTGCCGCCCGAACGAGATCTTCGGGATTCTGCCGTTGAGTGCCATTAATGGCCACTCGTGCCAGGTGTTTAAACTCCGGTTTTAGCCTTTTAAAAGCATTTTTCCTCTTGTCGCTCGTCATTCCTTGTTCACAAGTCTTTGGCGTGACTCAATCAACGTCCTCAACTTCCGCTTGATCGCACCATTCCAATTCACTGACGGATCTAGCGTTGAGGATTTCACTAGGGTTTCCACTTCAAGCACGGGTAAGTTTTGCCTTTCATTCGTCGTCCTACCTTTTTTGTTAAAGTTTATCATAGGTTTCTTTGCGTTTGATGTTTGTTTTTAGTTTTTATTTACGTTTCATTTTTGTTTAGAGTCTGTTGTTTCCGTTTTGTGTTGTCAACCCTAGGCTGCCCTAGGTTTTCGCCCTCAAACCCTTAAGTTTTCTACTTCCCCGAACCCTGGCAGTATGCCATCGTTGTAGCATCGGCAGATTTCGCCGAACCTTCCTAAAAGCTACGCGACCCTAGCCAAGTGTCCAGTCGGTGGATTCCTCAGCCTTTGCACTCAAACCTGCTAACTTCACATTACAATGCAACAGCGGCAAAGTTCGCCGCCCGGACTTCACCCTACCATTCAAAGCAAAGTCGGCGAAATTTGCCGTTCAGACATGAATAGAACTTCCACATGTGGTGTCAGCGAAATTCGCCGACAAAACATCAAAAACGATAAACCCTTGTGCAGCGTCGGCGAAAATTGCCGCTCATACTCAAACACACCTTCCTGCATCGACGGCAAATTTTGCCGCTCCAACCATCTCACTGTTCTCTTAAACTGCAAAGGCGGCAAAATTCGCCGCCGATGCAAATATACCAAAACCCTCATATGCAAGGGCGGCAAATTTTGCCGCCCGTGCAAAAAATATCTCAAATTTTCCTAACACTGGAAAATTTCTAATTTCATTTTCCCGAGCCCGCTTCTCCTCTGATCCTTGGCCAGCTCGCTCTATAGCCCTTTTTCAAGCGCACTCCCATAGTCGTGATCGTCAACATGCAATTTTCGTAGATTGCCCATATTTTCCCTGATTGCATGATCATGATTTCTGTTGCAGTTTCTTCTGCGGAGCTCCTTTCGACGTCAAACTTCTTCACGGTAAAAGTTCGTCCAAATGACTGACTTGTCCCCGAAGAAGGCAAAAGCTATGAAGTACAAATATCAAGGTGTTTTCCCAATCACCTCAGTCCACTCTAATGTTGAAGATATTAGAGATACAGAGATTGGCCATGTTGATATGGCTGAGTTTGTAGAGAGAACCAAGTCGAGCAACCCCAGTGCTATGATGAGGAAAATAGTGGAAAGTAATATTCATCTGGTATCCTCCTTCCCAGTGGCGGCTCACAATACAGAATTTGTTCTTCAGTGCGCCCATTTCTACAACAAAGATATCAGAGCTGTGGTGGACGCCAGTGGTAATGTAATAATCAGGTTGGATCCTGAGTTCATTGACAAGGTGTTCATGTGTCCTCCTGCAACAGAGGTGTTGAAGCTTGATTTCATCGAAGCTCAAAAGGAATATGACAAGAATCCAGAGAAGGCAAAGAAAGTAATCAACAACAAATGGTTGAGGATTGCGAGGTCAAGTTTGTCTAGATGGCCACGCAACTTTCCTCGAAGTGATTTCGTGGAAGAAGTTGGTGACTTGATTACCCTCCTCAGCAGGATAAGAGGTTTGTCTTCCTCTTCACAATTTCATGAATGGATGTATCCCTTCATTAAGGTCATACTCCAAGGCAAGCAGGTTATTTTCTGGGGAGAGCAAATCAGTAACGCTTTGCATGATCAGCTGACGAAGGTATCCACTACCTCCAAGTTCTTCATGACTTCCTACCTGGTATACATTGCAGCCTCCATGAGGATTTTTCCAGGATTGTCATCAGAAGGGGATAGAAGAGTAGTCCCAGTATACCAGTACTATTCTCAGCTAACGCTGAAAGGTTCAATTCACCATTTCAGGAGAGTGAATGATGCATTCTTTGCTGTATTCTTGTGTCTTTTTAATCCCCAGCTGGAGCAGAGAAGAATCTCAGATGAGGCATGGACAGTGGTTAATGGTTTTGGTTGTATGTTTTTGCAATTTCCATCTTTCTCCTACTTGAGGGTTGGCTTTTTCCAAGGCTACCCTTATATGCTTCCAAGGTTTCCTTCAGATAGATTGGTCTTGATGGAGTTGTGCAGGCAAATGATTGTCGTGCATAACAAACAGATGGAACTCAAGAAGCCTGGATTCAGATTTCCCATAGAAATCGGCAGATACTCAGTATTGACTGCCGCAAAGGCAAGAGCTATGGAGACAGAGATGCAGTTGGTCACCATGAAGCAATTCAAGAGGAGACCAAAGTTTGATTACCGGGGTGTAAAGGATAAAATCAAGAGGAAAACACAGTTCCATGAACCCATGGTGGAAGATGTCTGGATAGATTTGAGAACAGAGGAAGACATCAGGAAACTGGACTATAGCAGGCTGTCTCTAGAGCAAATTGAATACCTAGGACTTGCTGATATCCCAGAGGACCTTGTGGATGATGGCGAATTGGTTGATGCCAAGTATGAAGCAGAACAGATAGCTGGTACTCCTCTACCGCCAATCCAATGGTCCCAAAAGGAGCTGACTTCCCTAAGGAAGAGATTTGAACCCATATTGGCTAACACCAATAAGTGGCTGGAAGATAAAGGAATTACGCTGAAGGAATTCCTCACTGGTTCAGAAACTGAAGTGCAAGAGCAGACTGGTAAGAGGGTTGAAAACAGAACGAAGAATAAGAGTGATGCTCCATCATCCTCTAAAACACATAAACCTAAAATCAGATTTGTGACAAAGAAAGCAAAAGTTGTTGAGAAGGAACCTGAAGCGAAAGATGTGGAAGTTGAGGAGCCAGCGGCCGAGGATCCAACAACTGAAGAGCCAGCTACAGAAGAGATGGATGTCGAAGACAAGGATTCAGAGCAACAAGATAAAGAGGCTTTGTCTCCACAAGACAATACACCTGTTGCACCCCCTGTGCCTGCTTCCCCTATTATCATTCCTTCCTCTGAATCCCCTTCTTCTCCCAAAATAATTTTTGATAATCCCCGAGGCACTTTTGAAAATATTCTCCATTCTTCTGATTCAATTCCTAGTTTGTCTTCTTCGTCATTTGATATAGGAGATACTTCTATGTTTGATCATTTTGTGATGAATACTGAGCAAGTTTCAAGTGCCAATGTAACAAGTGCGGTTTTTACCAACACCCCGCCTATTGTCTCTACCACCAGCACAAGTACAGTTCCAGTAACACCAGTGGTAGGAATGGACTCCAATGTGAATATTTCTCTGCTGCCACCTTGGTTGTCAGCTTACACGCCAAAGAGAAAAAAGCAAGTCATCTCTCCAGATGATTTTGATTTCACTAAGCTGGCACCTGCAAAACCTAAGGCTCCGAAGAAACCAAAGATCCTTTCAAGGGTACTTGAAGAAAAGGGGCAGAAAGTTTGGAGATAGCAAAACCCCCACAGGATGCAACTGTTGAAAATTTTGACATGAATGACTATTCTATTTCTAAGGTTGAATTGGGCAAAATCACCCATGAAAGCGCTAAAAATGATATGCAGTCAGCCATGGACATCCTGATCCAGAAATTCGATAGGGAAAAAGAAATGAAAGACTACTACAAGGCAAAAGCAGAACAGCTGACTGCAGTGGTAAGAAAGATCACGTTGAATTTGGAAGCAATTACTCCAGAGGCCGTATCTGTAGAAGACCCCGTCATCCTGAAAGTAGAAAAGACTCACCTCTGAGGGAAAGTACTTGAAGAATACTTGGACAGGATGCGAGCCCAGGGAATCTCTTTGCTCACGGAGGTATTTGAGAAAACGGATAAGATGAGGAAAGTAAGAGCAGAACTCAACGATCTCATTGATGCCATCTCTCATGATATTGAGCACACAGAGGATACTCATGATAAGTGGGTTGAAATGAGGAAGCTGAAAATGAGCACTTTAATATCCATTGGCGCCATTTCCAACAGGGATTCATATATAGAGACAAAGGAAGCTCTAATGTACAGGAGCAATGTGCTAAGAAATTTGATCAAGGATCTCGAAGCTGCAAAGGAAACCAGTGAAGAAAATGATGTTAACATTTTGCATAAGCTGGAGGAGTTGCCTTGTAAATTGGTATCGTAGGATAACCAGTTTCTTTCTGCAGAAGAAATGGTTAAGGAATTTGAGGACATGTTTCAGCAGGAATTTGAAGACAAGGTATTTTCAATAACTTCTGTGGACAGCATATTAGACAACCAGTTAACCTTGGACAATTTGAAAACCAGGTTAACCAATCATGCCAAGTCAATCACTACAGTAAGGGATGCCATAGTGAGGGCCAGGATGATCTTCAAAAACACATTCAAACCAGATAGCATTAAAACGCAGGCGACTTTCACTATGTATGATGACCACATGAGAAAAGGTGGTGACACAAGTTGAAGTAGCTGGTTTTTCCCTTAGTTTATTTTCTGATTTCCATATGTACTTTCAAAACAGTTTTGGACATTTTTACATGTACATTTTTGATATGCAATTACATGTAAAAAATAGGAAGTCCCAAGTCAATAAGGACTCCTATTTTTGAATAAGTCAAAGTAGTTGTAGATTTCCTAGATTTTCTCAAGGTCTTTCCCTATAAATAAAGGGGACCTCTTTTGTAAATATTATCTTTTATCTATTGCAAGAAAACTCTGGCGAATTGAAAAGCAAATCAAGACTTTGTACTTATTGTGAAAATCAATATTCAAATATTCATCAATACAAGAAAGCAAGTTCAATTCCAATCTTTGTCTTGGGATTATTTGTGTTGTGATAGTTTTGTTCTTACGTCTTGCTATCATAATCTTAATTGATAATAATTGAATGGTGGAGTTTGTTTCAAGTGATTGAAGAGCGCTCTAAATTTGATTTTGATAAACTTTGTGTTATCAAATCGGTTGTGGGTTATATGTTCATGTTTGTGAAAATACAACAGTTTGGGGACTTTGTGCTGCAAGTTGTTATATTTGAATTACTTTTATCATATTGAAGAAGAGTGAAGACTTTGGGCTGCATTTTGCTTCAAAGAGTTCTAGTTACAAGTAGTGAGTGAGGTAACGGAAAACTTTGTGTTTCTGTGATATTGTGATAATTTGTAAGTTTTATATCAAGAGTTTGAAGTATAAACATCTAATCTGAAAAAAGAGAATGAGATGAGATGGAACCACCACCAACATAGTTTTTAGTGTATATACATTTGATAAGTTGTTTGATTTGTACAAGTTAAGTAATCAGAGGGAACCTCCCCTTGCTGAGAGGAGAGACTTTGTCTCATCATAGCTGTGGCTGATATACCCATTTTACCGTTAGCAAGTTAATGACAAAATATTCACCCAACAGTTTTTTGGCGACTCTGCTGGGGAAGGAACGTGCAACTTGAAGCCTCACGCTTCCAGTTGAAGCATTTTTCAGTTCTTTTCCATTTTCTTGCAAATATTGTGTTTAGTATAATATAGTCTGGCAGATTCCCGGTACACCAGAAGTAAGAGGGCTCAGGGTATTATTGATCCTGCATTTGAATTAATGCGGTAGAATAATTTTGGATTCTTAACTCCACGACCTCGTCTTCAGCGCACCAGGAGTTTTCCCCCTACAAACACCAGGTCTCCAATACCAGGTGAAGTTTCTATTGCCAGTGCTAATAGAGTTTTGGCTGTTCATACACCACCAAGGTTTGCTATACCACCTTTCAATCGGCGCATCCTGGCAGCCCAAGGCCCTTGGGGTAATACCTTTGGCCCTCTAAACTTGACCCCACCATTACATGAACTACCTCGTAGTTCAAGAAAGAATTTCCCCAAATTCTATGGTGACGGAAAAGTTCATCCTGATGAACACATCGCGGCTTTCTGTATAGCTTGCGGTGTAATAGGTGTCGAACACGAAGACGTGGCTGTGCGACTCTTTGTAGAAACACTACAAGGCGTTGCTGCAGACTAGTTCTACCACCTCCAAGCCCAAACCATAACAAACTGGGCTACTCTCAAAACTAAGTTCGAGGCCAGGTTCAAACCTGCGGAAGATGCTCATGCGTTGTTAGCACAACTGACACAGATGAAAAAGGAACCTCAGGAACCAATGCGAGATTTCATCGCTAAGTTCAACAAATTGAGGAATAGGATTCCCGCTACCGCTGAGCCCACAGTGGAGAATCTCAAATGTTTCTTTATTAATACACAGCTTCCGGAGGTGAGTTTCCTATTGAGGCGAGCTGCTCCTACTGATCTTGCTGCGGCTCAGATTCTGGCAACAGAGGTAGAAGATGATCTTATCCTGGCGGGTAAGATAAGAAGGGATGCTAATAGAAACAAAAGCTCCTCTTCTACTGAAAACCATTCCACAAGCACCACGGATCCCATGGTGCAAAAGCTAGCAAATGAATTGCTGGCTCTCAAGAGACAAATGTCCCAAGGTACATCTGCACCTCCTTCTTACCAAGATATACCCAGGAGGACATTCCCAAACAATTCATATCAAGGCAATGCTGCTAGGAATCAAGGACAGCAAAACCGTCTTCCTCCTACTCAGGGGAAGCTTGCTATTGAGGCAGCGCCGGTCAACTCTGTTGTTGGCTACTATGAAGCTGAGAATGAACTCTCTTTCCAACCTGAGTTGGAATATGAAAACGGTGCTAATCTCTTCACAGAAGGAGAAGAAGAGTTAGCTGGCGACTCTACCATCAGCTTTCTGAACTACCAGGACGAAGCTGAAAAGGGAGAAGTGAGTGAAGGAGCATATGCTGTTTTCACTAGGTCTCAAAATCAGTCAGCTCCTCAAGCTGATAAAGGGAAGGCGAGAGAAGAATCTCAACCGGCGATTTCGATCGCTAAATGGGGGACTCCACTACCTTTCCAGTCAAAAGACCCAGTGGTTAATAAACAGGTAAGTGCTTCTAATGAATCTGCACCTTCCACTTCTAATCCTCAGACTAGTGCTGTTTCAACCAAAAATCAAAATGATGGTTTTTCTTCCTCCGTATCTAATTCTTTTCAGCAGTTCAATATAATAGACCATGCTAGGAGAACTAAGATACAAATGTCTGAAGTTGAATATTTACAGGCTAATCCTGAACAATTTGATAGATTAGCCAAATATGTCAAAAATAAGACCGCCCCTGCAGGACAAGAGTTTCCCAAAGCTACTCATGACTCCTCTAAAAGTAAACCTACCCAAAACAATCTTGTTACTACTCCCCCTGAGGTTTCTGGAAAAATTGAACCCTTCTATGTTTCCCTATTAGTAAATGGCCATAAATTCAGCAATTGCGTAATAGATTCTGGAGCCTCAGACAATGTGATGCCTGCTAAGGTAGCAGATGCCCTTGGCCTCACCTTAACCAAAACTTTTGGGAGGTGTTTCTCTATGGAGAATAAGCAAGTTCCACTTTTGGGTCAAATCAAAGACGCCCAATTTGCATTTGCAACTTTTTCGGATAAGAGAATCAAGATGACAGTCTTGGTAGCTGATGTTCCAGCTTCATATGGCATTCTTCTTGGACGTAATTTCTGCAAAGATGTGGGTGGTGAGTTGAACATGGATTTGTCTGAAGCTAGGATACCCGTTAAAGGTGTCATGCAGAAATTGCTTCCTGAGAAGGAAGCGAAATATATTGTTACTCAAACATCAAACCCCAAAGCTCAAATTTTGTTTGAATCCTCGGGAATGGGTAACTATTTTCTATCTACTGAAGATTGTTCCGATTCATCAGATGAGGCTACATCGGGTGATAGCTCCGATATGTCAGATGGAGACTCAGAGGAGTTTTCAGATGAAAGTTCAGGTAAAGATATAGCAATTCCAGATTCTTCCCTCACCGATGAAGAGGAGTCTTCTGATCAGAGGAAGTCCAAGAAATCAAATTCTGATGGAGTCTGGATTTTAGAATTTGATGGCAGCTGTTCTTCTACCGGTTCTGGAGCCGGAGTGGTTTTGATATCGCCACAAGGTGATATTTTGCCTTTTTCATACAAGCTACAATTTGACAATACCAATAACACCGCCGAATACGAGTCCTTGTTGCTGGGATTGGAAGCGGCACGTGCCAGAGGTGTTAAGATCCTTCATGCTCAAGGGGACGCCGAATTGGTAGTTTGTCAAGTGAGAAATTTGTACCAAACAAAAAATGAAAGATTGAGACACTATCGCAATCGCGTATGGGATTGCATTGAAGATTTTGATGCTTTCAATATTTCAGCTGTGCCAAGAGAGTTCAATGACCGTGCAGATTCATTGGCTGTTTCCGCCACTCTCATGGTGCCTCACAAAGATTTCAAAGGAAATAAGTACACTATTGAACTGGTCTTTCGACCAAGTGTACCTGATAACGCTGACCATTGGCAGGTGTTCAATGGTGACAATCAGATCATTGCTTTCCTAGAAAAGATGGATAGTTTTGATGAGCTTTATTTTGAAGGAAGTGAATCACCACCTCGTGAATATGTTTCTGAGGTAGATTCGCAGACTGGCGAAGAATTTCTACAGTTGAAAGGAAATAAAATCCCAAAAGGATTGGTTGCCCTCGAGAGACTCTTTGATAAACACGACAGGTATATCAAGCAGCGGCAACAACAGCAGGATTCGAATTCCTCCATAGAATTTGAACAGGTCAATTTGGGTACAGAAACAGATCCTAAGATGGTCAACATCAGAAAATGCTGCACTGCTGATGAAAGATTCAAATTCATTACCCTCCTCCGCCATTACATTGATGTTTTGGCTTACTCCTATGATGATCTGAAGTCTTTCAGGCCTAAGGAGGTTCGACACGAAATTCCCCTCAAAGCTGGATCGTTGCCTTACAAACAGAAGCAGAGGCAATACAATCCAAAGATATCAGGTACGATTCTTTCTGAAATTTAGAAGATGCTGAATGCAAGGATTATCTTTCCAATTCATCATTCCACATGGATTTCAAACATAGTACCTGTAAGGAAGAAGAACGGAGAAATCCGTATCTGTGTTGATTTCAGAAATCTCAACCAGTCTTCTTTGAAAGATAACTACCCTTTGCCCATCATGGACCAAGTATTGCAAACAGTGACAGGTTCAGAAATGCTATCTATGTTAGATGGTTTTTCAGGGTACAATCAAGTGGAGGTAAATGAAGCTGATCAGTTCAAGACCGCCTTCACCACACCGCGGGGCACATTTGCATATCGCAGAATGCCTTTTGGTCTGATCAACGCTGGCGCAACATTTCAGAGAGTGATGGATCTTGCTTTCAGAGATGAAATGGGTAAGTTCATCGTGGTGTATCTCGATGACTTGACTGTGTTCTCCAAAAACCGTCATGATCATGCACATCATCTGCGACAAGTGCTAGAGCGCTGTCGGCAAAATGGTATTTCACTCAATCCCAAGAAGTCAGTTTTTGGGGTAATGGAAGGCAAGCTTCTTGAACACATTGTATCCCGAGAAGGTACTAAGATCGACCCGGAGAGGGTCAAATCTATTCAAAGTCTCACTCTGCCAGCAAGTAAGACTGCTGTTCATTCTTTCTTTGGAAAGGTGAATTTTCTGCGAAAGTTCATTCCTGAGTTTGCAGAAAAAACCCGTCACATTGTTAATATGATGAAGGGTAAAGCCACTTTCCGTTGGACTGCGGAAGGTAAGGAAGCGTTCAAGGATATCAAGATAGCTATTGCTCATGCTCCAGTTCTTGTTTGTCCTGACTACACTAAGGATTTCCTAGTCTATAGCTACGCTTCAGAACACACACTTTCAGCTATTCTGGTTCAGTAGAATGAGGAAGGCGTTGAATCCCCCATATCATTTATGAGTTGTCCTCTCAAAGCTCATGAATTGAAGTATTCAAATATGGAGAAGCATGCCTACGCCGTAGTCAAAGCGGTTAAGCATTTCAGGTTCTATATTCTAAATTCACACACTGTTGTCATGGTGCCTGATACAACAGTCAAATCCATCCTAACTCAACAAGAGATCGGAACAAAGAGAGGTAACTGGATCGCTAAAATTCAAGAATTCGATCTGGATATCAAGCCTACCAAGCTTGTGCGGGGTAAAGGTTTGTGTCAATTGATCACAGACAACATTGCAAAAGAGACAGGGGACGAAGAAGAAGAAGTTGTGGACACGCCAACTGTTCTTTTTGTTACTACAACTGACGAGTGGTATTCCAATATCGCTCATTTCCTTACCTATGGTGAGTGCCCTTCTCACTTGTCTTATAAGGAAAGGAGAACTGTCAAGTTAAAAGCTGCTAACTACGTCCTTTGGGACAATGGTTTGTACAAGAGAAGTCTTGACGGTGTATTTCTACGTTGCGTGGATAAAGCGCAACAAGGTAAACTTTTGGAGTCTTTCCACAATTTGGCTTGTGGTGGACATTTTTCAGCACCTGTAACGGCTCACAAGATTTTGCGAGCTTGATACTATTGGCCCACACTATTCCAAGATGCGTACAATTGGGTACGCAGGTGTGAGTTATGCCAGCAGTTTGTTGGGAAACCAAAATTGGCAGCCTTACCTCTCAAACCAGTGGTGATTGAGGAGCCTTTTCAGCAATGGGGTATTGACTTCATTGGCGCAGTGAATCCATCATCAAGTGCCGGACACAACTATGTCCTCACAGCAACAGACTATTTTACCAAATGGGTGGAAGCTATTCCAGTCAAGCACGCCACTTCAGAGGTGGTATGCAGTTTTCTTAAAGAGAACATTATTTCCAGGTTTGGAATCCCAAACAAGATTGTAGCAAACAATGCTACTTGTTTTTCCTCTTATGAGATCACCGAGTTTTGCTACGAGAATGGGATCACTCTTTCCCATTCTTCAGACTATTATCCACAGGGGAATGGTCAAGCAGAATCAAGCAATAAGAATCTGGTCACTATCATCAGGAAGCTGGTTGATGAGAATCAGAGAACTTGGCATAAGGCATTGTTTGATGCTTTGTGGGCAGATAGAATTACACCCAAAAGAGCAATAGGCATGTCGCCATTTCAGCTTCTATATGGTCTGAATGCGGAGATACTGATCACCTTGGAATTGCCAGCATTGAAGTTGGTAAAGGCATTGGAAGATAGAACTTTTGATAGTTCCATCGATAAAAGGATCATGTATTTGGCCGAACTTGAGGAGCAGCGCACTGTTGTGGTGGACCGTATTGCTGAGCACCAAAATCAAGTAAAGAGACTCTTCGACAAGAAGGCAAAGGCTCGTGAGTTTCAGGTTGGAGATCAAGTCTTGTTGTGGGACAAGAGGAGAGAACCAAAAGGAATGCACGGAAAGTTTGATTCCTTGTGGAGAGGTCCATTCACCATTCATCAGTTCTGTGGTGAAAATAGTTTCTTGCTGGAGTATCAAGATGGGACACCATTCTTGTTGCCTCACAGTGGACAACATCTGAAGCATTTCAATCCTTGAAGTTTCAGATAAGTTAAATTGTACATTCGTATAGTTTTGTGTTTTATTTTTGTGTGTTTTCGTTTAGTCTTTGTGTCTTTTTCTTTTTAGCTTGACTCTATAGCCCAATGGCATGGATGAAGGCACTTAGAGACTGGATTCTACTCCCCTCAATCGTTTCAAAGTTCAATTGAAGGAAGTTCCCCAGTTAGAGCCAGCTGTTGTTCTCAAAATCAGCTACGCTCATTTTGTAGACAACCCCACGAAACTTGTCCGTTTCGTGAATCTACACTCTAAGATCGCAAATCGAGAAAAGATTTTCTTGTTCTCGTGCGAGGTCAGTTGACATTTTAAAACTTGTTTGCGACGTTTCCTTGAATTAATTTCTCAATATTTGCGAGGAAAA
This sequence comes from Cunninghamia lanceolata, assembly GCA_027924645.1. Classification (NCBI taxonomy): domain Eukaryota; kingdom Viridiplantae; phylum Streptophyta; class Pinopsida; order Cupressales; family Cupressaceae; genus Cunninghamia; species Cunninghamia lanceolata. Next base: position 99,698 of record BSBN01001098.1, read on the forward strand.
TCCAAGTCGTAAATTGGTTAGGATGTTAATTTTAGTCATTTTTTAAGTTTGTAAATTTTTTACTCTTGATATGCAAGAGCGGCAAAATTTGCCGCTCTTACATATTACTTAAGCTTATTTTGTTTTCGATGTAATGGCGGCAAAATTTGCCGCTATTACATCGCTTTGAGTTCAAATATGCGAGAGCGGTAAAATTCACCGCCATCGCATATCTTTCGTTGGAGTCACCTGACCCATGTAAGGGCAGCCTTTTTCGCTGACGTCGCACGTTTGTCAACAAGGATGTCATAGCGGCCGAGATTGCCGCCCGAACGAGATCTTCGGGATTTTGCCGTTGAGTGCCATTAATGGCCACTCGTGCCAGGCGTTTAAACTCCGGTTTTAGCCTTTTAAAAGCATTTTTCCTCTTGTCGCTCGTCATTCCTTGTTCACAAGTCTTTGGCGTGACTCAATCAACGTCCTCAACTTCCGCTTGATCGCACCATTCCAATTCACCGACAGATCTAGCATTGAGGATTTCACTAGGGTTTCCACTTCAAGCACGGGTAAGTTTTGCCTTTCATTCGTCGTCCTACCTTTTTTGTTAAAGTTTATCATAGGTTTCTTTGCGTTTGATGTTTTTTTTTAGTTTTTATTTACGTTTCGTTTTTGTTTAGAGTCTGTTGTTTTCATTTTGTGTTGTCAACCCTAGGCTGCCCTAGGTTTTCGCCCTCAAACCCTTAAGTTTTCTACTTCCCCGGACCCTGGCAGTATGCCATCGTTGTAGCATCGGCAGATTTCGCCGAGCCTTCCTAAAAGCTACGCGACCCTAGCCAAGTGTCCAGTCGGTGGATTCCTCAGCCTTCGCACTCAAACCTGCTAACTTCACATTACAATGCAACAGCGGCAAAGTTCGCCACCCAAACTTCACCCTACCATTCAAAGCAAAGTCGGCGAAATTCGCCGTTCAGACATGAATAGAACTTCCCCATGTGGTGTCGGCGAAATTCACCGACAAAACATCAAAAACGATAAACCCTTGTGCAGCGTCGGCGAAAATTGCCGCTCATACTCCAACACACCCTCCTGCATCGACGGCAAATTTTGCCGCTCCAACCATCTCACTATTCTCTTAAACTGCAAAGGCGGCAAAATTCGCCGCCGATGCAAATATACCAAAACCCTCATATGCAAGGGCGGCAAATTTTGCCGCCCGTGCAAAAAATATCTCAAATTTTCCTAACACTGGAAAATTTCTAATTTCATTTTCCCGAGCCCGCTTCTCCTCTGATCCTTGGCCAGCTCGCTCTATAGCCCTTTTTCAAGCGCACTCCCATAGTCGTGATCGTCAACATGCAATTTTCCCAGATTGCCCATATTTTCCCTGATTGCATGATCATGATTTCTATTGCAGTTTCTTCTGCGGAGCTCCTTTCGACGTCAAACTTCTTCACGGTAAAAGTTCGTCCAAATGACTGACTTGTCCCCGAAGAAGGCAAAAGCTATGAAGTACAAATATCAAGGTGTTTTCCCAATCACCTCAGTCCACTCTAATGTTGAAGATATTAGAGATACAGAGATTGGCCATGTTGATATGGCTGAGTTTGTAGAGAGAACCAAGTCGAGCAACCCCAGTGCTATGATGAGGAAAATAGTGGAAAGTAATATTCATCTGGTATCCTCCTTCCCAGTGGCGGCTCACAATACAGAATTTGTTCTTCAGTGCGCCCATTTCTACAACAAAGATATCAGAGCTGTGGTGGACGCCAGTGGTAATGTAATAATCAGGTTGGATCCTGAGTTCATTGACAAGGTGTTCATGTGTCCTCCTGCAACAGAGGTGTTGAAGCTTGATTTCATCGAAGCTCAAAAGGAATATGACAAGAATCCAAAGAAGGCAAAGAAAGTAATCAACAACAAATGGTTGAAGATTGCGAGGTCAAGTTTGTCTAGATGGCCACGCAGCTTTCCTCGAAGTGATTTCGTGGAAGAAGTTGGTGACTTGATTACCCTCCTCAGCAGGATAAGAGGTTTGTCTTCCTCTTCACAATTTCATGAATGGATGTATCCCTTCATTAAGGTCATACTCCAAGGCAAGCAGGTTATTTTCTGGGGAGAGCAAATCAGTAACGCTTTGCATGATCAGCTGACGAAGGTATCCACTACCTCCAAGTTCTTCATGACTTCCTACCTGGTATACATTGCAGCCTCCATGAGGATTTTTCCAGGATTGTCATCAGAAGGGGATAGAAGAGTAGTCCCAGTATACCAGTACTATTCTCAGCTAACGCTGAAAGGTTCAATTCACCATTTCAGGAGAGTGAATGATGCATTCTTTGCTGTATTCTTGTGTCTTTTTAATCCCCAGCTGGAGCAGAGAAGAATCTCAGATGAGGCATGGACAGTGGTTAATGGTTTTGGTTGTATGTTTTTGCAATTTCCATCTTTCTCCTACTTGAGGGTTGGCTTTTTCCAAGGCTACCCTTATATGCTTCCAAGGTTTCCTTCAGATAGATTGGTCTTGATGGAGTTGTGCAGGCAAATGATTGTCGTGCATAACAAACAGATGGAACTCAAGAAGCCCGGATTCATATTTCCCATAGAAATCGGTAGATACTCAGTATTGACTGCCGCAAAGGCAAGAGCTATGGAGACAGAGATGCAGTTGGTCACCATGAAGCAATTCAAGAGGAGACCAAAGTTTGATTACCGGGGTGTAAAGGATAAAATCAAGAGGAAAACACAGTTCCATGAACCCATGGTGGAAGATGTCTGGATAGATTTGAGAACAGAGGAAGACATCAGGAAACTGGACTATAGCAGGCTGTCTCTAGAGCAAATTGAATACCTAGGACTTGTTGATATCCCAGAGGACCTTGTGGATGATGGCGAATTGGTTGATGCCAAGTATGAAGCAGAACAGATAGCTGGTACTCCTCTACCGCCAATCCAATGGTCCCAAAAGGAGCTGACTTCCCTAAGGAAGAGATTTGAACCCATATTGGCTAACACCAATAAGTGGCTGGAAGATAAAGGAATTACGCTGAAGGAATTCCTCACTGGTTCAGAAACTGAAGTGCAAGAGCAGACTGGTAAGAGGGTTGAAAACAGAATGAAGAATAAGAGTGATGCTCCATCATCCTCTAAAACACATAAACCTAAAATCAGATTTGTGACAAAGAAAGCAAAAGTTGTTGAGAAGGAACCTGAAGCGAAAGATGTGGAAGTTGAGGAGCCAGCGGCCGAGGATCCAACAACTGAAGAGCCAGCTACAGAAGAGATGGATGTCGAAGACAAGGATTCAGAGCAACAAGATAAAGAGGCTTTGTCTCCACAAGACAATACACCTGTTGCACCCCCTGTGCCTGCTTTCCCTATTATCATTCCTTCCTCTGAATCCCCTTCTCCTCCCAAAATAATTTTTGATAATCCCCGAGGCACTTTTGAAAATATTCTCCATTCTTCTGATTCAATTCCTAGTTTGTCTTCTTCGTCATTTGATATAGGAGATACTTCTATGTTTGATCATTTTGTGATGAATACTGAGCAAGTTTCAAGTGCCAATGTAACAGGTGCGGTTTTTACCAACACCCCGCCTATTGTCTCTACCACCAGCACAAGTACAGTTCCAATAACACCAGTGGTAGGAATGGACTCCAATGTGAATATTTCTCTGCTGCCACCTTGGTTGTCAGCTTACACGCCAAAGAGAAAAAAGCAAGTCATCTCTCCAGATGATTTTGATTTCACTAAGCTGGCACCTGCAAAACCTAAGGCTCCGAAGAAACCAAAGATCCTTTCAAGGGTACTTGAAGAAAAGGGGCAGAAAGTTTTGGAGATAGCAAAACCCCCACAGGATGCAACTGTTGAAAATTTTGACATGAATGACTATTCTATTTCTAGGGTTGAATTGGGCAAAATCACCCATGAAAGCGCTAAAAATGATATGCAGTCAGCCATGGACATCCTGATCCAGAAATTCGACAAGGAAAAAGAAATGAAAGACTACTACAAGGCAAAAGCAGAACAGCTGACTGCAGTGGTAAGAAAGATCACGTTGAATTCGGAAGCAGTTACTCCAGAGGCCGTATCTGTAGAAGACCCCGTCATCCTGAAAGCAGAAAAGACTCACCTCCGAGGGAAAGTACTTGAAGAATACTTGGACAGGATGCGAGCCCAGGGAATCTCTTTGCTCACGGAGGTATTTGAGAAAACGGATAAGATGAGGAAAGTAAGAGCAGAACTCAACGATCTCATTGATGCCATCTCTCATGATATTGAGCACACAGAGGATACTCATGATAAGTGGGTTGAAATGAGGAAGCTGAAAATGAGCACTTTAATATCCATTGGCGCCATTTCCAACATGGATTCATATATAGAGACAAAGGAAGCTCTAATGTACAGGAGCAATGTGCTAAGAAATTTGATCAAGGATCTCGAAGATGCAAAGGAAACCAGTGAAGAAAATGATGTTAACATTTTTCATAAGCTGGAGGAGTTGCCTTGTAAATTGGTATCACAGGATAACCAGTTTCTTTCTGCAGAAGAAATGGTTAAGGAATTTGAGGACATGTTTCAGCAGGAATTTGAAGACAAGGTATTTTCAATAACTTCTGTGGACAGCATATTAGACAACCAGTTAACCTTGGACAATTTGAAAACCAGGTTAACCAATCATGCCAAGTCAATCACTACAGTAAGGGATGCCATAGTGAGGGCCAGGATGATCTTCAAAAACACATTCAAACCAGATAGCATTGAAACGCAGGCGACTTTCACTATGTATGATGACCACGTGAGAAAAGGTGGTGACACAAGTTGAAGCAGCTGGTTTTTCCCTTAGTTTATTTTCTGATTTCCATATGTACTTTCAAAACAGTTTTGCACATTTTTACATGTACATTTTTGATATGCAATTACATGTAAAAAATAGGAAGTCCCAAGTCAATAAGGACTCCTATTTTTGAATAAGTCAAAGTAGTTGTAGATTTCCTAGATTTTCTCAAGGTCTTTCCCTATAAATAAAGGGGACCTCTTTTGTAAATATTATCTTTTATCTATTGCAAGAAAACTCTGGCGAATTGAAAAGCAAATCAAGACTTTGTACTTATTGTGAAAATCAATATTCAAATATTCATCAATACAAGAAAGCAAGTTCAATTCCAATCTTTGTCTTGGGATTATTTGTGTTGTGATAGTTTTGTTCTTACGTCTTGCTATCATAATCTTAATTGATAATAATTGAATGGTGGAGTTTGTTTCAAGTGATTGAAGAGCGCTCTAAATTTGATTCTGATAAACTTTGTGTTATCAAATCGGTTGTGGGTTATATGTTCATGTTTGTGAAAATACAACAGTTTGGGGACTTTGTGCTGCAAGTTGTTATATTTGAATTACTTTTATCATATTGAAGAAGAGTGAAGACTTTGGGCTGCATTCTGCTTCAAAGAGTTCTGGTTACAAGTAGTGAGTGAGGTAACGGAAAACTTTGTGTTTCTGTGATATTGTGATAATTTGTAAGTTTTATATCAAGAGTTTGAAGTATAAACATCTAATCTGAAAAAAGAGAATGAGATGAGATGGAACCACCACCAACATAGTTTTTAGTGTATATACATTTGATAAGTTGTTTGATTTGTACAAGTTAAGTAATCAGAGGGAACCTCCCCTTGCTGAGAGGAGAGACTTTGTCTCATCATAGCTGTGGCTGCTATACCCATTTTGCCGTTAGCAAGTTAATGACAAAATATTCACCCAACAGTTTTTTGGCGACTCTGCTGGGGAAGGAACGCGCAACTTGAAGCCTCACGCTTCCAGTTGAAGCATTTTTCAGTTCTTTTCCATTTTCTTGCAAATATTGTGTTTAGTATAATACAGTCTGGCAGATTCTCGGTACACCAGAAGTAAGAGGGCTCAGGGTATTATTGATCCTGCATTTGAATTAATGCGGCAGAATAATTTTGGATTCTTAACTCCACGACCTCGTCTTCAGCGCACCAGGAGTTTTCCCCCTACAAACACCAGGTCTCCAATACCAGGTGAAGTTTCTATTGCCAGTGCTAATAGAGTTTTGGCTGTTCATACACCACCAAGGTTTGCTATACCACCTTTCAATCGGCGCATCATGGCAGCCCAAGGCCCTTGGGGTAATACCTTTGGCCCTCTAAACTTGACCCCACCATTACATGAACTACCTCGTAGTTCAAGAAAGAATTTCCCCAAATTCTATGGTGACGGAAAAGTTCATCCTGATGAACACATCGCGGCTTTCTGTATAGCTTGCGGTGTAATAGGTGTCGAACACGAAGACGTGGCTGTGCGACTCTTTGTAGAAACACTACAAGGTGCTGCTGCAGACTAGTTCTACCACCTCCAAGCCCAAACCATAACAAACTGGGCTACTCTCAAAACTAAGTTCGAGGCCAGGTTCAAACCTGCGGAAGATGCTCATGCGTTGTTAGCACAGCTGACACAGATGAAAAAGGAACCTCAAGAACCAATGCGAGATTTCATCGCTAAGTTCAACAAATTAAGGAATAGGATTCCCGCTACCGCTGAGCCCACAGCGGAGAATCTCAAATGTTTCTTTATTAATACACAGCTTCCGGAGGTGAGTTTCCTATTGAGGCGAGCTGCTCCTACTGATCTTGCTGCAGCTCAGATTCTGGCAACAGAGGTAGAAGATGATCTTATCCTGGCAGGTAAGATAAGAAGGGATGCTAATAGAAAGAAAAGCTCCTCTTCTACTGAAAACCATTCCACAAGCACCACGGATCCCATGGTGCAAAAGCTAGAAAATGAATTGCTGGCTCTCAAGAGACAAATGTCCCAAGGTATATCTGCGCCTCCTTCTTACCGAGATATACCCAGGAGGACATTCCCAAACAATTCATATCAAGGCAATGCTGCTAGGAATCAAGGACAGCAAAACCGTCTTCCTCCTACTTAGGGGAAGCTTGCTATTGAGGCAGCGCCGGTCAACTCTGCTATTGGCTACTATGAAGCTGAGAATGAACTCTCTTTCCAACCTGAGTTGGAATATGAAAATGGTGCTAATCTCTTCACAAAAGGAGAAGAAGAGTTAGCTGGCGACTCTACCATCAGCTTTCTGAACTACCAGGACGAAGCTGAAAAGGGAGAAGTGAGTGAAGGAGCATATGCTGTTTTCACTAGGTCTCAAAATCAGTCAGCCCCTCAAGCTGATAAAGGGAAGGCGAGAGAAGAATCTCAACTGGCGATTTCGATCGCTAAACGGGGGACTCCACTACCTTTCCAGTCAAAAGACCCAGTGGTTAATAAACAGGTAAGTGCTTCTAATGAATCTGCACCTTCCACTTCTAATCCTCAGACTAGTGTTGTTTCAACCAAAAATCAAAATGATGGTTTTTCTTCCTCCGTATCTAATTCTTTTCAGCAGTTCGATATAATAGACCATGCTAGGAGAACTAAGATACAAATGTCTGAAGTTGAATATTTACAGGCTAATCCTGAACAATTTGATAGATTAGCCAAATATGTCAAAAATAAGACCGCCCCTGCAGGACAAGAGTTTCCCAAAGCTACTCATGACTCCTCTAAAAGTAAACCTACCCAAAACAATCTTGTTACTACTCCCCCTGAGGTTTCTGGAAAAATTGAACCCTTCTATGTTTCCCTATTAGTAAATGGCCATAAATTGAGCAATTGCGTAATAGATTCTAGAGCCTCAGACAATGTGATGCCTGCTAAGGTAGCAGATGCCCTTGGCCTCACCTTAACCAAAACTTTTGGGAGGTGTTTCTCTATGGAGAATAAGCAAGTTCCACTTTTGGGTCAAATCAAAGACGCCCAATTTGCATTTGCAACTTTTTCGGATAAGAGAATCAAGATGACAGTCTTGGTAGCTGATGTTCCAGCTTCATATGGCATTCTTCTTGGACGTAATTTCTGCAAAGATGTGGGTGGTGAGTTGAACATGGATTTGTCTGAAGCTAGGATACCCGTTAAAGGTGTCATGCAGAAATTGCTTCCTGAGAAGGAAGCGAAATATATTGTTACTCAAACATCAAACCCCAAAGCTCAAATTTTGTTTGAATCCTCGGGAATGGGTAACTATTTTCTATCTACTGAAGATTGTTCCGATTCATCAGATGAGGCTACATCAGGTGATAGCTCCGATATGTCAGATGGAGACTCAGAGGAGTTTTCAGACGAAAGTTCAGGTAAAGATATAGCAATTCCAGATTCTTCCCTCACCGATGAAGAGGAGTCTTCTGATCAGAGGAAGTCCAAGAAATCAAATTCTGATGGAGTCTGGATTTTAGAATTTGATGGTAGCTGTTCTTCTACTGGTTCTGGAGCCGGAGTGGTTTTGATATCGCCACAAGGTGATATTTTGCCTTTTTCATACAAGCTACAATTTGACAATACCAATAACACCGCCGAATACGAGTCCTTGTTGCTGGGATTGGAAGCGGCACGTGCCAGAGGTGTTAAGATCCTTCATGCTCAAGGGGACGCTGAATTGGTAGTTTGTCAAGTGAGAAATTTGTACCAAACAAAAAATGAAAGATTGAGACATTATCGCAATCGCGTATGGGATTGCATTGAAGATTTTGATGCTTTCAATATTTCAGCTGTGCCAAGAGAGTTCAATGACCATGCAGATTCATTGGCTGTTTCCGCCACTCTCATGGTGCCTCACAAAGATTTCAAAGGAAATAAGTACACTATTGAACTGGTCTTTCGACCAAGTGTACCTGATAACGCTGACCATTGGCAGGTGTTCAATGGTGACAATCAGATCATTGCTTTCCTGGAAAGGATGGATAGTTTTGATGAGCTTTATTTTGAAGGAAGTGAATCACCACCTCGTGAATATGTTTCTGAGGTAGATTCGCAGACTGGCGAAGAATTTCTACAGTTGAAAGGAAATAAAATCCCAAAAGGATTGGTTGCCCTCGAGAGACTCTTTGATAAACACGACAGGTATATCAAGCAGCGGCAACAACAGCAGGATTCGAAATCCTCCATAGAATTTGAACAGGTCAATTTGGGTACAGAAACAGATCCTAAGATGGTCAACATCAGAAAATGCTGCACTGCTGATGAAAGATTCAAATTCATTACCCTCCTCTGCCATTACATTGATGTTTTGGCTTACTCCTATGATGATCTGAAGTCTTTCAGGCCTAAGGAGGTTCGACACGAAATTCCCCTCAAAGCTGGATCGTTGCCTTACAAACAGAAGCAGAGGCAATACAATCCAAAGATATCAGGTACGATTCTTTCTAAAATTCAGAAGATGCTGAATGCAAGGATTATCTTTCCAATTCATCATTCCACATGGATTTCAAACATAGTACCTGTAAGGAAGAAGAACGGAGAAATCCGTATCTGTGTTGATTTCAGAAATCTCAACCAGTCTTCTTTGAAAGATAACTACCCTTTGCCCATCATGGACCAAGTATTGCAAACAGTGATAGGTTCAGAAATGCTATCTATGTTAGATGGTTTTTCAGGGTACAATCAAGTGGAGGTAAATGAAGCTGATCAGTTCAAGACCGCCTTCACCACACCGCGGGGCACATTTGCATATCGCAGAATGCCTTTTGGTCTGATCAACGCTGGCGCAACATTTCAGAGAGCGATGGATCTTGCTTTCAGAGATGAAATGGGTAAGTTCATCGTGGTGTATCTCGATGACTTGACTGTGTTCTCCAAAAACCATCATGATCATGCACATCATCTGCGACAAGTGCTAGAGCGCTGTCGGCAAAATGGTATTTCACTCAATCCCAAGAAGTCAGTTTTTGGGGTAATGGAAGGCAAGCTTCTCAGACACATTGTATCCCGAGAAGGTACTAAGATCGACCCGGAGAGGGTCAAATCTATTCAAAGTCTCACTCTGCCAGCAAGTAAGACTGCTGTTCATTCTTTCTTTAGAAAGGTGAATTTTCTGCGAAGGTTCATTCCTGAGTTTGCAGAAAAAACCCGTCACATTGTTAATATGATGAAGGGTAAAGCCACTTTCCGTTGGACTGCGGAAGGTAAGGAAGCGTTCGAGGATATCAAGAGAGCTATTGCTCATGCTCCAGTTCTTGTTTGTCCTTACTACACTAAGGATTTCCTAGTCTATAGCTACGCTTCAGAACACACACTTTCAGCTATTCTGGTTCAGCAGAATGAGGAAGGCGTTGAATCCCCCATATCATTTATGAGTTGTCCTCTCAAAGCTCATGAATTGAAGTATTCGAATATGGAGAAGCATGCCTACGCCGTAGTCAAAGCGGTTAAGCATTTCAGGTTCTATATTCTAAATTCACACACTGTTGTCATGGTGCCTGATACAACAGTCAAATCCATCCTAACTCAACAAGAGATTGGAACAAAGAGAGGTAACTGGATCGCTAAAATTCAAGAATTCGATCTGGATATCAAGCCTACCAAGCTTGTGCGGGATAAAGGTTTGTGTCAATTGATCGCAGACAACATTCCAAAAGAGACAGGGGACGAAGAAGAAGAAGTTGTGGACACGCCAACTATTCTTTTTGTTACTACAACTGACGAGTGGTATTCCAATATCGCTCATTTCCTTACCTATGGTGAGTGCCCTTCTCACTTGTCTTATAAGGAAAGGAGAACTGTCAAGTTAAAAGCTGCTAACTACGTCCTTTGGGACAATGGTTTGTACAAGAGAAGTCTTGACGGTGTATTTCTACGTTGCGTGGATAAAGCGCAACAAGGTAAACTTTTGGAGTCTTTCCACAATTTGGCTTGTGGTGGACATTTTTCAGCACCTGTAACGGCTCACAAGATTTTGCGAGCTCGATACTATTGGCCCACACTATTCCAAGATGCGTACAATTGGGTACGCAGGTGTGAGTTATGCCAGCAGTTTGTTGGGAAACCAAAATTGGCAGCCTTACCTCTCAAACCAGTGGTGATTGAGGAGCCTTTTCAGCAATGGGGTATTGACTTCATTGGCGCAGTGAATCCATCATCAAGTGCTGGACACAACTATGTCCTCACAGCAACAGACTATTTTACCAAATGGGTGGAAGCTATTCCAGTCAAGCACGCCACTTCAGAGGTGGTATGCAGTTTTCTTAAAGAGAACATTATTTCCAGGTTTGGAATCCCAAACAAGATTGTAGCAGACAATGCTACTTGTTTTTCCTCTTATGAGATCACCGAGTTTTGCTACGAGCATGGGATCACTCTTTCCCATTCTTCAGACTATTATCCGCAGGGGAATGGTCAAGCAGAATCAAGCAATAAGAATCTGGTCACTATCATCAGGAAGCTGGTTGATGAGAATCAGAGAACTTGGCATAAGGCATTGTTTGATGCTTTGTGGGCAGATAGAATTACACCCAAAAGAGCAATAGGCATGTCGCCATTTCAGCTTCTATATGGTCTGAATGCGGAGATACCGATCACCTTGGAATTGCCAGCATTGAAGTTGGTAAAGGCATTGGAAGATAGAACTTTTGATAGTTCTATCGATAAAAGGATCATGTATTTGGCCAAACTTGAGGAGCAGCGCACTGTTGTGGTGGACCGTATTGCTTAGCACCAAAATCAAGTAAAGAGACTCTTCGACAAGAAGGCAAAGGCTCGTGAGTTTCAGGTTGGAGATCAAGTCTTGTTGTGGGACAAGAGGAGAGAACCAAAAGGAATGTACGGAAAGTTTGATTCCTTATGGAGAGGTCCATTCACCATTCATCAGTTCTGTGGTGAAAACAGTTTCTTGCTGGAGTATCAAGATGGGACACCATTCTTGTTGCCTCACAGTGGACAACATCTGAAGCATTTCAATCCTTGAAGTTTCAGATAAGTTAAATTGTACATTCGTATAGTTTTGTGTTTTATTTTTGTGTGTTTTCGTTTAGTCTTTGTGTCTTTTTCTTTTTAGCTTGACTCTATAGCCCAATGGCATGGATGAAGGCACTTAGAGACTGGATTCTACTCCCCTCAATCGTTTCAAAGTTCAATTGAAGGAAGTTCCCCAGTTAGAGCCAGCTATTGTTCTCAAAATTAGCTACGCTCATTTTGTAGACAACCCCACGAAACTTGTCCATTTCGTGAATCTACACTCTAAGATCGCAAATCGAGAAAAGATTTTCTTGTTCTCGTGCGAGGTCAGTTGACATTTTAAAACTTGTTTGCGACGTTTCCTTGAATTAATTTCTCAATATTTGCGAGGAAAATCCAAGTCGTAAATTGGTTAGGATGTTAATTTTAGTCATTTTTTAAGTTTGTAAATTTTTTACTCTTGATATGCAAGAGCGGCAAAATTTGCCGCTCTTACATATTACTTAAGCTTATTTTGTTTTCGATGTAATGGCGGCAAAATTTGCCACTATTACATCGCTTTGAGTTCAAATATGTGAGAGCGGTAAAATTCACCGCCATCGCATATCTTTCGTTGGAGTCACCTGGCCCATGTAAGGGCGGCCCTTTTCACCGTCGTCGCACGTTTGTCAACAAGGATGTCATAGCGGCCGAGATTGCCGCTCGAACGAGATCTTCAGGATTCTGCCGTTGAGTGCCATTAATGGCCACTCGTGCCAGGCGTTTAAACTCCGGTTTTAGCCTTTTAAAAGCATTTTTCCTCTTGTCGCTCGTCATTCCTTGTTCACAAGTCTTTGGCGTGACTCAATCAACATCCTCAACTTCCGCTTGATCGCACCATTCCAATTCACCGACGGATCTAGCGTTGAGGATTTCACTAGGGTTTCCACTTCAAGCACGGGTAAGTTTTGCCTTTCATTCGTCGTCCTACCATTTTTGTTAAAGTTTATCATAGGTTTCTTTGCGTTTGATGTTTGTTTTTATTTTTTATTTACGTTTCATTTTTGTTTAGAGTCTGTTGTTTTCGTTTTGTGTTGTCAACCCTAGGCTGCCCTAGGTTTTCGCCCTCAAACCCTTAAGTTTTCTACTTCCCCGAACCCTGGCAGTATGCCATCATTGTAGCATCGGCAGATTTCGCCGAGCCTTCCTAAAAGCTACGTGACCCTAGCCAAGTGTCCAGTCGGTGGATTCCTCAGCCTTCGCACTCAAACCTGCTAACTTCACATTACAATGCAACAGCGGCAAAGTTCGCCGCCCGGACTTCACCCTACCATTCAAAGCAAAGTCAGCAAAATTCGCCGTTCAGACATGAATAGAACTTCCCCATGTGGTGTCGGCGAAATTCACCGACAAAACATCAAAAACGATAAACCCTTGTGTAGCGTCGGCGAAAATTACCGCTCATACGCCAACACACCTTCCTGCATCAACGGCAAATTTTGCCGCTCCAACCATCTCACTGTTCTCTTAAACTGCAAAGGCGGCAAAATTCGCCGCCGATGCAAATATACCAAAACCCTCATATGCAAGGGCGGCGAATTTTGCCGCCCGTGCAAAAAATATCTCAAATTTTCCTAACACTGGAAAATTTCTAATTTCATTTTCCCGAGCCCGCTTCTCCTCTGATCCTTGGCTAGCTCGCTCTATAGCCCTTTTTCAAGCGCACTCCCATAGTCGTGATCGTCAACATGCAATTTTCCCAGATTGCCCATATTTTCCCTGATTGCATGATCATGATTTCTGTTGCAGTTTCTTCTGCGGAGCTCCTTTCGACGTCAAACTTCTTCACGGTAAAAGTTCGTCCAAATGACTGACTTGTCCCCGAAGAAGGCAAAAGCTATGAAGTACAAATATCAAGGTGTTTTCCCAATCACCTCAGTCCACTCTAATGTTGAAGATATTAGAGATACAGAGATTGGCCATGTTGATATGGCTGAGTTTGTAGAGAGAACCAAGTCGAGCAACCCCAGTGCTATGATGAGGAAAATAGTGGAAAGTAATATTCATCTGGTATCCTCCTTCCCAGTGGCGGCTCACAATACAGAATTTGTTCTTCAGTGCGCCCATTTCTACAACAAAGATATCAGAGCTGTGGTGGACGCCAGTGGTAATGTAATAATCAGGTTGGATCCTGAGTTCATTGACAAGGTGTTCATGTGTCCTCCTGCAACAGAGGTGTTGAAGCTTGATTTCATCGAAGCTCAAAAGGAATATGACAAGAATCCAGAGAAGGCAAAGAAAGTAATCAACAACAAATGGTTGAAGATTGCGAGGTCAAGTTTGTCTAGATGGCCACGCAGCTTTCCTCGAAGTGATTTCATGGAAGAAGTTGGTGACTTGATTACCCTCCTCAGCAGGATAAGAGGTTTGTCTTCCTCTTCACAATTTCATGAATGGATGTATCCCTTCATTAAGGTCATACTCCAAGGCAAGCAGGTTATTTTCTAGGGAGAGCAAATCAGTAACGCTTTGCATGATCAGCTGACGAAGGTATCCACTACCTCCAAGTTCTTCATGACTTCCTACCTGGTATACATTGCAGCCTCCATGAGGATTTTTCCAAGATTGTCATCAGAAGGGGATAGAAGAGTAGTCCCAGTATACCAGTACTATTCTCAGCTAACGCTGAAAGGTTCAATTCACCATTTCAGGAGAGTGAATGATGCATTCTTTGCTGTATTCTTGTGTCTTTTTAATCCCCAGCTGGAGCAGAGAAGAATCTCAGATGAGGCATGGACAGTGGTTAATGGTTTTGGTTGTATGTTTTTGCAATTTCCATCTTTCTCCTACTTGAGGGTTGGCTTTTTCCAAGGCTACCCTTATATGCTTCCAAGGTTTCCTTCAAATAGATTGGTCTTGATGGAGTTGTGCAGGCAAATGATTGTCGTGCATAACAAACAGATGGAACTCAAGAAGCCCGGATTCAGATTTCCCGTAGAAATCGGCAGATACTCAGTATTGACTGCCGCAAAGGCAAGAGCTATGGAGACAGAGATGCAGTTGGTCACCATGAAGCAATTCAAGAGGAGACCAAAGTTTGATTACCGGGGTGTAAAGGATAAAATCAAGAGGAAAACACAGTTCCATGAACCCATGGTGGAAGATGTCTAGATAGATTTGAGAACAGAGGAAGACATCAGGAAACTGGACTATAACAGGCTGTCTCTAGAGCAAATTGAATACCTAGGACTTGCTGATATCCCAGAGGACCTTGTGGATGATGGCGAATTGGTTGATGCCAAGTATGAAGCAGAACAGATAGCTGGTACTCCTCTACCGCCAATCCAATGGTCCCAAAAGGAGCTGACTTCCCTAAGGAAGAGATTTGAACCCATATTGGCTAACACCAATAAGTGGCTGGAAGATAAAGGAATTACGCTGAAGGAATTCCTCACTGGTTCAGAAACTGAAGTGCAAGAGCAGACTGGTAAGAGGGTTGAAAACAGAACGAAGAATAAGAGTGATGCTCCATCATCCTCTAAAACACATAAACCTAAAATCAGATTTGTGACAAAGAAAGCAAAAGTTGTTGAGAAGGAACCTGAAGCGAAAGATATGGAAGTTGAGGAGCCAGCGGCCGAGGATCCAACAACTGAAGAGCCAGCTACAGAAGAGATGGATGTCGAAGACAAGGATTCAGAGCAACAAGATAAAGAGGCTTTGTCTCCACAAGACAATACACCTGTTGCACCCCCTGTGCCTGCTTCCCCTATTATCATTCCTTCCTCTGAATCCCCTTCTCCTCCCAAAATAATTTTTGATAATCCCTGAGGCACTTTTGAAAATATTCTGCATTCTTCTGATTCAATTCCTAGTTTGTCTTCTTCATCATTTGATATAGGAGATACTTCTATGTTTGATCATTTTGTGATGAATACTGAGCAAGTTTCAAGTGCCAATGTAACAGGTGCGGTTTTTACCAACACCCCGCCTATTGTCTCTACCACCAGCACAAGTACAGTTCCAGTAACACCAGTGGTAGGAATGGACTCCAATGTGAATATTTCTCTGCTGCCACCTTGGTTGTCAGCTTACACGCCAAAGAGAAAAAAGCAAGTCATCTCTCTAGATGATTTTGATTTCACTAAGCTGGCACCTGCAAAACCTAAGGCTCCGAAGAAACCAAAGATCCTTTCAAGGGTACTTGAAGAAAAGGGGCAGAAAGTTTTGGAGATAGCAAAACCCCCACAGGATGCAACTATTGAAAATTTTGATATGAATGACTATTCTATTTCTAGGGTTGAATTGGGCAAAATCACCCATGAAAGCGCTAAAAATGATATGCAGTCAGCCATGGACATCCTGATCCAGAAATTCGACAGGGAAAAAGAAATGAAAGACTACTACAAGGCAAAAGCAGAACAACTGACTGCAGTGGTAAGAAAGATCACGTTGAATTCGGAAGCAGTTACTCCAGTGGCCGTATCTGTAGAAGACCCCGTCATCCTGAAAGCAGAAAAGACTCACCTCCGAGGGAAAGTACTTGAAGAATACTTGGACAGGATGTGAGCCCAGGGAATCTCTTTGCTCACGGAGGTATTTGAGAAAACGGATAAGATGAGGAAAGTAAGAGCAGAACTCAACGATCTCATTGATGCCATCTCTCATGATATTGAGCACACAGAGGATACTCATGATAAGTGGGTTGAAATGAGGAAGCTGAAAATGAGCACTTTAATATCCATTGGCGCCATTTCCAACATGGATTCATATATAGAGACAAAGGAAGCTCTAATGTACAGGAGCAATGTGCTAAGAAATTTGATCAAGGATCTCGAAGCTGCAAAGGAAACCAGTGAAGAAAATGATGTTAACATTTTGCATAAGCTGGAGGAGTTGCCTTGTAAATTGGTATCACAGGATAACCAGTTTCTTTCTGCAGAAGAAATGGTTAAGGGATTTGAGGACATGTTTCAGCAGGAATTTGAAGACAAGGTATTTTCAATAACTTCTGTGGACAGCATATTAGACAACCAGTTAACCTTGGACAATTTGAAAACTAGGTTAACCAATCATGCCAAGTCAATCACACAGTAAGGGATGCCATAGTGAGGGCTAGGATGATCTTCAAAAACACATTCAAACCAGATAGCATTGAAACGCAAGCGACTTTCACTATGTATGATGACCACGTGAGAAAAGGTGGTGACACAAGTTGAAGCAGCTGGTTTTTCCCTTAGTTTATTTTCTGATTTCCATATGTACTTTCAAAACAGTTTTGGACATTTTTACATGTACATTTTTGATATGCAATTACATGTAAAAAATAGGAAGTCCCAAGTCAATAAGGACTCCTATTTTTGAATAAGTCAAAGTAGTTGTAGATTTCCTAGATTTTCTCAAGGTCTTTCCCTATAAATAAAGGGGACCTCTTTTGTAAATATTATCTTTTATCTATTGCAAGAAAACTTTGGCGAATTGAAAAGCAAATCAAGACTTTGTACTTATTGTGAAAATCAATATTCAAATATTCATCAATACAAGAAAGCAAGTTCAATTCCAATCTTTGTCTTGGGATTATTTGTGTTGTGATAGTTTTGTTCTTACGTGTTGCTATCATAATCTTAATTGATAATAATTGAACGGTGGAGTTTGTTTCAAGTGATTGAAGAGCGCTCTAAATTTGATTCTGATAAACTTTGTGTTATCAAATTGGTTGTGGGTTATATGTTCATGTTTGTGAAAATACAACAGTTTGGGGACTTTGTGCTGCAAGTTGTTATATTTGAATTACTTTTATCATATTGAAGAAGAGTGAAGACTTTGGGCTGCATTCTGCTTCAAAGAGTTCTGGTTACAAGTAGTGAGTGAGGTAACGGAAAACTTTGTGTTTCTGTGATATTGTGATAATTTGTAAGTTTTATATCAAGAGTTTGAAGTATAAACATCTATTCTGAAAAAAGAGAATGAGATGAGATGGAACCACCACCAACATAGTTTTTAGTGTATATACATTTGATAAGTTGTTTGATTTGTACAAGTTAAGTAATCAGAGGGAACCTCCCCTTGCTGAGAGGAGAGACTTTGTCTCATCATAGCTGTGGCTGATATACCCATTTTGCCGTTAGCAAGTTAACGACAAAATATTCACCCAACACCTGGGAGTCTACTCAATGCTCCTAATGTCGACAACACTGCCTGGTGCTAAATAGGTGCAAGAATCATGGGAAAAACAAGAGCAACCATAGGAGCAGAAGGAATGGGTCTATTGGGATCAACTCGTGCCCCTGGCCTGTGTTGTGGCATGCCACCACCAACACCCTAGAATTCTCTCATATCAAAATAATTGGGTTTTTGACCCAATTGAAACTCCACCCATACTTTTCTCAAAAAATATATAGTGGTACCTCATAATTAGCATGTGGTGGGTGATCAAACACCATCCACCACCGATCCCAAAAATGTCTCAAAATCACCTCATGCCTACACCACTTAAATGATATTCTTTTTTTTGTTGCAAGTATAGGTTGATTAGTTTTCGGGTGACGAAAAAATGGGGCTAATGTTTGTTTTGTTATGTGAAGATCATGGATATCTTTATATAAAAGACCATCTGCATAGAATTGCCTCCTCTCCTCTCGCCAAAGGTGAAATCTATCTAGGTCTGCACCAATAGACCTAATAGAATCAATAATGGTTTACATCGAAGATGCAAACCGAACCACATGAGGAGGCATCAAGTGAGGTTGATTATTAATCAAATTAACGTTTTCCTCAATTGCATTAATATTTTCATTAATGCTTTGCCGCAATTGGGCCTCATCAAGTGGAGGGGGTGGGGGGTTTTGAGGTGGAGGGGATGGGGGGTTTTGAGGTGGATCATGGGGTGGGGGGTTTTCATAAATAATGTCAATCTATTAAAAATTCATCTATTGTATGGTCATCCATTAGATGTCTCCTGCAAATTTCCAAATACATCCATATGAAAAACTTACAAATGTATAATTTAACAAATATATACATATTGAAAACTTACAAACAAATATCTATAAATTTAAACTTAATCTAATAGATCTGTAAATATAAGTTTAAAATATCCGTGAATTTAGAGAGAAAGTAATACTTGAAAATTACATGCACAAGTACAACTAGTCAAGAAAAATATGGACCTGATTGTTGATCTCTAGTAAGTTATATACATTTTTACTATTTATTAGATCATTATGATTATTAATTTAGATAATAGGTGATTATTTTATTATTAATGTATTCTTTATGTTGAAACCCCTACAACTTTGGAAAATTAATAAGCTCAAACGATTGGGTTGTTGAAACTTTACATTTCATCATGGACATAATTTAAAGTATTATATTTTGTACCAATGGGACTTGATTTGATAAGGACATTAAATATATAGGGATTTATGGATTTTGATTAGATAGTAGATATACCCAATAGGATTTCTACATCTCTCCTATTATTTATTCATACAAATTTCTAAATGTTGTTTTCTATGTAATTACTCTTCTAAAATTTGTGTAGATTAGAACTTTAACCCTCTTCTTTTAAGATCCAGTAGGAATATTTTGATTTTTTTTTCATTTGTTTCATCAAGGCCTAGCTATCTTATTAGATATATGGGAGAATTAAGGATTAATTCATATTAATTTTTGTTTGAGTGGGAGTTTTGTTGCAATGAACTATTTTTTAGGAGACACAGATGATAAGTGCTTTTAGAATAGAGGCGGAGAGGTTTAATGGAACCAGCTTTGACCTTTGGAATCTTAAGATGGAGGATTTACTTGATAGAGATCTATGGGTTGTAGTTGTTTAGCGCAAAAACATTTTAGCACAAAAAGATGAAAACTAGTAAGTTGATGAAAGAAAGACAAGGAGCCTCATTCGGCTTTGCCTCAAAAATTGAATGTTTATAAATATTTTAGGACAAACAAATTGCAAGAAGCCTAAGTAGGTTAAGTTAGGGAATTTGTATTAGACAAATTCCTTTGTCAACAAGATTTTCGTACAAAATAATATTTGTTCTTTAAATATATGGGTAATGGTGATTTAGTAACAAAGCACCTAAATTAGTTCAACAACTTAGCTAGTTGGAATTTGTAGATGTGAAAATGGATGAGGAGGATCAATGCATAAATTTATTGTATTCTTTCCCTAATAGTTGGAGTAATCTCATGATGGTGAATAGTAACAATGTATTAAAGTTGAAGCTTGATGATGTGGTGGGTTTGTCACTTTCTAAGGAGATAAAGTAGTAAAAATTAAATTCCATCAACAATCTTTTGTCTCTGAGAACTCATCCTAAGGATATATAGAGAGGGACATGAAAAAATACAAGCATGCTAGAAGTCTATGGGGGGATCTTGGTCTCATTGAAAATTGAATGTCAAATGTTGGAAGTAAGGAAATATTAGGAGCATCTAGAGACTACAACTTGGAGAAGAAGGCAAGGAAACATAAATAGATGATGATATAGACTCAAGGGCCTCCAATGATGATGTTGGTGATACTTTTTTTGTACATCCTTTTAAGCATGCACACAAGGGTGCATGGCTTATTGATTATAGAGCCTTTTCTCATGACTCCCAATTAGGAGTCATTCTTGGTTTATGAGAGATTTGATGGTGGACATGTGTGTATTTAGGATCTAGTAGGTAATGTATATGTTTCTAACCTAGTTGGTGGCACATAGAGTTGGTTATGAAAAAGATAGGCAAGTGGTTGGTCTTTCAACTATTAAGATAGAGTGCTTGAAAAACACTCATTCCTAGATGAAATATTATATACTAGATGTTCAATTATGATACAATGTAAATTCCATGTGATATAGATAGTGAGACTAGGTACATCATGCATTTGTAAAGAACCCTACATGTTTAGCATGCAAACTAAGCACACTGATCTATGTCATAAGTTATTGTGTGTGACATAATTGAGGATAGTTCATGGTTATGCAGTTGAGAAGGTGGATGCCTATATGAATTTGGTGTAGCTAAAGTTTCAAATAAACTAAACTCAAGTATATAAATTAACAATTTTAGAGATATGATAGACATCATATTGCCACGTTTCAGATCATACTCACACACAGTTAAATCTTGAAGCTTGGGTCTACATTTTAGAGATACTTTTGCTAATAGTTTTAGGGTTTATAGTTTAATTTTAGGGTTTATAAAGATTATATTTTTAGGGTTTATAGTTTAGTTTTAGGGTTTATAATTTGGTTTTTTAGGGTTTATAGTTTAGGTTTTTAGGGTTTGCAGTACAACATGGTTTTAGGGTTTATCAAAACATACAATCACAAAAAAAACATAAAACTCTAATTTTACTAAAACCCTAATTTTCATTTTAATCCTACAATCACAAAAAAAAACATAAAAAACAAGTTAAAAACTAGCAAACAACCAACCTGGAGGAGCTCAGTAATGACAAGGTGTTGAGAGGAGGTGACAGGGAAAAAAAAACTTTGGATTTGTGCTGGTAGGGGCTTCAACAACGCGTACCTATTTTTGCTCTGTCGTTGTCGCTAGAGGAAAATGAGCTCACAGGCATTTTTAAAAAAAAATATATACACTTTCAAAATGGGTACCCGTTATGTAACGCGTACCTGAAGCTAAACGGGTACCGTTTAGGCTCGGGTACCCGTTACTAAATGGGTACCCATTTAGCTTCGGGTGCCTGTTCTGAAATGGGTACCCGTTTCTTTGAAAACGGGTACCCATTCCTATCAGGAATTTTTTTCCCCGCGTGACTTCCCCTACATGTGGACTGAGTTTCTTGCTTTTACGCTTTACTTAAAGTATCCCCCCTCTCTCTCTACACACACATGCACCGATACACTATTTTCCTTGTATCTATTTCTTTCATTCTATTTTTTTCCCTATCTCTCTATCATTTCTTTCTCTCCCCTCCTCTCCCTCCAATTTTTATTCTTCTCTTCCTCCCTCTTGCTCTCGCTCTCCCTCTCACTCTCCTACTTCCTCCCTCTGCACCTCTCTCTCTCTGTCTCCCTCTCCCTCCCCCTTGCATAATTATATAACTATTCTATATCTAGAAAATCTCTATTGTAACTATGAAAATTCTACAATCTTGAATATCACAAATGAGATATCATACTATCCTATTTGAAGCTTAGAGGTTCGCAATATAATTATAATTATAATTATTATAACTATAATATAATTATTATAATAAATATTATACTATCGATAACTATAACATTAATGAAGATATCTAAACATTTATCTAAAAAATGTCACAAGTATCTTGGAGCTATTCTATTTACTTAAAAAGTTATTTTGTTTTATTTTAAATTTCAAATATAAATTATATAATATTAAATTGTAAATTATGAATATTATATTAATTATAGATATATCATAACATAATATTATTTTTAATATTTGTTTTGGCATGAATGTACTGGCATGTGACCCAATAAAAGTATTTGAGACTTTAAAATGTTTATTTTTTAAGCAAAGTGAAGATATTTTTTGATTTAGAAAAAATTATGAAAAGCTTCTATACAATTTTTTTGACAAATGTTTGTTGCATAATTTGTTGTGTTTTTAAACTTTTCCTTGGAAATTCTATGCAAAAAGATATAATAATCAGGTGGAATTTATCACGATATCTTAGAAATTTGGCCATATAAATACACTGTGTATGACAACTTTTTCCTCTATCTACAAATTGAAAAATCTGACATGTTATGGCAAGATTTCTAGTCATAAAAGTGGCCTTGATTTTTCTTCTTTTTTTGGGGGGGGGGAAATTGTATTATAGTCTAGGATTTGACATGTTGGCCCCTATGCAAGTCCTATATTCTAGGATGAATGTCTTTTCTATCTACTATTTCTTTGGACTCTTTATGTTGCATGAAACCTTTTCTTGAGTCAAGTGGCAGGAACTATTATTTAATGTTTGTTTTTAATGAACTACAAACAAACAAAAAACCCATAAAATTTGAAAACTAGCAAAAGAAAAAAGACCCAGCACTTGGAAAATATTTAAAGCACAACTTCATTTGTGGCAAGCCTTCTGCTTGCACGTAGAGAGATGGAAGAGATGCAAAAATTTCTACAACTAGGGAATGGGCAACCAAATCCTACTATAGAATGACCTTCCATTTCTTTCTCTCACATAAATAAGTACACCACTGAAGGATTATTTGCAATGACATTTCCTACTTTGTTTCTAAATGGCATAGGCACATTTAGACAACAACTAATGAAAGAGGTAAACTACATGAATATGCTCTTCATCTTCTAAGATACCATGATAATAGGTTTGGACAACTGTAGTTTAGGTACTTCCTGCTCAATATACTTATGCGTCATCAAAGCTAGGACACAACATCAATATTTTTCCCTAGAGACAACTGAATGATAGCCTACCCACAATAATTGTTGACCTTTGTCAAAGATTGAAGGGCATGCTTGATGACAAGCTTGCATATCAACTAATGCAGTTTAACTCAACACTTCGTGGTACACACCCATACTGGAATCAATATAGAGGGGAGCTTTTTGACATGGTCATTCAAATTGGTTGCCCAACACTATTATTCACCCCCAATGTAGCAGATACAAAATGGCCAGATTTACATAGCATTATGTCGACTACCACGCCTATAAATCCTTGTGAGGCTTCTAAGTGGAGGGTGCAAAATATAGTTCGCAATCCACACCTTGTCACAATCTACATGCACCACATATTTACAACTTTGGATGAAGAGGTCATGGAAAAGATTCTTGGTGCAAGTTACTACTGGTACAGGTATAAACCATCCACCAACTAAATATTACATGAAACACTTTTTGTGATTACTTGCTAACAATCTCTTTCAGAGACTGCACATATTCATGGTTTCCTCTGGCACACCTAACATTGGCAAATTACAATGGAATAACCTTTAATTTGTACAAAAAATACTTGACTTAATTGATAGATATGTCTCTACCTAGAACCCACAAAGAGGTTGAATTGAGAAACCAAAATTCCCATCGATCTATCCTAGATGGCCCTTGCTTGATGAACACAAGAATGATAATTGCAAGAAACCCTTCCACTGATTATAATGAGCTAGTCAATCATTTGCAACTCCATACAAAATGTACCCTACTAACATGTCTAAAGAGGAAAAGGGCATCTCTTGCATGTCATTATAAATCCCCTTGGAACTTGCATGAGAAATCAAGTCTTTCAATTGCTAAGAATGGCCAACCTAAATCCACCCCTACCCACAATGATGACCTCTTAAATCTTCACGACCCATTTATTCTCTCTATCTAGAGAGCCAATGTAGATTTCCAAACGATTATTTCAACCAATACAGTGCTCAAATATATTGGAAAATATTAAAAAAAAATTGAACACAAGTCTGAAACATACCACACTATGATAACTCGCATTTCAGTCAATTCTAACTCTGATGGCCCACCCCAACTATTTTTAAAAAAAATCTTGTTGAGAGCATTGTGGACCACAATATTGAAGCCCAGGATACTTACCATATGTTGCTAAAACTATCCCTATCGACATATAATAGACCATTTGTTTATTAAATGTAAGCCAAAAAAATTTCTAAGGTGTTCTAGTCTCAACCACATCCAACCCCCCATCCCTGAACTATACAACTAGAAATAATGTTTCTCGTTGAAGTGACTCAAAAATGGACCTTCAAAGCATCTTGAAAGAACACTAAATGGAAAGAGCACTCCACACGAGTCATTGTTCGAATCTCCCCGTAGTTCAAGACCATCCCAGAAAAAGATGACAAATGTTTTGAAACATTATGTTGGAGTGAACTACTATTGTACCAACCATTTCATAACATTCATAATGATCTTGGTGCATCAGAGCTACAAATTATAGCACATTGGGAAAGATTCTCATGCAACTACCATCCATGGCATTTGCATCACACACCAACAAATCCACTATCAGACACTAATGATGAAAGTCCTTCCAACATGGGATATGAGGTGCAAGATAACAATCCTAATGAATGGCAAGTCTTGTCAGGCATGTACTCAGGCCTATCATTTCAACTAGATGGGCTTGACATGCTTGGTCAACGTGGCATTGACGTAAACCATGATTAGGCAACTCTAGCGTTCAATACACTGCTAAAAGTTATAGCTATTAATTTCATTGACTCCAACCACCCAACATTTCAAGTCCAACAAATTCTAAACCAACAAACACAAAACAACCTATCTATTCAATAAAAAAGCAAATGATATAATTGTGTCTCATCTGTCTACCGTTGGTTTGCAACCATTGTACTACAAATCATCATTCAAGGAACTGTAGGAAACAAAAAGTCACACTTGATAATAACCATCAAATCCACACTCATGACAGCAATCCCACATGGCCAATCACCATTTCTACTTCTCGTACCAACTGGTGTTGCAACTTTCAACATACAGGCATCGACAATTCATTCTGCCTTCTAAATACCAATCAAATAAATGAACCCCTATAAGGACATGCACTTGTGACATTCCAAGAAAACATTTATTTAATTCAATACATTCTGATAGATGAAATTAGCTTCATCGGCCCAAAGTTGCTACAACGAATTGACATCTGGTTGCGTGAGGCATTCCTTGCCCATAATCATATCCCATTTGGGGGATGCTCAATCATGCTCTTTGCTGACCTTGACCAATTACCACCAGTCAAGGACATCCCCGTGTATGCTTCAACTTCCTATGGGGGATGGTATGGTGAAGCTTCACCATAGTAATTACATTGAACAAAATATTTCATAAAGTCGGTGAGGTACTTGCACAAATTGCTTTCCATTCACTTCTCTCAAATATAAGGAATGTAGAGCCTACAATTGCAGATTGGCATGTTCTAATGTCATAGTCAAGTTATTCACTCACCTCTACTAAGCAATTGACTTTTTTATCCTTCATATATTTGTTTATAACAAATGAGTTGGTCTCACTACATAATAAACATATGCTACAATATTTAGCAATATCAATTGCCCTATCTAATGTGGAGCAGCATAAAGGCACAACATGCCCAAATCTAGATGATGAACAACTTGAAGCTAAGATCCTCTTGTGTATTGGCCAAGAAGTTATGCTATGTTCTAATTTATGGGTGCAAGCAGGCCTTGTGAATGGTGCACTAGGACAAGTCAAAGCAATTGTATACAAGGATCATGAAAAACCACCTCAACTTCCCTTGTTTGTTGTTTAATTTAAGCATTAAATAGGCCCAGTTTGGGATCATAATAACCCAAAAATGTTCATGTTGCACTGCTCAACCATTGTGGTCACCACTAAATCCCCTTGAAAATGGTGTGGACCTTAACAATACACAAATCATAAGGCCTTACACTTCAAATGACAACAATCAATATTGGCACCATTGACCATCAAGGGTTGACATTCACAACTATTTCTAGAGTCCGTAACTTTGCAAGTCTTCACATATGCCTTGCCTTCACATTCCAAAGATATGCATGTATGCAACAAATCCCATATGTTGCTCTCTAGAAACAAGAAGAGGAATGCTTGACAACACTCTCGCATGCAAACTCTTAAATGGATCAAGAAGAATACAAAAAAAAAGGTTTGTTCCCTCCATCTCTTCTTTTTCCTACTATTATTCAAAACAACAACTAGCATTGTGTCTCACTATAATATGTGCACTCCATTATAACTCACCTTTGCATTCCATTACAACTCACTTTATCTCTTCCTACCAATTCCAAAACTATAACAATGCTCAAATGTTTCCTTGCTCAACTAAAGCTACTACATTGTTTTCAATGTTTATAAAGTGATGCAAAGCAGGGTATCAAAGACCAAACTCACTCAATCAATCCTTGGCTAAAGTCTTAACACCTCAAACAAAGTGATTTCTTCACAATCTTCCACTATGCCTTGTAGGACAACAAAAAGGGTATTTTTGACATAATTTGAAGGAAACAACTCAAATCCATGAACTAAAAACTCTTTTGGATACCCATTATCCTCTTACACAACACACTTCAAATGTATATGGTGGTGTTTTGTAACACAAGGGTCAAAATAGGACTGTTATGCCGTAATTTAGGCCTAATTAGGCTAGTTTAGATGGGTCACCACAGGGCTTTCTAATCCCAGACTTCAAATCTTCACACCAACACCTCAAACATGTCAAATATGGTCTATCCAAACAATTCCAACCATTACAAACCTTTTCCCAAGATCTTTTCTACAAGCCCTAGCTCATTTGCACATTCTCTACCCAAAAACATGAGATTTTCAACCTAGGGCATCAACCAAACTTGCATTTAACACTCTCCCTTGCTCCTACAACATTGTAGACACCTAAAATACCCTAACCCCATCCATTCCACCAAGTTTCATGAGATTTCATTAGTGGAATGGTGGGTTTTACATTTTTCTTGCCTTCAAGACAGTTAAACAAGGGTTCCAAACCATTTTTAGAAAAATTGCTCTAAAATGCTCAAATCCCAATGAAAAAAGATGAAACCAACTGCAAATGAGAGAAGATTCACTGCTTCATCAATCCCAATGCATAGATGATCACTTACAAGTCGTACAAGACCGTACTATCTCTTGTAGCAGCAAAGTAATGTTCAGAAAAATGCAGAAACAGAGCTTCTTTTATTGATTTTTATGCAAAACTTCAACAACCAAACTTGTGTCGACCATTCCAAGGTTACTACAACATGTTTCCTCAGTTTCTAATTGCCTTTCAAGCTTCAACTGGTTTGTTTCTTCAATTACAACATATGACTCTTCAAATTCCACAATTTTGCAACTTTTGGCCATTTTGACAATATTTATCAAAAGTGACAATATTTTGCAACTTGACTCACCAAAACTCCTAATGACCTAACATGGACTCTAACACATCCAAAATGGTTTTAAAGACCTTATTACACACAAAATGACTCAACTAGACCAAAATACCAACATTTAGCAACTTTGCCCATGAACACCTTGGTGCCCTGCACCATAGTCCCTAGGCAAAAAGGACTCAAGTCCCATTGAGGATAGTGTTGTAACAACATATTCAAGTTTGTTCATATCATTCTCTGACCTCCAAGTGACATCTCCATCTGGTAGACCTTTCCAATGAACCAAAAACTAGAAATATGCATCATCCTTTGTCTTTTTGAATTCTTTGGCTCCTAGGTTATGCTCCAACTGCAGAGACTTACTTGATGGATGATCTTTAACCTGTGCTACATCTGAGAATACTGTGGAACCAACATCATTACCTGCTACCATGTATCCTCCATCCTTGAATTAAACTTTCTTCTTCTTCACCTTTGGTATATGCTTGGACTTGCTCACATTTCTTTGTAGTTTCTCTTTGACCTCTTCACCTTTGCTTTTCACCTCTTCCATCTGTTGTTCTGTCCCTATGACTGCTGCTTGATCAAGTATATTAACCTCTAATATGAAAGAAATAGAATAACCACTATCCTCTTTTGAAAGCACTGAATGGAACACCTCTTCTATCCTCATAGTAACATACTTCTTAAACCAACCTTGGATCTCCAAAATCAATTCATCCTTGACCTTTAATGCAACAAATTTTAACACCAACTCAATATCATTTCCTTCCAAAATCAAGTCATTCTTCAAGTCTGCTATTATAATGTCTCTAGGTTTTGAAGTGGCTGCAGGGTTCATGTCATTCTCTTTATCTACCTTTATAAACTCCTTCCTACCTACCATCATTACATTAGCTCCCTTAGTTTGTCCTTTATCCTCCTCTTTCAATGGTGTCAAAGTATAGGATACCCCATCTTTTTCTATCACATAAGTGTTCCTCCTTCCATCATACATAGCATGCCTATCAAATTGCCAAGGCCTCCCTAGTAGAAAATGGCATACATCCATAGGTAATATGTCACATAGAATTCTATCCTTATACTCTCCTATGTTAAACTCCACCCAACTTTGTTCATTCACCAAAACATATTGACCCTCATTCAACCAAGAAATTTTATAAGGAGTAGCATGTGGTATCCTAGGCAACTTGAGTTTATCAACCATCTCAACTAAAACCATGTTATCTGTACTTCCTTAATCAATTAAACTGTACATACCTTACCCAAGCACTTACAAATTATTTTGAAGAGTGTCCTTTGTGATGGCTCCTTCTCTACCAGTGCTTTGATGAGGGTTCTCCTTACCATTAGTGATTCACCTACCTCTGGAGCAGCATGTTGTGATGGAGAGTTTACACTCTCATTGTCCTCTTCTTGAACCAATTGAGTACTTCTTTCTCCTCCATGTGAAGTAGAAGCCCATCCTTCATTACATTGCCATGCTTGATGTCCAAACTTGTTGCATTGATAGCACCTTCATGTGAAAGCATTAGAACCTCTTCCTTGACCTCCAAATCTGCCTCTAAACCCTGATCTACCCCCTCTAAATCCACCTCTCTGATCAACAACTTGGTCTTGGCCTTTACTTGCATCTTCTTGGTTCTCATATGACTGTCTTGAGTGAGAAAATGAACCTCTTCCTTTGGTATTGCTACCTCTGCCACTAGTTTGTTTTTCTTGCCTTCTCTTTAGCTTTTCTCCAACCTTGCTTGCCAATTGAAAACATTCCTCTACCGTCCTTGGGTTATGCAAACTCAACTCATCTTGAATGTTAAACCTTAACCCACTTAGATATCTAGCCACCTTCTCCACATCATCCTCCATGTGCCTGCTCTTATACTTAGGTTATAAAACTCATCAGTATAAGCTTTCACATCCATCTCTCTTTGTTTCAAACCTTGAAGTTTCTTATACATTTGAATTGCATAATCACTCGGTAGAAACTTTCCCTTAAGATTGGCCACCATTCTGTCCCAAGAAACAATTTTTGTCTTACCTTTCTTCCTTCTTTCAATTTGCTCATAATCCCACCATAATAGTGCATGCCCCTTCAATTTTGTTTTTGCTATCTTTAGCCTTTGTTCCTCTGGAATATCTTCACACTCAAAGTAATTGTCAAGTGCTGCAACCCAATCTAAAATCTCTTCATCATTCAAATTACCTCCATACATAGGTAAATCAATCTTTACCTTGTTTTTATCTTCCTTGACTGCTCTCAGTAGCTTGGCAAACTTTTGTTCATCAGGATCCAATTCTTCTTCTTGGTCTCCTTCTGGGGGATTCTCCTTTTCCCCTTCCTCTTCTTGGTCACTCTCATCATCTATGACCACACCTATCCTCTAAATGGTTTCAATAGCCTCAAGCCTTGCTACCAACATGTCTTGGTAGCTCTTTCAACTTCCTAATCTCTTTTGCAGTCTTCTCTTTCATCTCATTCATTTCCTTAGCCATATGGTTACTTTTTGGAGGCATCTTGTTCTCTTTTCTTCTTCACACCTTCCCACTTACAAACCTAACCTATGCTTTGATACCAATTTGATGCAGAGCAGGGTATCAAATATTAGACTCACTCAATCAATCCTTGGCTAAAGTCTTAAGACCTCAAACAAAGTGATTTTCTTCACAATCTTCTACTATGCCTTGTAGGACAACAAAAAAGGGTATTTTTGACATAATTTGAAGGAAACAACTCAAACCCATTAATTAAAAATTGTTTTGGATACCCATTATCCTCTTATCAAATGCAGATGGGGGGTGTTTTGTAACACAAGGGTCAAAATAGGACTGTTACGCTGCAATTTAGGCCTAATTAGGCTAGTTTAGATGGGTCACCACATGGTTTTCTAATCCCAGACTTCAAATCTTCACACCAACACCTTAGACATGTCAAAGATGGTCTGCCCAAACAATTCCAACCATTACAAACCTTTTCCCAAGAGCTTTTCTACAAGCCCTAGCTCATTTGCACATTCTATACCCAAAAACATGAGATTTTCAGCCTAGGGCATCAACCAAACTTGCATTTAACACTCTCCCCTACTCCTGCAACATTGTAGACACCTAAAATACCCTAACTCGATCCATTCCACCAAGTTTCATGAGATTTCATTGGTGGAATGGTGGGTTTTACATTTTTCTTGCCTTCAAGACAGTTAAACAAGGGTTCCAAACCAGTTTTAGAAAAATTCCTCTAAAATGCTTAAATCCCAATGAAAAATGATGAAACCAACTGCAAATGAGAGAAGATTCACTGCTTCGTCAATCCCAATGCATAGATGACCACTTACAGGCCATACAAGGTCGTACTATCTCCTGTAGCAACAAAGTAATGTTTAGAAAATTGCAGAAACAAAGCTTCTTTTATTGATTTTTATGCAAAACTTCAACAACCAAACTTGTGTCAACCATTCCAAGGTTATTACAACATGTTTCCTCAGTTTCTAGCTGCCTTTCAAGCTTCAACCGGTTTGTTTCTTCAATTACAACATATGACTCTTCAAATTCCACAATTTTGCAACTTTTGGCCATTTTGACAATATTTAGCAAAAGTGACAATATTTTGCAACTTGACTCACCAAAACTCCTAATGACCTAACACGGACTCTTAACACATCCAAAATAGTCTTAAAGACCTTATTACACACCAAATGACTCAACTAGACCAAAATACCAACATTTAGCAATTTTACCCTATTACAATGACCATGGTCAAACACCTCTATGTTGCCTTTTTTTTTGGCTTCACTACCACATCCCACAAAGCCATGATTCGCATACCCTATTTTTTAAAATTTCACTACCAAAGGCCACAAACTCACGATAGCATTAAGACACGCTAATTTCTTCTTTCAATTTAAGTGCCAGTTTGGTAC
This sequence comes from Cunninghamia lanceolata, assembly GCA_027924645.1. Lineage (NCBI taxonomy): Eukaryota > Viridiplantae > Streptophyta > Pinopsida > Cupressales > Cupressaceae > Cunninghamia > Cunninghamia lanceolata. Next base: position 131,226 of record BSBN01001098.1, read on the forward strand.
ACATATTCTTGATGGCAACCTTTACTCTCTTTTTTCCCCCAAAACCATACCTTAAAATTAAATCCATTAGATGATATATTAAATTTCTTTTCCTATAACTTTTATTTCTGTATCACTTTTTTGGGATTTATGAATATTGTTTCTTTGATTTATGTATTGCTTATTAAATCATATATGTGCAATTAGTTTTCCAACTATGATTTGTTGATAATGGTTGTTTCTTCAATTACTTTCTAATTGTAATTTATAAAATGTTCTATCCTCCTGAACTATATAAGCAATGTGCATAGATATGGTAAATGGAAGTTACATCGATTTCGTTCCTTAGAAGTCATCCTTCCCTAAAAGGAATGTATTGTAGATAATTAAAAAATATTGTTAATGACGACTAACAAGTAAAATTAAAAAAATAGTTGTAGGAAACAATATATTTTAAGTTTTAACCATCATCATATTAAAAGATTGAGCTTAACTATTACCATATATAAATAGTTGCAAGTTGCCTGCTACAATTTCACAACTTTAATACTTTGAATGATGTAGATAACCATGAAAATCCTGCAAACCTAAATATCACAAATGAGATAGCATATTCTCCTATTTGAATCTTAGACGCTGGCAAGCACTTCAAACCTCATGAACAACACATTTTCTACCCCTTGTTGAATACAATTCAAATATTAGACATGATGTATATTCTCATAAGCATGCACTATTTGTGGCAGTCAGAAAATGTTTGCTACTTTGAAGTGAAATTTCGCTTTCCAATTTGTTCTATTGATGAGAAGCATAACTATTGCCAAAGAATTGCTTGCTTTGATTTATTTAGGCAACACCTCCTAAAATAGCCTCTATTGAAACCTTGTTGTGCAATGGGTACATCGAAGAGTTGTGGAAGTTCAATTGCCATGTCTTTAAGTGAATGTTGGTTGTCTTATATTATATTTATTAGGTATATTATATTTTATATGATGTAAATTATATATGCATATTTTATTTTTATATATACTTGTTATGTAACTATTTATTTTATATTTTAAATCTATATTATAAATATGTGTATTATTATATATTATATAATATATATATATTTATTTAATATTTTAAATCTATATTATATAAAATATAAAATATAAATATAATATATTGTGTAACTAATATAATATAATATAGGGGGTAGAGAGAGAGACTAACTTTTGATCAATCATTTTATGCTCACAATCCAAGTATGGCACGTGTCCATAGGGAACTACGCTTAAGGAAGCATGTCATTGCGTGGGGAAATAGAGAGATAGAGAGGAGACAAAGAGATATATAGAGATAGAGAGGAAAGGAGATGAGAGAAATTTAACATGGTTTTAAACAACATACTAAAAGAGGCCATGCAAAAGGATGGACATGGTGATGTTATATTCAGAGAGGGGGGAGAGAATTAAGAAAGTGAGATTAATAGAGAGAGGATATATGTAGAAAGAAAATAGATATTAACTAAATAAGAAGTACATAGTAGACACTCGCATCGAGATAATAACATTCAGCATATAATGGCCTATGCAGGTTTCGAACCTGCGACCTTCGCGTTATTAGCACGACGCTCTAACCAACTGAGCTAATAGGCCATATCTGAATACAGTAACTTGTAATTTTTCTAACTTTTGTATTATTTAAATCAAATTTTTAGGCTGTCAACGAACTGTCTGAACAAAGAGAAATTGCTTGTACTTTTTTGCAAATTGCTGCGTTATGTTCTCAGCTGCAGGGTTTGTTGAACATCAATCTTCGTGTTGCACCTGATCAAATTTCAAATCACAAGCCTTCAATGCGAATTTCCTAATAAGCCTAAGGATTAAGTTTTCAGCTGTTCAGTGTCTTCTGGAGTGCTTTAAATGATGGATCTATCTTTCCGTTGGTTTACTACGCTGATGGTATCTCTGGTGGTTAATCCTGTTGTGTCTCTTGGCCTGTTCTGTACATGGTATTTGTTATGTTTTGCAAGCTCAATTCATTGCCATTTTTATCGGCAGTTTGGTGCTGTTGTGTGCAATGAATTTTGGTGACTGTATTTGCATTCAATTTATACTTTTTCATTGCTTGAAGCAGTTAATAGGAAGAACATTGGGGTGGTTCACTGGTGTTTGAGTTCACGTTATTTAAATATTTTTCATTTTAATGGTCAAACAATCAATAGTAATTTTACACCTCATTTATAATAAAAAGTGGTAAATATCTGTCCTATTTTTATTAGCCAAAATTGACCTTTGACTGTTAAAGTCCATAATATTTAAAAATAACCAGTTGAGATGGTGCTGTGAGTGTTTTGGTTTTATGAATGCTGGTTATTCTTAAATATCATCCACTTCAACAGTCACTGGTCAATTTTGGCCAATAAACATAGGACAAATATTTACCACTTTTTGTTGTAAATGAGGTATAATATCCGTATTGATTATTTGACCATTGAAATGGATGATATTTAAGTAGAGTGAGGTTTCTTCTACTCCTATTTTAGTTTCCCCTACTACAGAGCTGCTGTTTTGTCTGTAACTAGTCAGTTCAGTTTATGCTCAATGGACAACATTCTGTCTATGCTCTGTTTATGCTTGCAATAATTCAGAAACCTGCCAGTTTGATAGAATTGTGGGGATGAGGGAATGCAGATCGCCTTCTACAGTTGTCATGAATTGTGCTCCCAGTTGCTGACCCATACTTGGTTTCTTGTACAATAGAGCTTTTGTAATGTGTGGCTTTGCCATTTAGTTGATCAATGTGACAGGCATTTGAGCTGGCTGGTCTAGTGCTTTTTATGTGATTCTTCAGTGAAGGGCATGGTTTCTGTGCAGTATTTCTGTGTTAGGATGATGTTTTGGTTGTTCTCATGGGTTTTCCCTTCTCAGCCTTTTTCTGGGCTGTTCATTCTTTTGTACATATTATTTTGTTCATTATATTTTTTAAAAAAAAAAATTTATCAATCTTTTTATTATCTTATTTATATGTAAAAGTGATAAATAATTATTTAATATGTATGCTTTGTATTAAAATTATTATTTTAAGATTTTCCCAAAGGTAAACAAGTGGTTCCTAAATTAGATTTATTTGCTTGTATAAATGACACCAGATAAAAAGGATTAATAGATTCTGAATTATCTCATGCAGATGTAGTTACTACAACATTATACGACCAAGCTCACACCATTCCAACACTGTCAAAATGTTTGAATCTTTTGCTGATACAAATTGACCATAAATTGACCAAAGAGCAAATGGTTTTCAGCAAGTTTCAAATTCAACAAATTTGTTCAAATAGTCTCATACTGGTTTTATTATTCTATGTGGGCAGACATATATTTTACAGTAATTATTACAGTAATTATTAGGTACAACTAATTTTATTCAATAAATTAAGCATATCATTTTTTTTCTTACAAAAATTTTAAAATATTTCTATGAATTATACTAAAAAAAATTAAAAAAATATTTATTTAATATATTATTAGCTTGTATCTAATAATTTAATATTGTTAAAAATAACAAGAACATTTTATATATATATTATCTATTTTTATATTTTATTATATAATTATGTTACATTAAATGTTAGTTTATTATCTATTAATGAGATAGACATTTATATTAAATATTAAAGTTTTAAAAATACACTATATTACAAAAAAAAGATGGGTGGAGAAATTCACACCCCAATGTCTAAGCAAGGTGGAGCCTTCAACATAACATTCGAAGACAAAAATAAAGTTGCTAAACAATAAGAGCTATTGAACTAATAATAGGAGGTAGTTCAAGTGATTTGGTTTCCACACATCTACATTATTTTGTTTATTGGGAATGAGCTTTCAACTAGTAAGAGTGGACATCATGAGCCCAATCCTCATTAGTTTGCACTTGAACCTCAAGAGGTTGACTAGCAACCCTAATAAGCGAAATGGCTAGGGCAACTCGAGGGAATTTACCATTGTTTTAATATCTAGGAACTCTTCTAATGTGGTGCTAAGGAAAAGTTGAAAGTTGATGGGATGATTGGAACCAACCATGAATGTTGTGACCATGGGCTCTGCACTAAGAAACACAAGAACCATGTGTCCATGGATATATTGACTTTTTCCATGTCAATGTTTTTGCTAAGGAGGTTGGCCCCTATTGGAAGGATGGGAAATTAGTTGCACTCTAACAACCATACAGGGTGTATTACCTTAGTGATCAAGAAACACATGTAGGTGGGCTACTTCAAATGCAACTTTACTAGCTTGCATTTGTATCTATATTAACATATTAGAACATATCATAGGTTTGTAATACAAGGAGAAATTTTTGTCAATAGTGCATCTAGAAAAATAGTAGAATTCATATCTTTCCAATGCTAAATAGGATTTTCACTCTAAAAGCATGTCATATCTAGGTGAATTTAGTAGGAGTTATGTGCCAACCTCCTAAGAGGATCATATGCCAAGAAAAAGACTTATGTCTAAAAATATTCATAAAATCATGAATCTAAATTCAAGCTACCTGGGCTCTAGGGAAAAGATAGAATAAATGGTTGGGGGTTTTTAAGTGCTTACAAAAGAGTAACAAGGATTAGAAATTCTGAAATGAATCAATCTGCACATAAGAGGAAGTCCTTGGTACAATATACACTATGCAAAATGAGCAAGCTTTAATCAATGATAGTCAACCAAATGGTCTTAAATCTATGTTGTTCAGGGCTTTTTTTAGTGGTGAATCTCCGCCAATTGGCAAATAGTTCATATCCACAAATTGAGAATTGGTGAATACATTCCCACTGGCGGGGGGCTAATTCACCCAGATTTTTCGAATTTTTGGTCAAATGCGTTTCAATTCGCCACCCTATTAATTTTTGAGTCATTTATAGTTAGTATTTTCACCATGGTATACTACGCAATTCTAACGGTGATCCGCCTGGAATTTCAGAGGCATGTTTTAATTCACCCACAGATTCGCCAATATCATTAAATGGTTGACATGCATGGGGATCAATTTTGCCAATATCATTAAATGAATGACATGCATGAGGACCAATTTCGCCAGCATCATTAAACGGTTCATGTGTATGAGAACCAATTTCACCAATACCATTATAACTCCATCCTAATCCTAGGGCCATATTCTCCTAGAAAATTACAACATATATGTTTGATGGAGGTCCATTTCACCTAACATTTATAAGTGTCCTATTAATAGTACATGGGATTCACCAAATTATTATACTACCATTTGAAAATCCTACAGTATTCACCAAATATGCATTGATATAAATGCATTTGAAACTCTAATTAATCCTTTACACATTTTGTTCAGCTCTGAGCTCTCGAATCCTTGATTCATTTCAGATCATAGAGAAGTTACAACTACAGGCATTGACGAGTCATTGAAAGGTAAGTGATCATTTCTTTATTGTATAATAATATAAGATTCATGTTGATTATTTATTTCTTTGTTTGGTTTCATTATTATAGATGATATTGATTGAGTAGGAGTTAGGAGTCTAGGACTAGGGAGTTATCTTAATCTAGGACCTAAGGATCTATATTCTGTCATCTATGATTCCTTCTTGAACAAAATGACATTTTTCTATAGATTTTAATTCGTAAAAGATGTTGAGCAAGAAGAAGTTATCTGAGGGTGATGAAGGGAGGTCAAGGTCATCAAAACAAAGAAACATAAAGTCATACTTTGGCAATGTTGGTGGTCCATCTGATGGAGCTACAACATTAGAACATGTACCATCTATTGACTTGGATCACAATGCCATGGATGATATTCCAGGGAATACCCAAGGTAGCAGAAATGATGATAATGCCACAGATGATGTTCCAGGGGATACCTAATGTACTGGGAATGATGAGAATGCCACAGATGATGTTTGAGGGAATACCTAATGTCGTGGGAATGATGACAATGCCACATATGATGTTCTAGGGAATACCCAAGGTAGCATGAATGATAATATGAATAAATCAAACTCATCAAATGATAATGAAGTTAATGAAGTTATGGAAATGAATGAAGATGAAGATCCTGCAAGTGCATGCAAGGGGAAAAAGAAAAGCCAAATCGAAAAAGGGGCATGAGTGGGAAACGTCAAGGAGTTTTCAGATTGATTGAGTGTCAAAATTCCCATTCATTGAATCAGTGGAGAATGCAAACAAAGATAAACCTCCCACATAATGCAAATGTAAGATTTGTAGTTGGAAATATCATAGGGACAAGAGGTTGCAGCTAAAACTTGACACCATAGAAAAACATATTGGCAAAGTTTATGAAAAATAGATCATAGATGGACAGGAAAAATCAACGATAAGATGGAAAACGAAGGAAGAATGTCTTCATGTAAAGAATGCCCTTGAATATGATGTGCATATGCAAAGAAAGGTGAAGATTCATGTAGGTGAATGTTCAATTGAAGCTCAATTTGGAAAGATTATGGGAGAAGCACAAATGGCAAAAACTATTCAGTTGGGTGTTGTTTTTCATATTTTGACCAGACAGTATCCTATGACAGACTACCTAGAATATAATACTTTATTATCTTTTATTTGCGTTCCTAATTTTCCTAACACACATTGGTCAATAAATAGTGGATGGGAATGGGCAAGTTGTCTTGCTGATGTGGAAAAATATGATTTACAGGAAAAAAAATAAAAGAGTCAACTTTTATTGCATTATCTCTAGATGAAGTTACAATATTAGATAATACTTCTTGGAAATGTATGCATGTGTATATTGTGGAAAATCATGTCTACCAACCTCATCTACTCTGGATGTTTATAAAGTGAAGGAGAATCCAACATCACAAAATCTATTTGAGATAGTTAAGAAATCTTTGAATGAAATCAAAGGTATGGATGACTGCACAATTGCCAGAAAGTTGGTGTGTGTAGGGGCGGATGGAGCTTCAGTAATGCAAGTTCATAGGAACGGTCTATGTGTAAAACTACAAACTTCTATTTTACTATACATGATTAGCACTCACTGCATGGCCCACAAAATGAATTTAGCATTTAAAATGGTAAGCAAGTTTCCTGCAGTATCAAAAGTTGGAGATCTAGTCCGTGAGCTCTACTCATACTTCTATCGAAGTCCCAAACGGTATTTTTAATTTCAACATTTTGCTGAAGGAATAACTGCAGGAAACAAGCTTCTTAAGGATGTTGATACCAAATGGATCTCCTTGCATGAACCAGTGAAAAGAGTTATAGTAGAATATCAAACCTTGATTGGTGTAATGTATGACCATTGCTTCATAGTTGACAGGGCTCGTGACCTCTTACATAGGTTAAGTGACATAGAGACACTCCTCATTTCAGCTGGTATTCTTCCCATGCTGGAGGAAATGTACATGCTTGTGAAAAAAGCCCAAGAAAGAATTATGTATATTTATTAATATAATAGACTGCATCGAATGATATGCATGACCCTCAATAATCTATAGCTATCAAAGGTCAGTCCTTCATAAGTCCAAAATTTAGCAGTTGTCACTTGATAACAATTGTGACCAATCCTGAGCTAATTTTTTACAGTTTAATGATAGCAGGGAGTTATGTGTCTGTGTAAAGGGATTTGAGATACCAATGCACTGTTGTAACAAGGTCAAGTGCATTATCAGAGAAGAACCTATTTCAATGGAAGATTTTGACAAGATTGTTAATTATGTAAGTGCTACTTTAAAGAATATTGTGAAATATCTTTCCTCAGAGATTAGAGATCAATTCCCTCATGATGAACTACTTAAATCCATGTCTATAGTGTATCCTCAATATTGGGTCAACTATCCACCAAGTGATTATCACAACAAGATAAAGACCTTAATAAATCATTTCTACAAAAGTATAGAGTTTGATGGAAAATAAATAGAAGGAATTTTAAATCAAACTAAGCTTTGAGAGAAATTAGGTCAATTTGCAACTTCAATGAAGGAACAATTTAAACTCATGGAGGCTCCCCACCAAGATGGATCGATAACAAAGCTTTGGGCAACCTTAAGTCAAAGCAAAATATTGCACATGATGCATTATCAAAATTTTTGAAACTTGTTGATTTATGTCAAACCATGATATTGGGGTCAGTGGAGGATGAGAGAGTTTTCAGAGCATTGGGGTTCTTGAAATCAAAGATAAGAAATAAACTTGACAAGAATTTAGAAAATTTCTTGAGAATGTATACAACTAGACATGATATCTGGAGTTTTCCTTTTGATAGGGCACTCACAATCTGGAGGTCCTTATGTGAAAGAAGAGGGTTGTGCAACACTTCAAACAATAATAGAACACATGACAGTGACACAATGAATATCACTACCACATGTGATGGTAGTGGTGTTGATGAGACGCTCTTAAGTGGAGATATGGAGATAGAAGAAAACAAAGAACATGATCAGGATGACACTTGATATCATGGTCAGAGGGAGGAGAATCAGGATGATGAGATGATTTGACAATTTGAAGGGATTTAATAGTTACTGGGTATTTATACTGTATTTCATGTTCCAAACTCCAAAATGTTGTTGATGACATTTTGTTTATCTATCAATGATGTACATTCTTCATTTGCAATATAAAAAATTAATATTTTCATATTATTATTGTGTGATATTGATAAGTTTTACAAACATTCAACTAAATGCAAAGTAATTGTTCTTCTAGATATTTAACCACAACAGTGTTTCATTTGTTTTCCTTTATTGCATTGCATAGTAATCAATAATAGTAGCATATTAATATACAACATTAGAAAATATTTAATGTGTATGTAGAGACTAGAGTTTTCCTAAAGTAGGCAATGAAATAATATAGATAATTTAAACACATAAATGGAATTCAGTGTTATATTGATTTTCAAATGAAGGTCCGAAGGAATGCGTTGAAATATTACATTTACAATGTACAATAACTTGCTCAAAACCAACTCTGCATAATGCTTTGTTGGAAACACATATTATTAAATCATTTTATCAGCTTTTGTAGAGTGCTCCACTCTTCATCTGATGGAAGTGTAATTTTTCTTAACCCATGGTGACCGAGTTGTAAGTGTGCTATCATTGTAAAATTGATATAGTTACTTGACTTGAATGTATCACTCAAAGTTACATTCAAGGTTATCAGTGGTGTGAGAGAATCCAAAAAGTTTGCCTCATCAAGATTTTGAGGAAATTGGTCCTTATCCAACTTCATTTTATCCTCCATATTCTTTATGAAAGTAGCATTTCCAATGTATCGGCATGATGGGTCAAAATCCACCGACAAACCAAGCTTTTTGAAGTATTCTTCATTTGTTTGCAGTCTCTTTGTCAATATTGCAGCTTGTTCCAAAAGATCATTTGCTTGTTCCATCTTCATACATTTTTCAATGATAGTTGAGGCCTTTATTGTGGCATCAATACGTTTTGAATTCCTTTGGATTCCAATTCTTCGCCACTAGCTATGTAGATTGATTCCAAAATTTTGTTTGCATCTGATTGTTATGAAGTTGCCATGTCTCCATTTTCAGCAATGTATTATTTGAGTGTATTACTACATAATAGTAGATCATCAATGAATTCAAACATTTTAGACAAATCATCAATCCTCTTCATTATTTTCTCCCAAAGGTTATGTTTTATATAAACCATTGTGTTTCTATAAAATTTAGATACTTTGTTTTGGGAGGATTTTATTTCATGGACTACAGAGATTGCAGGTTATGCACAAAACGGATTTGTTAAAAAGGCGTAAGAAACTTTTAAGCAATGCAATTGGCAGATGTGAAGCCACGTTCCACAATCGTAGCCAACATCCTCACTACCCGTGCCAAACTGGGGCTTTGGAACAGGGTATGGACATCTATCAACGCATAGCGGAAGGGGAATTTTTTTTTTTAGAAGTTGTGGTTGCAAATGCCACGGCAGACAAGTACGCAAAATAGGGAAGCAAGATAAGGCACAAAACTGTTTCTAGAATGCCTCAAGTAGGGAACGATGGCGATGGCAAGTTATGATGAAAGTGAGGAACAAGAAGATAAATAGATGAATGAGAGATCAGGAGACGATGCCAATGATCACATGGAGTAGATAAATGAAGAGAACAGTTGAACCACACAATCTTTCCATTGTAAGCAGCTACGAAGTTTCTCTGGTCGCAAGGCAACAATGACTTCAAGAGCAAGAATATTTGAGGCACAGACAAGGTTCGATTTGCTTGCCTGAGGTCTTCACTTTTCTCATTCACTACGTTTTTCCCCTATTTCCTCCTCTCTTATCTGTGTTTTTCTTCCCATTTTAGAGTCTCTGCCCCCCCAAAAGATAATGCATTTTTTTAACAAGACACTCCTACATAAATGGTGTGATGGAGATTGCGCATGGCCTTCAACGTTGTGGGCTTGTAAGCACTGACTTGTAATAAATTTTGATGTTGAAAGCAGTGACTGGTAATGAATGGCGAGCAGATTGGTATTGTCATTCTGAGCGGTGGAGAGTGTAAATTCTAGAATAATAGAACCAGAAATGAAGAACAGCAAAATAACAAAATAATGCTTAGAAAGAAAAATATAAAACAGCATACACATAATGAACAAGAGGATTTTAACGTGGTTCGCCAATGTTGGCTACATCCACAATGAAGGGCAATCTATTCTCAATTCCTATCTCTCTGTATTACATTTTACACAGTATGACTATATATCTTTTTAACAGCATCTCACTAACTCAGTGTTTCATCTACTTCTGATCCCACCGTAGAACTGCAACAAAGGCTCTTATGTCTTGCATCCTGCAATAGACTAGAATACACCACAACCAACCAAACATCTGGAGAGAATCCAGGACAGCTACAGTTATAAGCCAAGAATGGCTATCTGTAGAAAAGGGCAGTTATAAGGAATCAGATGCATCAGGAAGGTTACGCCATTACTGTTGGGCTTCACATAGTCCACGTGCCCAACAATCTCCCACTTGAAGACCAATGGGAATGACAATGAAGCTGTGCTAAGAGAGATCCCCTTCGTGAAATTCAGTGTCACAGAGGAACAAGACCGAGAGAAGATCTACAGAACTCAAACTTCTCTCGATGAACAATCTTTGTTAATGCATCCACCGGATTAACCTTTGTGTCAATCTTTGTGACCTGCAACTTGCCTTCGTCAATAAGATGGCGGATAAAATGGTATCGAAGGTCAATATGCTTTGTTCGACTGTGGAACACTGAATTTCTTGCCAAGTGAATAGCACTTTGGCTATCACAAAATAATGGAAATACTAATTTCGGACAGCCTAGTTCGGTCAACAAATGCTCAAGCCATATCATTTCTTTGGCTCCTTCCAAGAGCGCAATGTATTCAGCCTCTGTTGATGATAGAGCTACAATTTGTTGCAACTGAGAGACCCAACTAAGGGTTGCCCCTGTAAATGTAAAGACATAACCAGTGGTAGACCGACGTTTGTCTAAGTCTTTGGCCATATCTGAATCAACATAACCACGGAGCTGAATGTCAGTACCTCCAAAACATAAACAGAAATGTGAAGTACCTTTCAAGTACCGTAGAATCCACTAAACTACCTGCCAGTGTAGTTTGCCCAGATTACTCATGAATCTGCTCACAACAGCAACTGCTTGTGCTATGTCCGGACGAGTACACACCATTGCATACATGATACTGCCAACTGCAGATGTATATGGAACAAACTTCATATGTTCTTCTTCCTGATTTTTCAAACACATAGCTGAAGATAGGCGGAAATGATCAGCCAAAGGAGTAGATACTGGTTTAGCATGAGACAGATTAAATCTGTCCAACACTTTGGTAATGTAGCTTGCTTGAGACAACCTGAATTCTCTTTTATTTCTGTTTCTAAATATGTACATCCCAAGTATTCGTTTGGTTGGTCCTAGGTCTTTCATGGCAAAACAAAGAGCCAACTATTGCTTCAGCTGAGCAATAATCTTAACACTAGTACCAGCTACTAACATATCGTCAACATAGAGCAAAAGTATGACAAACTCACTAGTATGGAGCTTCTTGTGGTAAACACAAGGATCTGATTCGCACCGAATAAAGTTGTTATCAGTCATGAAACGGTCAAATTTTAAGTACCATTGTCTTGGAGCTTTCTTAAGCCCATACAAACTTTGCTTCAATTTGCAAAATAAATGCTCCTTACTTGGTTGAGCAAAGCCTTCAGGCTACTCCATGTATAAATCTTCATCAATGTCTCCATGTAAAAATGTTGTTTTCACATCGAGTTGCTCAAGTTCTAAATCCCAAATGGCTACCAAACCCAACACAGCACGGATTGTGTCCATTCTGACAACTGGAGAAAAGATTTCAGAAAAGTCAATACCTTTTTGTTGATCAAATCCCTTGACGACTAATCTGGCAATGTATCTTTTACTTCCTGCATCTTCATCTTTCAAACGATAAAACCATTTGTTCTTGAGAGGCTTTTGATTTGGCGGAAGATGAAACAAATCCCAGGTGTGATTAACTCTCAACAACTCCATTTCTTCGTTCATGGTTGCCATCCAGTTGTGTGCATTTTCATGCTTTCAGGCTTGTTTATAAGTTGTCGACTCTGCATAATCAAAGAGTAATAACTCGTAGTCATCAAATTTTACAGGTATTCTCTTCTCACGGGTAGACCTCCTTAATTGTGGAGCTTGCTTTGGCTGGAGATTGGAGTCCAAATTGAGTCTTTGTAATAAATTCTGCACATCATCAACCTCTGAGTGTAGAGGCCCCTGAGGAAAACTCCCCTGCCTCTGTATTTGTGCACCTAGAGTGCTCTGTCCAGTTACACTATCCTGCCTCATATTTCCTATCTGTGTTTGACTAAATGAAGATTGTGCATTTGGTCCAGGTTGCAGAGTATCCGGTGAAGGCAGCGATGAGAAGTTTAAAGGCTGCATTGGAGTAAGCAATGGCAGCGTTGAACAATGAATAGGCTGTGTTGAATAATGTGTAGAAGGCTACGTTAGAAGTTCTAAAGGCAGCGTAGAAGCTTGTGAAGGCAGTGAAAAGCCTTTTGAAGTCAGCGTATGGTCTTTAGAAGGCTGCGGTTCAGGTAAGAAAGGCAGCGTATGGTGAATCACTTGCTGCGTTGGCTGTTTAGAAGGCAGCAGTTCACTCTGTGAGGGCAGAGAATCATGGGATGAGGGTTGCGTAGCTGTTTGGGAAGGCAACGATAGAGGAAACCAAGACTGCGGTTGACCATCATACGTTGGAGGCTGCATTGAGCTATCTACCTGCTGCGTAGATTCTAGAAATGCATACTATTTGTGGTGGGAGCAGAGTATGTAGAAGTTGAGATAGGCAATGTGCATACAGGGGCTGCATTGGTGTAATAATGCGTAGATGTAACAAGTGGCTGAGAGAATGTAATGGTGGGTTGCCTCACCTTACCATTATCAAACAAATCGACATCAACATACTTTGTCAGAGATGAATTGCAAGGTTGTAAACCTGGAAAATTCTTCTTGTTAAACACAACATCGCGACTACGGATTATAGTCTTTGCAACGGGATCCCAAAGACGAAAGCCAAACTGATTTTCACCATAGTCGAGAAAAACACACCTTTTTGACTTGAAATCTAACTTAGTTCTCTGCTCTTTCAGAATGTGAACAAAAGCAGCACAGCCAAACACCTGCAAATGCTGATAGGAAATTCGTTTGCCAAGCCATGTCTCCTCAGGTATGTCAAAATCCAGCCTGGATGATGGAGCTTGATTAATTAAATACACAACAGTATTACATGCCTCTGCCCAAAACTCTTTGCCCAATCCGGCATTGGAGAGCATGCATCTAGCTCTCTCAAGTATCATGCGATTTAGCCTCTCAGCTGCACCGTTCTCCTGCGGTGTATAAGGGACAGTCTTGATCCGTTGAATACCATGGTCTGCACAGAAAGAATCAAACTCCGAAGAGAAATATTCTCCACCATTGTCTATTAGTAGGCATTTAATTTATGCCCAATCTGGTTTTCAATAGAAGCTTTAAAAATCTTAAATTTTGAAAATACCTCAGATTTTCTATTCAACATATAAATCTAGATTTTTCTAGTGTAGTCATCTAGAAAGGTTACAAAAAAATTTGCTCCACCGAAAGAAGTTACTTGAGTTGGACCAAATACATCAGAATGAACAAGTTCCAATGGAGTAGTTTTCTTGTCATGCCCCGTTCTCACGAAACTGGTCCGGCACTATTTGCCATAAAGGCAATGTTCACAGAATTCTAAATCGATGGAGTTGAGGCCTGGAAGCTAATTCCGTTGAAGCATAACTTGAAGACCCTTTTGGCTCATATGACCGAGCCTTTTGTGACATATTTCAGACCCACTGTCCATAGCCGGCAAAGCAGCTCCCACTTCACCAAAATAGTCCAGAATATAGAGATTACCTTGCTTCTTGCCTCTTGCCATTACTAAAAGTCCCTTTGTAATTTTCCATGAATCAAGAGAAAATTTAACATTGCATCCATTGCCTATAAGCTGACTGACAGAAATTAATTTTTTTTTTAACATGGGTACATATCTAACATCCGTCAAAGTTAGTTTATTTCCATTTTTCTGATTCAATATTATATCTCCTTTCCCTAAAATGTCACATTCTTTATTGTCACCAAGAAACACCTTACTGAATGTGCCTTCTTGAAAATTTGTGAAAGCTTGACGGCAAGAAGTGGCATGAAAAGAGGCACCGGAATCAAGGACCCACAAATCTGTATTTGTATCACTAGTTGATAGGACCAAAACACCATCACTTGCAGTGTTTGCTTGATTATTTGTGCTCATGTTGCCTTGAGCTTTCTTATAGTTCCAGCAGTTCTTCTTATTGTGTTTGGGTTTTCCACAAAACCAACACGAACCAGTTCTGCCCTTAGACTTCGATCGCAGACCAGATTGTGACCTTCTCTGATTGTTGTATCTACCTCTGTCATGGCTTCTTCCTCTATTGTTTATACTTACATCTGTTAGAGCATCACCGAATGAGGGTTCCTAATGTTTCCTTCTCATGTCATTGAGAAGAGTAGCTGCAACTTCATCAAAAACCAATGTACTCTTGGCTGCGACAGAAGTGCTCATAGCCATGACAACACCTTCCCAGCTATTTGGTAAGGAACACAACAGCAAAATCGCTTTAATCTCAGGATCTAACTTGATACCCACTGAAGCTAATTGAGAGACTAAGGTGTTAAATTCATTTAGATGATTGGACATAACCCCACCTTCTCTCATTTTCAGGTTATATAATTTCTTCATAATAAATACCTTGTTCGAAGCAGAAGCAATTGCATACATGCTGGAGAGCTTTTCCCAAAGCGCTTTCGTAGTACTCTCATTTGAGACATTAAATAATACATTGCTGGACAATGAGAGAAAAATAGTTGCCTTCGCTTTCATATCGAGTTTTTCCCAGTCTTCATCCTTCATAGTACCTTGTCCTTTGGCTTTCCCCTGTAAGGCGAGAGACAAGTCCTGTTTGATAAGAAGAGACTCCATATGCACTTTCCAAAGACCAAAGTTTACATCCATTTTGATTGCTGTGCAGGTTCCAAAAAAAAAGACTTCACAGGCTATCACCTAGACTGAGCTACACACAGAGCTCTGATACCAATTATAAATTCTAGAATAACAGAACCAGAAATGAAGAATAGCAAAATAACAAAACAATGCTCAGAAAGAGAAATATAAAACAGCATACACAGAATGAACAAGAGGATTTTAACGTGGTTCGCCAATGTTGGCTACATCCACAACGAAGGGCAATCTATTCTCAATTCCTCTCTCTTTGTATTACATTTTACACAGTATGACTGTATATCTTTTTAACATCATCTCACTAACTCAGTGTTTCATCTACTTCTGATCCCACCGTAGAACTGCAGCAAAGGCTCTTATGTCTTGCGTCCTGCAACAGACTAGAATACACCACAACCAACCAAACATCTGGAGAGAATCTAGGACAGCTGCGATTACAAGCCAAGAATGCCTATCTGCAGAAAAGGGTGGTTACAAGGAATCAGATGCATCAGGAAGGTTACGCCGTTACTGTTGGGCTTCACATAGTCCACGTGCCCAACAGAGAGCACATGGAGCATGCTTTCTTTTTTAGCATCTCATGGCCATGATTACTTACCTATACACAGCCATTCATTTCATCAGCTAACACCTTTTTTTTCTGATACCATGACAAAAGTATTTAGGGACCTACAGTATGAAATATTAAATGGTAAGCTGTCATACCAACCATGAAAGGACGTGAAGTGACCTTTACAATTCTTTATAGAAGAAAAACACACAAGTCTTGAAGGTAGAAGAAACGTAGATGCTCCTCTCAGCATTCACTGACACAAATGAAACTTTCATTTTCCAGGTAGCGTCTATCCAGCCAGGATCCAGCATGTTTGAGCTAGCCTATCTCTCCAACGAGCTACTCCCAAGATATTTTCTGCTCCATTAACCATTCTCACCAACCTTTGCTCACGCATCTCTCAAAGCCTCCCCTTCATTACTCTCATCTCCAGGTTGTTACAATAGATATCTTAAATACAACAATCTTAGGCACCAAGAGATATCAATTTGGAGGCGCCTAGAGAGAGGAGATGATATATAAAGATATATATCAAGACAGAGTTAGAGAGAGGGGGGAGACACAATAGAGAGGAAGAGATAGAATGGGCTAGCAATGAAGCATTCCTCTATTTTATCTAGATTTCCATGGTTTGTGAATTATGTAAGCCATGCAATGCATTCAACTATAACTTGACAGAATAATGAAACCTTCATTTTGTACTAATCTGGACTTCAATAGATTATAAATTGTTTTTTTCATAGTCAGGTTCCTATCGAAATTGAACAGGCTACCAAAAACAAGTATTAGAAATTATGGAAATTATTATTATTTTGATTCTATTTAGAAAATTTATATGCACAATCAACATGGGACTAATTATAGGTATGGATGTTGACAATTGTAGACCAAATGTTCTACAATTTAGGCATCAGAAGCCTTGTGGAAGGAAACGATGTCCCTTGGAAGAAGTTTCATGTCACGAATAAAACGATTCCAACCCTTTCTGAACACATAGCTCTGGTTCCTTCCCAACTAAAGTACTGAAACCACCATTCTTTCCCTGTACTATCTTGGATTGTAATCAATAGTCATCCATCTTTTGCATTTTTGCAAGGATTGAATGAAAGCCTAGAGGATGTGCAGAAAATCAAATACTATGAAACCCATCACAAGAAACCATTTCAAAAGACAAATCTCAAAGAAAGTATCTCTTCCAAAGGTTTGTCTCTAGAAAATAAAGATAAATTTTCGTTTACCACAACATATTAAGGATTGGTTGGATTTGGAGTTCCAAACCACATTGTGGATCGATTCTAGAAGCTTAAAGAGTTTGAGAAAGTCCCAGCAGAATTTTACTTTTAATACATGTCTATAGTATGCCAAAGGGTGTATGGGAAAACCATATCCTTATTTATGTATGATGGTGAACTAAAATTTGTGGATTCAAAGTACCTTTTAGCTTCAAGTAGAGAACATGACTACATGCATAACCTTCCTATGAATAATTATTTTTAGATTTTACCTTTACCACCAATGACAATTGCAAAGACATTTCCTAAAACACAAAATCATTAGCCATCATGGGATTACAAAACTAAGATTTAAAATTGCATAGACATAGTGGCAAAAAGTATTCCATTGTGTGATACACTTAGGACTATGGTCAAGCATTCTAATAGAATATCATACATTAATGATCAAGCTATGGTACTTTTACAATGTAAGAAGTCAAGCATGAAATGGGTTGGTCCAAATCATCTAGCTCCACTGGAGCCTCGTGAAATGGAAAGAGATAAAGAAAAGAGAGTGACTTAGTATGGGTTGGTCCAAATCATCTAGCTCCACTAGAGTGGGAGAGAGAGAGAGAGATAGAGATAAGAGATATAAAGGGAAAGAGCATATGCAAATACAAAAAAATCAATCAGTCATTTCATGCCAACGATCCAAAGATAAACAAAGAAGGGGAGATAGATAATGAGATAAAGAGAGGGAGATATATAGAGAGATAAATGGGCGCTTAGTGTTAAACCACCCCCCCCCCCCCTTCCACCTTCTTTAAATATAGCTTGCTTCTATATATTTTTTATATTTGACAAGATACAAATTTTGGGACATCGATTTTTTTTAAATAGATTTTTTTTCCTTCTCTATAGGTATTTGTCAGTTTTCCATGACGGTTGTTCCTTGGATAAATTTTGCACACAACGGGGTCCCATGACTTAGAATGCATGCCATTTTTTAGGTCTCAAGATCATTACCATATCATCTACAAATTCAAACAAATCAAAAGTTTTTCCCTTCAAAATTTAATTTAATCCATCTGAGCTCCAAATTATGCAAAGGTGTGAAATTATAAAGGCAATGAGGATCACTAAGTTTGATCGATCTTCGTATCGTGTAACATACCATGAAAGGATGCATGATGGTAGGCTAGATGGCACATAAAAATGATTTAGGTGGTGACCATGCTTATATTTGCAAGATGTCAAATATGAGGCTTGTGATAAACAAACATACATGCTTCAAATAATATGCATAGGTGATGACAAATGAAATGCAAGTAAACCCAAGTGCAATGCATGAACAAGAATATAGAAAGGAAATGCACAGGCACCAAACATGGAAGCTCGCACATTTCAAGTAGCTACTAAGCAAAACACAAGGATCTTCAAATCGATTAAGATTGCCAAAATTAATTCACGACAATCGAAAAAACAAAAAAAGATAGGGGACATAGGGATACAAGACAATCATCATTCACTTAAAGACATATCAATTGAACTTCCACAACTATTCGGCGTACCCATTGCACACCAAGGTGCAATTGCTAGTATAATATAATATAGAGGGGTAGAGAGAGACTAACTTTTGATCAATCATTCCATGCTAACAATCCAAGTATGGCATGTGCCCATGACGAGCTACGTTCAAGGAAGCATGTAATTTGCATGGGGAAATAGAGAAATAGGGAGAGAGACAAAGAGATATATACAATTAGAGAGGAAAAAAGATAAAAGCAATTTAGAAGACATAGTTTTAACCAATACGCTGAAGAGGCCATGCAAAAAGATGGACATCATCATGTCATATTAAGAGAGGAGGGAGATAGAGATTAATAGAGAGAGGATACATAAAGAGAGAAGATAGATATTAGATGGACATCATCATGTCATATTAAGAGGGGGGAGATAGAGATTAATAGAGAGAGGATACATAAAGAGAGAGAAGATAGATATTAACTAAATTAAATAAAAAGCACATCGTTGAGATAAACATCTATTCAACATTTGATGGCCTATGCAGGTTTCGAACCTGCGACCTTCGCGTTATTAGCACGACGCTCTAACCAACTGAGCTAATAGGCCATGTCTGAATTGGGTAACTTGTACTTTTTCTACTCTTTTATCATTTAAATCAAAATTTTAGGCTGTCAACGAACTGTCTGAACAAGAGAAATTGCTTGTACTTTTTTGCAAATTGCTGCGTTATGTTCTCAGCTGCAGGGTTTGTTGAACATCAATCTTCGTGTTGCACCTGATCAAATTTCAAATCACAAGCCTTCAATGCGAATTTCCTAATAAGCCTAAGGATTAAGTTTTCAGCTGTTCAGTGTCTTCTGGAGTGCTTTAAATGATGGATCTATCTTTCCGTTGGTTTACTACGCTGATGGTATCTCTGGTGGTTAATCCTGTTGTGTCTCTTGGCCTGTTCTGTACATGGTATTTGTTATGTTTTGCAAGCTCAATTCATTGCCATTTTTATCGGCAGTTTGGTGCTGTTGTGTGCAATGAATTTTGGTGACTATTTGCATTCAATTTATACTTTTTCATTGCTTGAAGCAGTTAATAGGAAGAACATTGGGGTGGTTCAATTGGTGTTCGAGTTCACTCTACTTAAATATCATTCAGGTCAAACAATTAATAGTAATTTTACACTTCATTCATAATAAAAAGTGATAAATATCTGTCCTATTTTTATTAGCCAAAATTGACCTTTGACTGTTAAAAGTCCATAATATTTAAAAATAACCAGTAGAGATGGTGCTGTGAGTGTTTTGGTTTTATGAATGCCAGTTATTCTTAAATATCAACCACTTCAACAGTCAAAGGTTAATTTTGGCCAATAAACATAGGACAAATATTTACCACTTTTTGTTGTAAATGAGGTGTGAAATCCCTATTGATTGTTTGACCATTGAAATGGATGATATTTAAGTAGAGTGAGGTTTCTTCTACTCCTGTTTTGGTTTCCCCTACTACAGAGCTGCTGTTTTGTCTGTAACTTGTCAGTTCAGTTTATGCTCAATGGACAACATTCTGTCTATGCTCTGTTTATGCTTGCAATAATTCAGAAACCTGCCAGTTTGATAGAATTGTGGGGATGAGGGAATGCAGATCGCCTTCTACAGTTGTCATGAATTGTGCTCCCAGCTGCTGACCCATACTTGGTTTCTTGTACAATAGAGCTTTTGTAATGTGTGGCTTAGCCATTTAGTTGATCAATGTGACAGGCATTTGAACTGGCTGGTCTAGCGCTTTTTATGTGATTCTTCAGTGAAGGGCATGGTTTCTGTGCAGTATTTCTGTGTTAGGATGATATTTTGGTTGTTCTCATGGGGTTTTCCTTCTCACAGCCTTTTTCTAGGCTGTTCATTCTTTTGTACATATTATTTTGTTCATTATATTTTTAAAAAATAAATTTAACAATCTTTTTATTATCTTATTTATATGTAAAAGTGATAAATAATTATTTAATATTTAAGTTTTGTATTAAAATTATTGTTTTAAGATTTCCCCAAAGTAAACAAATGGTTCTTTTTAGATTTGTTTGTTTGTATAAATGATACCAAATAAAAAGGTCTAATAGATTTTGAATCATCATGAGATAGCAGATGTAGTTACTACAATATTATACGACCAAGCTCACACCATTAGAATAGTGTGAGCTTGGTCGTATATGTGAGTTTGATCTTCATTTGCACCTCCATATTTGGAATTAATTTCCTTTACAAAGCAAAGATCTGGCTCCACCGCTGCGACTGAAATATCATCTTCACGAAGGAACAAATGGTGGGCAGACATATATACTAGTATATTTATATTTAAAAATATATATTGTCCTATTCCCCCATGATCATATTGTATTATAACAAACCTTATAGTCCACGTTTATTCCAAGTATATTACAAATGTATTTTGCATACATATAATACATGATAAATTAACACCACAATTTGTATAAGCAACGGATGTCTCCAATCGCTACATCTCTTGGGCAATTAAACTCCCTCGTGGGTTTTTAAAGGAGAACTTTCCCTCCTCCAAAGGCAGCAAAAAGAAGATGCATTCCTCTCTGCAATAGGAAATAACAGGAGCAGCATCATATACAGCCAAAGAATAATTCCAGGGCTCTGCCGCAGCCAGACACCATACACAGCAAGGTACGTCATAATACTCTTACTCCATTAATAAATGCTTTACCTGATTTGTATGCATATACCTTGCATCTAATGAATAATGTACTCTGATTTCTGAGAATAACTGTGTAAAAGATATCTTGGTTCAGATTCGAATAGGCATTAGGATTAATAAGTGTATTTCATGACTTAGTACTCTAAAATCGGCTCATTATGTTAATTAGAGTAATTCAAAGGTATGCCATATATCATTACTGTGTTATATGCTTCATGATTACCTGAGATAGGGAATAATGCTTGGAAAACATGTTGAATCATGAGATTAACATATAACCTCATATGAGATGGTGAGTCTGAGATGTATAGTAGCCAACATGGGTATGTTTTGTCCCTTGTCTCAGTAGGTGCAATGGCACCCCTTGGACAAGTGGAAAGTGGCCCTTGTCTCAATAGGTGCAATGGCACCCCTTGGACAAGTGGATATGGCCCTTCTCTCAGTAGGTGCAATGGCACCCCTTGGACAAGTGGATATGGCCCTTGTCTCAGTAGGTACAAAAAAAGGTACCCCTTGGACAAGTGGAAGTGGCCCTTGTCTCAGTAGGTGCAATGGCACCCCTTGGACAAGTGGATATGGCCCTTGTCTCAGTAGGTACAAAAGGTACCCCTTGGACAAGTGGAAGTGGCTTTTGGCTCCAGTTGGTGAAGAAGTCACCCCTCGTGCCAAAGGATTAGTAGTGGACCCATGATTGGCCAAAGGGCATCCTTTCACCTCATCTCATATGAAGTTAAGAGTTAATGCATGGATAGTGATGATAAATATATATATACTGATAGAGATCATGACATTAATGATAAAGAATATCATAGTGAACTTAAGAGGAATATATGAAATATAAGTGATAGAGAATGCGTATTGAAAGTAATCACAAAGATTATGGATACAAGATAGGAAATGATAATTGATGTTAATTATTGAAAATCTAAAGGCAATGTTCTTATGTGATTGAATATATCATTTATCTATTGCTATAATTGAAATTAAGAAAGTTTGGTATAATAACGTTCTCTTTACAAGTTGGAAATGTGTTCAAAGTTTTGAAAATGTTGACTTGTGACAAGGGGACATTACATATATCTATAGTATGCCGAGACATATCTTCTAGAGGTTATTTGTGATTTTCTCCAGTTTTTTTCAATTGTTTCCAATTTCTTTTTTTTTTGTTTTTATTTTTTACTTTTTCCAATTTTTTTTTGGTTCCATTTTTTTTTTTTTCTCTCCAAGACTCCACCTTTCTATCATTCATGGTTTTTATTTTTTATTTTCTCTAATTTCTTTTTTGGTTTTTATTTTTTATTTTTTCCAATTTCTTTTTTCGTTTTAATTTTTAATTTTTTTGCTATATATTTACAGAGAAAAAAAATGAGTGCTCTCATCTCCACCCTGTTATGATTGTAAATGTCTCTAGCATAATTACAGTACAACTAGTATATTTATATTTTAAAAAATATATCTAAAAGTACGCAGGATATCTTTTTTCCATAGTTTCTTTGATTTTCTCTTCCTTGCAATTTCTTTTCTTTTTATTTTTTAATTTTTTCAATTTCTTTTTTGATTTTTAGCTTTTTCTCCTTCAATTGTTTTTAATTTATTTTTTGGTTTTTTTTCTTTGATTTTCTTAAGTTTTATTTTTTATTTCCTTTTTGGTATTTTTATTTATTTATTTTTAATAAATTTAGGCAGAAAAAATGAGTGCTCTCATCCCCACCCCATTGTGACTGTATAAGCCTCTCGGCGTAACTAATTTTCTTAAATAAACTAGTATATTTATATTTAAAAAAATATATCTAAAAGTACGCCGATGGATATCGTTTTTCCATTATTTTTTGGTTTTTATTTTTTAATTTTTCCAATTTCTTTTTTGGTTCCATAGTTTTTGTGATTTAGCTTTTTTTCCTTCAATGGTTTTTAATTTCTTTTTTGGTTTTTTTTCTTTGATTTTTAAGTTTTATTTTTTATTTCCTTTTTGGTATTTTAATTTTTTTTCTTATAAATTTAGGCAGAAAAAATGAGTGCTCTCATCCCCACCCTGATGTGACTGTATAACGCCTCTCGGCGTAATTAAGCATATCATTTTTTTTCTTACAAAATTTTTTAAATATTTTCTATTAATTATCTTATAAAAAATAAAAAATATTTATTTAATATATTATTCGCTTGGATCTAATAATTTAATATTGTTAAAAATAACAAGAATATTTTTTATATATATTATCTATTTTTATATTTTATTATATAACTATGTTACATTAAATGTTAGTTTATTATCTATTACTGAAATAGACATTTATATTTAATATTATATTAAATATTAAAGTTTTAAAATACACTATATTACAAAAAAAAGATGGGTGGAGAAAGTCACACCCCAATGTTTAAGCAAGGTGGAGCCTTCAACATAACATTGCAAGAGAAAAATAAAGTTGCTAAACAATAAGAGCTATTGAACTAATAATAGGTGGTAGTTCAAAGTGATTTGATTTCCACACATATGCATTAGTTTGTTTATTGGGAATGAGCTTTCAACTAGTAAGAGGGGACATCATGAGCCTAATCCTCATTAGTTTGCACTTGAACCTCAAGAGGTTGATTAGCAACCCTAATAGGAGAAATGGCTAGGGCAACTCGAGGGAATTTACTATTGTTTTACCATTTAGGAGCTCTTCTAATGTGGTGCTGAGTGTTGGGATAAGGTGCCATTAACCTTGTAAATCTCACTATTGTATTTACTCCATGTATTATTTGTAATTTGTAATTACCCATAAGGGATGTACAAGTTTCACTAGCAGTGGTAGAAATTAATTACCGAGGGCAATAATTACGAAGTTACTACATTGGTAAGTTCTAGAGTTATTGGCGGTAATTATATAGAGCAACATTTTACGGTTGGTAATTGTAAATATCAAGAGTAATTGAGGGTAGGCACCACCTTGGAGGAATCAGCTATTTTTGGGATGTATGACACACGTCATAAAGTTGTTGAGTGCATGTAAGAGAATCTATGACAACTGCAAGTTGTCATAAGATTCTATGACAATATGACAACTTATGACAGATAATTATTAGTTCTAAGTTGCTATTCTTGGCTCTAGGCACCCATATTGAGAAGATGCTATTTGGGGAGTGTTATGATAGAATCTATGACGGTTATGACAACATTTACTACCCCGTAAGAGTCTATTCTTGTCCATGGACGCCCAAGGTTGCATGGTTGACTCTTGACAAGTGTTATGAGCTTGTAAGAAGTCATTGAATGTTGCATGATGAAGATTCATAGGTGAGAGAAAATGGATACCTTGTTTTAGGAGTAAAATACTTCTATAAGTACAATGCCATGTATGTGTTGCATAGAGTGAAGTGGAGATTGGAAGTGGATGTATTGTAATCTTGTTTTGAAGATAATACAACTTGGGCCTCTCTTCTTGATGGAGTTTTTTTCCACAACTTGGTTTCTCCATGGAAACATTATGTTATGTGTTTGATCTTCTGCTCCATTGTTACCTTGTGTTGTGAGATCTTGCATTCTTATGTTGTTGATTTGTGCCTCTTTGTTGCTGCTATCTTATGGTGATGTTATTGTTGTTATAAGTTCATCTAAAGTGGTTTTATCAAGCATGTTAGAGTGGTTGATTTTAGCATCATAAAGAAGTTGAATCTTTTCATGGTATTTCAAGGATTAAGGCAACTTAATTTTTAGATTTGCATACAATTTTTAGATTTCTATATTGTAGTAGTCAAAGCCTTGTATCCCACCAATTGGCATCATATCTTGGTGATTTGATGATTAACAATTGGATTAGAGATTGTTTATTTATTCCAACATTTGGTATTAGAGCTTAAGGTTGTTCCATGGCTTGCATGTGCTTGTATGTGCTTGCATGTTCTTGCATGTGAGTTGCATGTACTTGCATGTTGCTTGAATGTGCTTGCATGTGTTTGCATGTGCTTGCATGTGAGTTGCATGTACTTCACGGACTTGCATGTTGCTTGCATGTGATGGATTCGTGGTAATTTGGTTCTGGGTATTCCTCCATTTTTGAATTTAGTTTGTAAAACTTGTGAATCTATTGGAAGGAATTGTAGTATGTTGGAGGTTTTTGGGTTCTAGTGGATGTTCTATATGTTGGCGTTGTTTTGCAGATCTGTGAGATTGGAAGCCACAGTGTTTGACTCTTGGATGGATATTGTCAATAAGATCTATGGTGGGCATTGGAAGTGTTGGTAATTTTTTCCGAATCGGCAAAGGGTTTGCCAGTTCAATGCACGAGCAGATTTGGCCAACAGATACGGGAGGTTGCGTAAGCTGCCTCCCCTTCACTTCTAGTTCTACCGCACCAAGGGGGGTGTCCCTATTTGATAAAGATGTAACATTTACTCTCCAAATGACAAAAAGATTTAACTTTGTGATAATAGGCAAAATACTCTCATGTATGGACCAAGATTTGAATGATAAATCACAAGTTTACCAACACTCTTGGACATGTGTGTCTAATTATGGATGAGAGTATGCAGGGGGTTCCTAATCCTACTCCTACAACTAACAGGTTCAAGTTATGGAATGGTTTGAAACTATGGTTTGGATGCAAGACAGGGGTTTTGGATCATAACTACTTCACAAGAACAGATCGGTGCCTATCTCAGGGCAAGGAGTCAACTAGACGTATACATAAGAATGGCTTGCAACTGTCATTCAAGTTTCAAGGGGTCAGATTTGATGCTTGCCTTACAAGCACCACCCAAGAAAAGGTATTTAATTGTCCATACTTACAGACATCCCAATTGGCATACAATCTTCTCCATACCTTAACCTAAAACGATTTAATCCACTCCTTGAATGGAAGTTAGAGATTAGGCATGCAATACATAAATCTGTATTCTAGAATTTGAGAAACCCTTAGTAACCAAATTCAGAAGAAGAAATCCATACAACAAGTGGAGACAGATAGCAAAACACATGCAAGAAGCATTTTTCATATAACATTAACACTGAAATTGAACATATGTGCAAGATACAACTCAGATGCAACACATAAACTCCACAGAGATAAAACAGACAGGAAATGCTCTGTATTTCGTTATTTCCCCCCAAAATTGCCCAAGTCTTCAACAACAACAAACTGAGTAACACAGTCTGCTTAATACAGCAAGAAAGTGTACTCCGCATTAATTACATGGCACATCAAAAATTTGCCAGATACAATGCATGAGAAATGGTGCTCAAAATTGAATGCAGTAGAGGGACAAAGAGGAAGGAGCAGGTATGTTTGGGATTTGAGCCACCACTCCAAGATTTTCTTCATCAATTTGGGTGTTTGACCTGTCAACTCGACCCATACTTCCCTGCACAATCTTCCATTAAAGCTTCAGCTACCCGCAGCCTCTAAAGACGCAACAGCAGCGTGTTCATGGAGTTTTCCCGCTCAAAACAATGCCTGTGGATGCAAAGAAAACCCACGCTGCAACTTCAAAACTTGGCTATCGACCTATCTCCCAATCATTGAGATCTAACGGCCCAAAAACCTGTAGAAAAGCCAAGAGCCAATGATATCGCGCCACGTAGGCGGCTTTTTCCTCTATCGCTGACATTTCCATTCACTATTTTGTCATATTTGCCCTTTGTATATGCATGTTTGAATGCATATACAATCGCTACTGTTCACCCTTCAAAAATCCCTTGTATATGCAAAATGCATATACATCTGTTTGATATACAAGGCGGACCCCAAACCTATTTAGAACAAATTGAAATTCAATTCGGGTCCGGCTTGTATCGCCTTTTCCTGCATATTTCCTTGTATATGTGCATGTACATTTGCCTCATAAATACAAGGCGGATTTCAAATTTTAATGAGGCATACTGAAGTTGCTTTGAAATACGGCTTGCATCTTAACCCTTGTATCTTTCGAATGTACATTGGCATATACAAGCGCCCAATATACGTGCTGCGGACCTAAAATATTATTCACTGCATTTGATTTTCAATCGGGTATGGAATGTACATTTCTTCATTGTATATTGGTTTGTATGTGCAAACATGCAAACGAATGCACATACAACTGGTGGGCCCCAAACCTTGTATCTCCCCTATGGCACTGTAGAAAATGTAAATTTGCACCCCTGTATGTGCCAATATACAAACACAAATATATAAACCCTCATATATAACTGCGGAATATGCGACAGAATATTCTAGGAATGCATCTGTTCTTTGTATGTTTGAAATGTATGCTGGCGGCTTTGTATGTAGCTCGATATACAAGACCACTTGTACATCACACTGTAGCAGAAGCATGTCTGCCACCCTTGTACATTTTTCCTTTGTATCTCTACATGCAACCTGATATACAAAGCGGGAATATTCCCAGGAATCTGTGAAAGATTCCCCTTTGCATATGCACATTCTAAGCCCGATATGCATCCAGAAATGCATCTAACTCATTTTTTCAAAGGGCGATAGAGTTTTCTGACCCGCCAATGCATAGTTTTGACCTGCATGTATATACAAGCAGCCTTGTATATACAAAGACATCCATTTTAACTAATTTTTTGCACTTTTTACAACTGCAGAGGCCGAAAGACATAGAATTTTTGGATTTTTTGGGAAGGTGCCTGCATATTTAAATGCTTTAAACCTAAATATTTATGCAGGCACCACCAGTGGCTCTGTCTGGGGACGCATGCCTCTTGCAGGCATGGCAAGAATCTCAGAATCTCTGGTTTCGCAGATTGGGCCTTATCCATTGGGCAACAGAGTCAAAACTGCACCAACCTGCATCACAAAACACATTTATTTAAAATTTACTTGGCGGCCCAGGGCCACCAAAAGGGAAAAACTAGAGTTTTCCTTTGTCAAATACCCTATTTTCATTTGCACTCACTGGATTAAGCCTGAAGATACCGCCATGATTTACCCACAAACAAACCTTGTCATTTGCATATTCAAACATCTGATTGAGCTTGTCTCTGTCAACCGTATGCAAACAACCCTCAGCATTAAGCAACATGTGAATGTTATATTTATCAAACAATGCATACTCATATAGCATATAAAGCTTATGATCATCTATATCATCAATATGCATTGTAAAATGATCTCTCAGAAGGACTAAAAACTGAAAACACTCATAGTCCACCATATAACTAGGATCATCAGGCTTCATTTTATCATAAGCTGGCATATCAAAGATAAAGCTCTCAAATTTATATTTGTGTACATCATGCACACAACCATTAGCAGCACCAAACTAGAAAAGATCAGACTCAGGCACCTCTCTGTAATAACCTTCATGATGTATGTTGGCTTCTCTTTCATCAGGATGAGAACTAGAATCCACATCAACAACATTGCTTAGATCCTCATCATACTCAAACAAATCCTCCTCACCATATGTGTCAGAAAAGATTGATCCAAGTGTTTCAGTTTCATTATAGTATGCCACTAGTTCATGGGTAGCAGAACATGCATTTTCATTATCAGTGAATTCTCTTTGTGATGGAGTATCAGCCTGTGTGCCATAAGAAAAACTATAATCATACAAAGAACAATCATGCTCAGCACTAGCACTTGTTTCAATTTTTGATTGCTCTTCATCATCTCCATGTATCTGAATAAAAGGCAATGACTCAAACATGGAATGGCTCCTTTGTTTGTTGATTTCTTCTTTATCTTGTGCACAATACTCACAATTATCTCCACAAACCCATTCAAACAAGTATTCATTGTTGTCCATAACCACATCATTATTTTCAGAACCAGATACCTCAACCTTGCAATGGCAGTCATCATTGATCCTTTCATTGGCATCCTTAACTGGTGAATAATCTAGTTGAGCATTGTTATCAGCATTATGTTCAAATACAGCAGTCTCAACTTCTATGCTTTCATTTTCACATTTATCCTCACATGATGCCATGATCAGTTGCTCATTTGCAGCCATACAACTATTATTCACACCAAAGCCTATGGACAGGAAATTCCGCACATGCTCATTTCTTATTTTTTCTATATTTTCTAAAAACTTGTATGCCATCTGCATACTTGTTATCTTGAATTCCCTCAATAATGCACTAGAGTCCTCCTCAAAAGCTTCAAAATATATGCCAATGCAGGCTAAAATATCAGGTCTGAAGTCTTCAGGGATTTGAAAGGGCAAATGTAAATCTATGACTGAAATCAATAGCGGGCTCTTTATCTTGTCTTCTAATTTCCACTAATCTTGCAACAAGATCAGCAGGTTCTATTGCAAATTCTTTTCTAAAACAGTCAGCAAGTTCATCCCAATAGGCAAAGAATTTCTTTGGAAAGCTCAAATACCAATCTCTGGCTCTAGCACCAAAGGATCTAACAAAAAACCTCATCCACATATCCTCATCCCTAAATGAATGTCTCTCCATGAAGCAGTGAAAGTTTTGGATATGTGCACTCCCATCACACACATTGTGTCCATTAAATCTGGGCATCTGATTGTAAATTTTAGCAGGCATACTTTCAACTTGATAATCAACCCATGACAAATCTAATTGGTCATACAAATGATCAAAAGAACTAACAAGAGGTTTAGCATTTTGACTGGCAAACACAACAGGGTTACCATTTAACTGAGCTTGCCTAGCCTCTAAGGATATCAACCTATTCTTTATCTCTTCAATTTTTTTACACAACATTTCATCCCCCTCTTGACTGAGTATGGGTGAATATATATTTGGATTCATGTTAACCTTACCGTTAGACATCTTATATCTACCTAAGACCTAAGGCTTCCCCTTGGCATTTAACTTATGCAATCAAACAAATGAAAGTGGGAAGAAACTAGGTACCTTTTCTCATCCAGATGCTGAAATCTTTAACAGAACATTCTTAGATCACAATGATATACATCAGTCTTTCATGTGCACCGAAATTTTTTGTAGAGTCGCCACCTCTTCAAAGAGGATAAAACCTTCAAATAACTGAAAGCTCATCATAGAACAAATATTTTTTTAAGTTCATTCCACCAGCAGAGCACCATATTCACATGAAAGAACCAGATATGCAGTAATGATTTCACACTATTTGACTTTCCTCCCTAGCAGAGTCACCAATTATGTTGGTAATTTTTCCCGAATCGACAGAGGGTTTGCCAGTTTCAATGCACAGGCAGATTCGGCCAACAGATATGGGAGGTTGCGTGAGCTGTCTCCCCTTCACTTCTGGTTCTGCCGCACCAAGGGGGGTGTCCCTTGATAAAGATGTAACATTTACTCTCCAAATGACAGAAAGATTTAACTTTGTGATAATAGGCAGAATACTCTCATGTATGGACCAAGATTTGAATGACAAATCATAAGTTTACCAACACTCTTGGACATGTGTGTCTGATTATGGATGAGAGTATGCAGGGGGTTCCTAATCCTACTCCTACAACTAACAGGTTCAAATTATGGAATGGTTTGAAATTATGGTTTGGATGCAAGACAAGGGTTTTGGATCATAACTACTTCACAAGAACAGACTGGTGCCTATCTCAAGGCAAGGAGTCAACTAGACGTCTACATAAGAATGGCTTGCAACTGTCATTTGAGTTTCAAGGGGTCAGATTTGATGCTTGCCTTACAAGCACCACCCAAGAAAAGGTATTTAACTGTCCATACTTACAGACATCCCAATTGACATATAATCTTCTCCATACCTTAACCTAAAACGATTTAATCCACTCCTTGAATGGAAGTTAGAGATTAGGCATGCAATACATAAATCTGTATTCTAGAATTTGAGAAACCCTTAGCAACCAAATTCAAACGAAGAAATGCATACAACAAGTGGAGACAAATAGCAAAACACATGCAAGAAGCATTTTTCATATAACATTAACACTGAAACTGAACATATGTGCAAGATACAACTCAGATGCAACACATAAACTCCACAGAGATAAAACAGACAGGAAATGCTCTGTATTTCGTTATTTTCCCCCCAAAATTGCCCAAGTCTTCAACAACAACAAACTGAGTAACACAGTCTGCTTAATACAGCAAGAAAGTGTACTCCGCATTAATTACATGGCACATCAAAAATCTGCCAGATACAATGCATGAGAAATGGTGCTCAAAATTGAATGCGGCAGAGGGACAAAGAGGAAGGAGCAGGTATGTTCGGGATTTGAGCGGCCACTCCAAGATTTTCTTCATCAATTCAGGTGGTTGACCTGTTAACTCGACCCACACTTCCCTGCACAATCTGCCATTAAAGCTTCAGCTACCCGTAGCCTCTGAAGACGCAACAACAGCGTGTCCATGGAGTTTTCCCGCTCAAAACAATGCCTGCAGATGCAAAGAAAACCCACGCTACAACTTTAAAACTTGGCCGTCGACTTGTCTCCCAATTGCTAAGATCTAACGACCCAAAAACTTGCAGAAAAGCCAAGAGCCAATGATATCGCGCCACGTAGGTGGATTTTTCCTCTATCACTGACTTTTCCATTCACTATTTTTCCATTTTCGCCCTTTGTATATGCATGTTTGAATGCATTTACAATCGCTACTATTCACCCTTCAAAAATCCTTTGTATATGCAAAATGCATATACATCTGTTTGATATACAAGGCGGACCCCAAACCTGTTTAGAACAAATTGAAATTCAATTCGGGTCTGGCTTGTATCCCCTTTTCCTGCATATTTCCTTGTATATGTGCATGTACATTCACCTCATACATACAAGGCGGATTTCAAATTTTAATGAGGCATACTGAAGTTGCTTTGAAATACGGCTTGCATCTTAACCCTTGTATCTTTCAAATGTACATTGGCATATGCAAGCGCCCAATATACGTGCTGCGGACCTGAAACATTATTCACTGCATTTGATTTTCAATCAGGTCCGAAATGTATATTTCTTCATTGTATATTGGCTTGTATGTGTGAACATACAAATGAATGCACATACAACTGGTGAGCCCCAAACCTTGTATCTCCCCTACGGCACTGTAGCAAATATATATTTGCACCCC
The DNA here is from genome assembly GCA_027924645.1 of Cunninghamia lanceolata. Classification (NCBI taxonomy): domain Eukaryota; kingdom Viridiplantae; phylum Streptophyta; class Pinopsida; order Cupressales; family Cupressaceae; genus Cunninghamia; species Cunninghamia lanceolata. The sequence continues at coordinate 163,756 of BSBN01001098.1, forward strand.
TGTATGTGCCAATATACAAACACAAATATACAAACCCTCTTATACAACTGCAGAATATGCGACGGAATATTCCAAGAAAGCATCTTTTCTTTGTATGTTTGAAATGCATGCTGGCGGATTTGTATGTAGCTCGATATACAAGACCACTTGTACATCGCACTGTAGCAGAAGCATGTCCACCACCCTTGTACATTTTTCCTTTGTATCTCTACATGCAGCCCAATATACAAAGCAGGAATATTCCTAGGAATTTGCGAAAGATTCCCCTTTGTATATGCACATTCTAAGCCCGATATGCATTCAGAAATGCATCTAACTCATTTTTCAAAGGGCGATAGAGTTTTCTGACCCACCAATGCATAGTTTTGACCTGCATGTATATACAAGCAGCCTTGTATATACAAAGACATGCATTTTAACTAATTTTTTGCACTTTTTACAATTGCAGAGGCCGAAAGATAGAATTTTTGGATTTTTTGGGAAGGTGCTTGCATATTTAAATGCTTGAAACCTAAATATTTATGCAGGCACCACCAGGAAGCTCATGTTTGAGGATCATATTTTTCATGGAGTTGACCATGTGTTTGTTCCTTACAGGGTGTTGACCTGGAGCTCTGATTTGGCATTATGTGAGTATCATCTTGCATGGTGGTTATGTTTCTTTACCTTGTGGTTGTGTAAAGTGAATGGGTGTTCATGTTGGATGGTTCCTTTTGGTGCCTTGGTCACATGGAAGAACATTTATTTTTTGGACTATAGTATGGAGCGCTTATGGATTCATGGTTTTAGCCCTTGGTTACATGAAAGCACTGGATGATTTGCCACCAGTTGCATGTGGGTTGTGGAGTTGGTATTTTTGTGTTATGGGCACTCCTGAACAACCTAGTTCCTCCTTTTGCATATTCATGTTATTTTGGATATGTAGGTTTTATAGTTTTCCTATTTCAAAAAATTGTGGATTTGTAGATCTGTGATATTTCATTGTTTTATATGACATATATGGTGTGAATGTTTGGATGTTTAAGTGATTTCATATTTACAAAGAGATGGTTTTGTAGGTTTTACATGTTAACTAAAATCAGTGGTTTGTAGATCTGTGGAAAGATTATATTCGGACTCTTAGAGTATTCTGGATGGAAACAATTACAGATGTGCAGGGTTGCTTGAAGGGTTCTTATGATCTATGGTTACTCTTATGTGGATTTGTTTGGCAAATTAGGTCTAGCGTTGATCCCGGTGTTTGAGTCTTGGAAATCTACATGTTATACCTGGTTATCTTTGTTTTGCATGTTACTAATGTGGGGTTAAATCTATTTTTTAGTTATTTGAGATTGGAGCATTGACCATGTTTTTATCCTTTGAGATGTTGCATGAGTGCAGATCTTGTAAATTATCTTATGAGGATTTCATTTGGTTGGCCTCTTCTTGGTCACCTCGATTACATTGGTATGTTTATTGCAGTGAGACAGAAGGATGGTTTAGAGTACCTAATGTAGTTTTTCATTAGAATCTATAGCAGTACTTTATGGTGCATGAGAAGCTCAGTATCACTTTTAGTGGGAGTTTTGTGCAGTTACATAATGTGTTCTATCTTCTTGGTTTGGAGATTATAGTTTACTTGACCTTTTGGGAGCTGTTGTCGTTACAGTGGGATTCTTTGATTGTGTCAGGGCCATGGATGATCTTCATTTAGGAGATGGTTATCATGATGTCATGGATAGCTTAGTTACATGTTTCAGTGGGAGCTTTTGACAGTGATGGTTTGATGTTTATCTTGTTGCCATGTATAGCTCGGTATCATAGTTCAGTGGGAGCTTTAGCAAGATATGGTTATCTTCATGTGATTTTAAGAGGTGTTAACATCTTATTTCACGGAGGACTCTTAGATTCTTTGGTAAAGGTGTTATTGTTCTTCCTTTGGAGAGGATGTAATTCTCTTTGGTTTTGACTATTAATCATTTGCTTGGAGCTTCATGATTTTGCAGGTTGCATTTGAAGTTGGCATGGATTGATTGGTGGGTGCTCATGGATACTAGAGAGACTTGGGTAAATCTCTTGTACTTAAGAGATATGTGTTGTAATGGTTACTTGTTATGAAAGTTTTTCAATAGTAAAGACTGAGGAGCCTACACCTAGAAATGGATGTGAGTCCATCATAGACTTGATGAGAAGGTTGTCTTTATTGAAAGCGTATATTGCTTGGTGTTGTATGCATAGGACAATCTTGTATCCCACTCTTGGTCTACTCTGTAGGTGAATGATCTAAGAGGTGTTGCCCGCCTGATTATTAGATGCATTCTTTATATGTATCTTGTCTTCTCTTGTGCATTAGTCATGAATTTTGAGTTCTGATGGCTTGTTGAAAAGTAGATGCATGATTTTATGTATTTCCGTTGTTCTCCTTGTAATGTTGAACTTGGATTAGTTTTGAGGATTTGGTAGGAGAGGTATAGGAGATGGTTAGTGGCTTTGGACATATTCCCTTATGTTGTGGGAATGTTTGGCTAGTTTGATCTACTTTCTGTGAGAGGTTTGCATCTATTGATGCCATTTTTCATTATAAGTTGAATAGTTAGATGTTGAAATCCTTTCAGTTTGGGAGTGGTGAAGGAGATCTTACTTTGCACAATTTGGCACATGTTAGTGTGGTATAAAGACATGGTTTGATTCACAAGTTCTCTCTCTCCTAGTATATTGTCTTCTTCCTGAAGGTTCTTATGTTCATGGAGTTGAGGTTTTGAATGGAGTCATGTGCTGTTGTTTGTACTTCATTAGTTTTTGACAACAATTTGGTAGCTCTTTGATCTCTTTCTTCATTGGTTTGGAGGACTTGGGAGAGTTATTTGGATTGGTAATGAGAGATGTATTTTGCATATTATTGTATGCTTCTTTGACACTATGATAGAGGAGTTAGCCACATCCTCTATGTGAACTTCTATAAGAGGACTTGTTAATGTTATGATCTTGTTTCCAAATTTGACATTACCTATGCAATGGGAGTTCCAAAAGGTATGTGTTCTGAATGGGAGGGGCACCTTTCTTGGACTGGTTACACTTTTCTGTAGTGAGTTACTTCAGAGGTTTTTAATCACATGTCTATGTGTGTTATTACCTTAGATTCTTCTTTTGCAGGATGGTGGATATACAGGGACTTGTTTGCAGATTTGGGTTGTTATGCTGATAGCATGAAGTTCTACCTATGATAGTTTGTTTACCCTGGTTTGAGGTATGGATAGTTTGGATGAGCTAGCAAAAGTGCTATGGTTGCTATTCCAATTTGGTATGAGTGTGGCAATCACTTAGAGTCATTTGTTATCATTTGAATTTGATGCTTGTGTTCATGTATAGATTGGTGCAGGTTTCAGTGACAGTTGATATGTTTCACCTTGGTATGTTCCTTGTCCTATCATGGGTGACATGATGTGAGGAGTTCTTGCTTGGAATGGTGGTTATCAAGATTTCTTTTGCAGGTATCTTGTTGGAGCACAAAAGGATGTTGAAGAATCAATGGTACATGGTTGGCTAAGGGATGTTTATTCCCTTGTTGATTTCTGATGGGTTGATTTACAATGTATAATGTCAAGTGGGAGAATGTTGGGATAAGGTGCCATTAACCTTGTAAATCCCAATATTGTATTTACTCCATGTATTATTTATAATTTGTAATTAACCATAAGGGATGTGCAAGTTTTACCGGTAGCAATAAAAATTAATTACTGGGGGCAGTAATTACAGAGTTACTACATTGGTAAGTTCCAAAGTTATTGGCGGTAATTATGGAGCAACATTTTATGGTTGGTAAATGTAAATATCAAGAGTAATTGAGGGTAGGCACCACCTTGGAGGAATCAACTATTTTTGGCATGTGTGACACACGTCATTAAGTTATTGAGTGCATGTAAGAGAATCTATGATAGCTGCAAGTTGTCATAAGATTCTATGAAAATATGACAACTTATGACGAATAATTATTAGTTGTAAGTTTCTATTCTTGGCTCTAGATGTCCATATTGGGAATATGCTATTTGGGGGGTGTTATGAAAATATCTATGGTGGTTATGACAGCATTTACTACCCTATAAGAGTCTATTCTTGTCCATGGATGCCCAAGGTTGCATGGTTGACTCTTGACAAGTGTTATGGGCTTGTAAGAAGTCATTGAATGTTGCATGATGAAGATTCCTAGGTGAGAGAAAATGGACGCCTTGTTTTGGGAGTAAAATACTTCTATAAGTACAATGTCATGTATGTGTTGCATATCTCAGTTTACAGGTACACAGGTGTTGTTGGATTGAAGAGTGAAGTGGAGATTGGAAGTGGATGTATTGTAATCTTGTTTTGAAGATAATACAACTTGGGCCTCTCTTCTTGGTCGAGTTTTTCCCACAAGGGTTTCTCCATGTAAACACTGTGTTATGTGTTTGATCTTCTACCCCATTGTTACCTTGTGTTTTGAGATCTTGCATTCTTATGTTGTTAATTTGTGCCTCTTTGTCATTGCTATCTTATGGTGATGCTATTGTTGTTATAAGTTCATCTGAGGTGGTTTTATCAAGCATGTTAGAGTGGCTGATTTTAGCATCATAAAGAAGTTGAATCTTTTCATGGTATTTCAAGGATTAAGGCAACTTTAATTTTAGATTTGCATACAATTTTCAGATTTCTATATTGTAGTAGTCAAAGCCTTATATCTCACCAATTGGCATCATATCTTGGTGATTTGATGATCAACAATTGGATTAGAGATTGTTCGTTTATTCCAACACTGAGGAGAAGTTGAAATTTGATGGGATGATTGGAACCAACCATGAATGTTGTGACCATGGGATCTACACTAAGAAACACAAGAATCATGTGCCCATGGGTATATTGACTTTTGCCATGTCAATGTCTTCGCAGGGGAGGTTGGACCCTATTGGAAGGATGGGAAATTAGTTGCACTCTAGCAACCATACAGGGTGTATTACCTTAGTGATCAAGAAACACATGTAGGTGGGCTACTTCAAATGCAACTTTACTAGCTTGCATTTGTATCTATATTAACATATTAGAACATATCATAGGTTTATAATATAAGGATAAATTTTTGTCAATAGTACATCTAGAAAAAGAGTAGAATTCATATCTTTCCAATGCTAAATAAGATTTTCACTCTAAAAGCATGCCATATCTAGGTGAATTTAGTAGGAGTTATGTGCCAACCTCCTAAGAGGATCATATGCCAAGAAAAAGACTTAGGTCTAAAAATATTCATAAAATCATGAATCTAAAATCAAGCTACCTAGGCTCTAGGGAAAAGCTAGAACAAATGGTTGGGAGTTTTTAAGTTCTTACAAAAAGAGTAACAAGAATTAGAAATTCTGAAATTAATCAATTTGCACATAAGAGGAAGTCCTTGGTACAATATACACTATGCAAAATGAGCAAGCTTTAACTCAATGATAGTCAACTAAATGGTCTTAAATCTATGTTGCTATGTGTCCCCTCAAGATTGAAGAGCCCATTTATCATTAATCTTTTGCACCATATGCAAATGAGGTGAAAACCAAGTGTAACCTTTGTGAGGCTTATAGTTACAACATGTTGTATTAGGATATCATTTCCAATCTTTCTACCATAAAATTTAAAATATTTCAATATCCTAATTGTTGAATCTAAATTTCACTTTGGTTTCAAGACAAGAGTGAAGATTCTTGGTGATTCTTGAAAAAAGATTTGCTAGTGTTGATATCTTTGTTAAAAAATTTCAAATAAAAAACCCAAGAAACTTTAGCTAGAGGTTTATCTTAGAAAGTGATCACATGAGACCACCAAAGAGACTATTAATTAATGGATAACCCAGTCCTGGATCCATTTCCATTCTATATAATTCAAGGATTAATAGATTCTTAGGATTTTCACATATTTTTAATGACAAAAGTTCCTTGGATTTAAATATGCTCTTGCATAATGAGAATTACATAGAGGCCAAAATCTCTCGCAACCTTACACCCATGAGGTACATCAAAAGAGATACAATGGCAAAGTGGAATTTTCAAAGCTTCATCACCCTTAAGGGCTTTGATTATCCATTTAGCACATTTCAAGTTGTACCATGTGATTGCGTGTCAATTAGACCAAGCCCTCTAGAATCATGAGGGAGTCAACGAAATTTCCAAGCAACTCTATGAAAGCCTTTACCTTGTCTAAAAGAAACCCCAAACAATCTCTAAGGATTTTTTCAAGCTTTTGATAAGAAGCTTTCAAAGGCACCCTAAATGAAGAGTAATACACATGGGTGGAAACTAGAACTTTAGAGAAAACTTGGAATTTATCCACAAGAGGGAGAGGCTTAGTAATCCAACAAGCCATTTCTTTCCACTTGGTTAATATATTTCCATAGGGTAGAGGAATAAGTTTAGAAGGAAAAGTGAATGCTTAGGAACTTGATGACCTCTCCATGATCAATATACTTACAACCAAAAGAATTGAGAAATGCTAATTTAGGGAACAAGGGTTTACTATAACACAAGTCTTCTATCATTGAATACTGAAACCATAAGCCAGACATAAACTATCCAAACATTGAGGATCTTGATTGACATTATTCTCATCTTCTAGGAATGTGAGAAAAGGGATTAGCAACATGGCCATTAACAAACTTTGTTGAGAAGAATTTGGAAGAGTGATGCCTTTGACCAAGTTATGTGACACAACATGAGATAAAAGATATGCAAAGCATTCAGCCACCAAAACATATAATGTAAAAGAAAGAGAATATCCTTGTAACATATGGAACAAAGAATATTGATGGTGATTGATAATAATATGGGTACTAGCATCAACAAAATGTATTTCAACAAAACTGAAGAATTTGGGACCAAAACCTAAAACCTAAATCATGGAAAGCATGAAGGACCATTATCCATGATCATAGGCTTTGGAAAAACAAATTTTGACAAAGATGACTTGTTGTTGAGAATATTTGGCCCATTTCATTCCTTCCTAAATAGAAATGATATTATAAAAAATATATCTAGACTTGATAAACCTAGTTTTCTCCTGGTGAATAATTAAAGGAAGAAGATGGCATGGGTTGAGAGAAACAACCTTGGAAATCATCTTGTAGGAAATTGTAACATGCCTCATTTATGGTTTCTTTGTGAGTCTATGATATTTTAATTCTATGGTAAAATTAGATAAGCTCTATTTACTTATGCTAAGTGTAAGTGTTGATTTAATGCAATGTGTGCATAATGTGTGATTTCATTACCATAGTTAATTATATAAAAGTGATTATATGATTATATTAATTCCTAACAATGCTACTAAGGTATGTGTGGAAAGATTATGTTGTGCAACAAGTACAGGTATTGGCAAAGGCGAACAAGGTCCTGGTGCTAAAGTATCCTCAAATGATCCAATGGTGTGGCCAATTAAATAATAAATTAAATTAAGATAAATAATTAATTATAAATAAATTAACTAGTGGCTTAATTAATTTATTTGAGTTCATAGAAGTAATTCTATTTATTTATTTGGTAATTAATTCTTAAGGTTAATTAGAAAATAAAATAAATAGTTAAAACTAATTATTTTTAGATTTTATTTTAAATTAATTATCTAGTTAGATAATTATAGTTTCTAATTTTTTCGAAATAAAAATTAATGCAATTTGTATTTCAATTATTTAATTATTATAATTGAAATAGATTTTTATGTGCATGCTTTTATTTTAGAAATTAGAAATAAATAATAATATTTATTTCAATTTGAAAAAAAGATTAATTAATAGAAGAAGATTTATTTTAATTTCAAATAAATAAATAAATAGTGATGGTTAATTATGTGAGCATTATATTATTTCTTTTTATTTATTTATTTTGTCAATTAATTTCTTTTGGAAAAAGAAATAAGTTGAATTATTTTAATTTGTTAATCAATTTAATAATTATTCATGTGCATGTCTATTTTAAAGATTTAGAGAATCAATTATTAAATTGATTATATTTGTGAATTAGAAAATTATATTTTCTAATATTAGTTTAAGTAGAATGTGCATGAATATGAATAAAGACATTTTAATATTATTTTACTTTTATTAAGAATATAATATTATATTTTGCTTTTTAATTTTTGGAAAAAATAGGAAGAGTTAATAAAATAAGAGAATTAGCTTTTTCATTCTTCTTTTTGGGTTATCAATTTTATTATGCAAATTAGAAGAGAAGGAAAATATGTTATTGAAGCTTAAGGATTTGGAAGTGTTTTTGTTTTTTTTTTGTGAAGAATTGAAGGATTGTTGTGGTCTCTGAATTAATTGGTTCATCTCCATTGTTTTTACCAAATTACTACAAGGATTGATGTAAGATTCTTGTCATGAAAGGCTTTAGCAAATATTTACTTTCGTTAATAATTGAATATAGGATTGTGTGAAGAAATTGTGATTTATATGCTTCTTGTGCAAAAAGAAAGATTTAGACAAATTATAGTTTCATTGATTTTGAAGAGTAGAAATTTTTTTTGTTGAATTGGATTTGTTGAGAATTCCCTTAAAAAAATCTATGGGAATATTAGATATGTTATTTGATCTCAATATGGTCTTTAGAATATCAAAAATATTAATTTCTTATATAGGAAGAAAATATAATAGAAAACTTGGGAAGAGACTGAAAGGAGAAAAATACTAAACCATCATAGTTTAGACAGTTAGAAAAAACAAGTATTGAAAATTATAGACATTATTTTGATTATACGGAAAAATTTTGTTTGCACAATCAACATGGGACTAATTGTAGGCTTGGATGTTTCCAATTACAATCCTAGGGTTATTAGTTTGATTAGTCATGCTAACCATGGTTTCCTTTTGCAAGCATTGAATGAAAGCCTAGAGGATGTGTAGAAAATTAAATTTCATAAAGGAAAGCACTTAGATTTAGAAAAGGATCACTATGAAACCCTTTAGAATAAACTATTTTAGAAGATAAATCTCAACGAAAGTATGTCTTCCAAAGGTTTGTCTATAGAAAATAAAGATATAATTTTTTCTTTACCACACCATGTTAAAGGATTGGTTGGATTTGGAGTTTTAGATCACCTTATGGGTTGGTAGTGGAAGCTTAAAGAGTTTGAGCAAGGCCCACCATACTTTTACTTTGAATATGTGTATAGTATGTCAAAGTGTGTATGGGTAAACCATATCCTTATTTATGTATGATGTTGAACTAAAATTTTTTGATTCAAAGTACTTTTCAATTTCAAGTAGAAAACATGGATATATGTGTAACCTTCCTATGAATAATTATTTTTAGATTTTACCTTTATTGCCCATGACAATTGAAGAGACATTTCCTAAAATAGAAAAATCATTGGCCATCATGGGCTTACAAAACTAAGCTTAACTACATAAACCTAGTGGCAAAAAGTGTTTCGTTCTATGATAGACTTGGGCCTATGGTCAAGAATTCTAATGAAAAACCTTACATTAAAGATCAGGCTATGGTACTTTTATAATGTAAAAAGTGGAGCTTTGTATGGGTTGGTCCAAATCATCTAGCTCCACTGGAGACTCATGAAATGGTACTTTTACAAAAATAAAAAGATGAATAGAGAAAGAGAGATAGAGAGAGAGAAAGAGATAGAGATAAGAGATATAAAGGGAAAGAAAGATTAAAAAAAGAGATAGTGAATTTCAATCAGTCATTTCATGTCAACAATCCAAAGATGACATGTGTCCATTAGGAACTACAATTAGGGAAACACGTCATTTGCTTAAGGACTTGATAATTCACCTTTAAGACCTCTTTAGTGTACAGTAAAGTGTAGCTATCTCTAACAATAGAAACATCCCATCTCCATGCTTCATTAATTCATACATGGCACAACCAATACAATTGGAAACAATGTCTCTTATTGAAGTGGTTAAAAAATTAACATTTGCAGCATCTTAGAAGTCCAACAAATAGAAAGAACGCTTCACACCAGCTACTGTTTGAGTCTCCCCTCATTTCACCACCATCCCAACAATAGATCAATGTTTTCAAGTATTCTATTGGAGTAAATTGCTCCTATACCATCCATTTAAAAACATTCACAATGATATTGGTTCATTAGAGCAAAATATTACAACCCATCAAGAAATAATTTCAAACAACTACCATCCATCTAATTTGCACCATGCATATCCAAATCTATTGATAGACACTAATGATGAAACTCCTTTTGACTAAGGACATGCAATGCTACAAGAAGATAGTCCCGATGAATGACAAGTTTGTCAAGTCTATACCTAGGCCTACTATTTCAACGAGATGGGCTCAACATGCTTGGGAAACAACAAGATGATAGTAAAGGGCACTATCAATCACAAATAATTGATTGAAACAAAAAAATTTACTTGCATACCTATTATCACCCACTTCTTTTCAAAAACAACTTTACTTTCATTCATGTCAACATATTTAATTTATTTTCTTCTCAGCAGCAACAAAATTGTATGCTCTCTTCTCAAGAAACCACTAATTAATTTTGTCTACATGCTATCTTGACATATCCATTGCACACTAAGAGAGAGGTAGAGAGACAAAGAGAGGAAGAGATAAAGAGAGAGAAAAAGAGAGAGGTAGAGTACCTTTTAGTTTCAAGTAGAGAACATGGATACATGCATAACCTTCCTATGAATAATTATTTCCAAATTTTATCTTTACCACCCATCACAATTGAAGAGACATTTCCTAAAACATAAAATCATTACCCATCATGGGATTACAAAACTAAGCTTCACTGCATAAACATAGTGGCAAAAGTGTTTCTTTCTGTGATAGACTTGAAGTTACAGTTAAGCAATCTAATATAAAACCCTACATTAAATATTAGGCTATGGTACTTTTACAATGTAAAAGGTGGAGCTTGTTATGTGTTGGTCCAACTCATCTAGCTCCACTAGAGCCTCATGAAATGGTACTTTTCATGCCAATGATCCAATGATAAAGAAAATCGAGTGACCTTCAATTGATCATTTCATGGTAGCAATCCAAAGATGACATGTGTCCATTGGGAACTACACTTAATTTTCTTAAGGACCTTATAATTCACATTCAAGATCTCTTTAGTGTACCCATTGCACATGGAAGTATAGCTATCTCTAACAATAGCAACATCTTGTCTCTAAGCTTCATTGATTCATACATGGCACAACCAATACAATTGGAAACAATGTTGCTTATTGAACTAGGTCAAGAAAGGGCATTTGCAACATCTCAAAAGTCAAACAAATGGAAATAACACTTCACACCAGCTATTGTTCAAGTCTCCCCTCGTTTCACCGCCATCCCAACTGTAGATAATCAATGCTTTAAAGCATTTTGTTGGAGTGAATTGTTGCTATACCATCCATTCAAAAATCTTCACAATGATATTGATTCATTAGAACAAGATATTTTAGTCCTTTGGAAACCAATTTCAAACAACTACCATCCATGGAATTTGCACTACACCGAAACAAACAAAAAAAACTTTACTTGCATACTTGCTTTTACCCACTACTATTCAAAAACAACTTTACCTACATGCATGTCAACATATTTAATTTCCTTCATTTCTTTTCTAATGTAGGACAACAACAACACATATCACTACATTCTTTCAATGTTCAAATGATGGATGGACAACATTCATTCACCAGAAAAAAAAAAAAAAAGTGTATGCTCTCTTCCCATGAAATTCCAATGTTCAATGTGCAATTATAAAGAACCACTAATTACTTTTATCTACATGTTATCTCGGCATACCCATTGCACACTGTCATGTGATTTCTAGTATAACTATATGTAGATCATAGTCCATAGCCAGAAAGATCGATCACTCCAGTTAAATAATAGTTTTGTATGTAAGGTTAGTTTTGTAGAGCTCAAGATTAATCAGGTAAAGTGTGGGTTTGACCTATGAGTAGTTTTACTACTATTCATAACCTGAAACATTTTTTAGGCCATGAGCATTAATTTTTGTACCATCATAGAGGGGAATTCGTGTGTCATCAACATTTATTTCTTCATCATAGTTCCCAAAGCTATGGGCCCTATCCTTTTGCATTTAATTTCCAAAGATCTAATATTTATTAAACATTTATCATTTTGAGCTTTGTTATTTAGGTTCATTGTGTGTTTATTGATAACATTTATTTAATTAACTTAGATAACCCATAAGAAAAGAGTTTTCCCCTTCGTTTTGGTGAACTTGTCTATTCCTACATACCCTAGGGTTTGACCTTAGTGTTATACCTTTACTTCTTTTAGAATGTTTAGATATGATATAATTCAGATTGTATTATTCACTTTTATATTTCCTAGTGTTTGGATCTACATTTTTTATATGTTAAATGAATAAGGTTTGGGTATACATTGTGATACACAACTTTCATCTCACCTTCCCACCCTCAAGGATAATAAACCCTTACAACGCTTTCTAGGTTACTTTTCTTGGATGAATATATATAAATATATTTTAGAGTTTGACATGTTCCTATCTTTTTTAACACATGATGATCCTATTGCTTATGATAGTGATGAGCATCTACCTAGTAAGGATTTATCATGTGTTAGTGATGTATCCAGTATGATGGCTATTGATGGTGTCACACCTCCTTTGCCTAGACATGACACTCTCAAACCTTTTGATAATCATGCCTCTCCTACAAGTCATGTTAACCTTATGTCCATAGATTCATATGATTTGAATGAATTATCTTCTTTTATACATAATGATGAGTATGATGATGATCATTTTTCTACATCTCATGTTGAACCTATGGATACTTATGATAGTTTTTCATGTATAATCACACCTTATTCAATGATAGCTTACAACTAAATTTTAATTCATTAACTTCTCATATAGCTCTTATTGATACCTCATTTCCTTACCCTATGCTACATGATGCTATTATGAGCCTCGGTGAAGAACCATTACATAATGATTATGATGGATCTACAAATTCTTCTTTACATGTGAAATCATTTTTACTTAGATGATGATATCTTACTTAAATTAGTGAGTTTAGATTACATTTGAGTGGTAAAAATTTTCAATGGTTCAATTCATCTTGTTTGTTTTACACTTCTTTAATAGACTTAGCTTATGATTTTATTGCTTATTTTGCAAGCCCCAGTGCACATGAGGATAATATGAACCAAGCAATGCCTTCTCATGATTTATCTTTTGATGCAAATTCATCTTCTATCCATATAGCTTATGTGTCTACCTTTCCTACTTTTCATGTTGCCCCAAATTTACATGATTATAACAATATGGGGCACACACATTAAAGATTAAGAAGGATCCAATACATTATATTTCCATAACCTACTTTTCCATCAACACTTTAAATATATCTCTTGTGCCTAAACTTGCATCAAAAGCATCTAAGGAGTTTTATATTATTCAACAATTACAAAAACAACTAAAATATCACTTTGGGAACTAGTATACACCATATTTTTATAATGATATGATGCAAAAAGCCTTAGGAAAGTTACAAATTAGTTATGATACTAGACTCCACAATTGCTTGCATCTTTGATTGAGTCTATTGGCCACAAGGAAAATCATGCTATATTATTTGATGATGATGAACTCCCACATGTGAAAACTATTGATGAAGCATTACCTCTACACATTGTGGTGAAGTGTAGAAAATCACATATTAAATGATGTTTAGTTAATAATGGACCTATCCTAAACATATACACTAGAGATCAAGTTTGAACCAATTAGAAATAGACATGTCAAAGATTCAACCATCCTAGCTTATCATTCGAGGATTTAATAATGTGGGGATGAAAGTTCAAAGTTGTGTCCCACTTTAGGCCAACTTATCAACACAAATGAATTTAAGCATTTTCAACTAAAAAATATTTTTTGTTAAACATGTGTTCTAGCTGGATTCATTCTAGCTAAATTAGAATTGGGCCACAACTTTTTTAGCTAGAGGTGTCCATTAGATACTATAGGACAATTTTCAAAAAAAAAGAAATTATTTGAAAAACTTAATGTTCTCACAACACCTATTGACATAAATAAAATAAAATAAAAATTAAAAGTACCATTTTGTAGATCTATAAGTGTAGTTTTCAAAAATATGATTTTTTTATAATTCAATTAGTTTTTATATTTTCTTTTTAATTTTTACTGAAAGTAGGTCACCAACACAATAATATAAGGTTGATTGTCTTCTCAAAAAAATACTAAAGTTTATTAAATTTTATTTTAAAAATATGCTGCACTAGAGGATAGATTCCATGTTGAGATGATATAATCATTTTCTATTTTGGATAAATAGTTAAGACAAAAAGAAGTGTCTCGTCAAAACTACTATGTTTTTAGTACATGCAACTTTCAAGATTTATTTAAAAATATATTTATCAAAATGGGAAAAAATAATTCATGCACTAAAGTTTCAAGTTATAAATGCAAAAAAAAATTGAAGGAAAAAAATGAAACTTACTATATAAAAAATGACATCCCACTTAACCATATTTTTCAACATTTTATTAGCAACTAAATTATAGCATCAATTTTACAAAAAAATACATTCAAAAAACCTTTTAACTTAAAAAAAATACAAACATAAAATACACTAAAAATTTCACATTTCATTAGTTTACATTATTTCAAAATTCAAAATATATATGTCACTTTCTTATGATTCAAGTTAAAAAGTTAGATCAGTGTTGGTCATTTCCTTTATAAACGTGGGACACAACTTTGAACTTTCTCCCATGGATAGATTTCGCATTGGTACTATTGTTCTTCCAATCAAGGCTAGGCCATACATACATTATTCCATGTCATGTCCAAAAAATGAACTTATAACATGTTCTTCTCGGGAATCAATGGTTACATTCTAGATGAGAGTTGTACCTCTGAATTTGCATCAATGTGTAAATTTTTGGTGCAACGCGAAATTTTGTCATATATTTATCGATCCTCAACCAAAAATCAATGTCCATAGTTCTAATAAATTTATTACACAAAACCCTCCATGGGATACAAGGGTTGTAAAATAGGACCTACTACTCTCAACTACTTTATATGACAATGAGAGAACCACTTCCCAACAAACTTACCTAAGTAGGAAGGCTGGGGATAAAGGACTACTTATTATCATTATATATTGACCCATAGAATATTGGATCCTAAAGAAAGATATAATATATTAGGGAAATACATTTACTTATTATCATGAATTCTTCCCTTGTAAGGATGAAAAATGAATCATAAAAAATTAATCAATAAGTTGATCAATTGAAGTTTGTAGAAGTTGTGAAACCAACCTCACAGGACTCAGTGAACACCTGCAAAACCTAAGATTAACCTTCCACAAGAGAAAAAAGTAAAGAGAGCAATTTGCACAAAAAAGGATGTAATTAATGAAATGGATTAAAGAATTACATGAGAGCACTTGCTTTCATATTTGCAAGTTAGAAAACCCTAATGTGAGATTCCTAAGTTTAGCTTAATTGAAATAATGTAAAGGTGACTTAATTAATTAATCAATATGATTAAATTAATTAAGTAAAGAACCTATTACTCTAACACCCCCTTAAGATGAACTTAGGGAGAAGCTAAAAAACTAAGGACAAATGCATGAAAGCAAAGATGGGTCTCGGTAATTAGGCCTAATGAGGTACCCATGTACAAAAGAGTTTCTCACAAATAGAAAAAAGGAAAAAACCACATGGGAAAAACTCCTCCCCAAAAGAGAGAACAAATCTCCCTACAAGAGAGAGAGAGAGAAGGACTAAGAAGCCTCCACAAAAGATGTCCTAAAAGAATAGGAACATGAAGAACTCTATTGAAGCATGAAGAAGTTGCAAACACTGTCAAAGACTAACTACTATAGTGCTAAAAGAAGAACCTCCTCTAAAATAAGATGAAGATCAGAATCAAGAAGACAAGAATCTGCATGAGTGCCCCCAACGACACTACTCGAATCAGATGGCAAACAAAGGCAAAACATCTGGAACTCGAAGATACAAATGGTACAGGTACCAAAAGTTTGAAGAACTAATCAAGTGAAAATAAAAGGTTGCCTCCACAAAAGGAATGCAAGAGTGTCCATATGGTAAATGCTCCATCTCACCAAAATGCATGGGTAACTAGCCACTGATGTACGTTGCATCCGCCTAGTACATAGGAACAAATACTAGATACATAACTCACTCCAACGTGATACCAAGGAAGCATTAGCACCAATAGTAGAAACCCCCCCATAATGCGGACAAGGGAGAGCCATGATAGGTACATTGAAACTATGTGAAACCAAGAAGTGCATGTAGAAGAAACAAGAACATCTGAACATACAAACATGAAAGTACCAACAAATAAAAGGGTGTGCAAACCAAGGCACACATGCATGAGGCAAGAATCAATGTGATTTACTGTTGTCGTGGAAGGGACACTCACTTGACAAAGGTGTGATGGCAAAACAAAAGGCAAACATCAACCCCCCATGGCACGTTATATAAAAGTGCGAGTACAATAAGGCACAAAATGATGTCCAAGATCTCAAAAATACATGTACAATGGTGAGGCATTTTATTTCAGTGCGTTTAGAAATGAGAAGTACTTACAATGGAAGCTCACAATGTCTAAAAAAGGTCACATGCTAAAAAATACAATTCTATGATAGAAATAGAGGAAACTGATAACACCATGATGAAGTACATATAAAAACATGCACATTAAAAAAAATAGGACCCAAAAAGGAGTTTGGATGCAGAAGATATGGCCCGTCAAAGTCTCCAAAACGAGAACTACACAACAATAGCACTAAGAAAACTGATTTCTAGAAAAAACCAAAAGCCAAAACTACAAACCACCTACACCACTGCGAAGAGCATGGAATTCTACCCCTTTTTCAAAAAAAATTGCAATGAAAAATACCAACGTATGACCGAGATATGGCCTCTGGAAGATGGAGTGCAAAAAGGAAAAACCCAACGGAGAGGGGTAGTCAAGGCATAAACAAACCTCTGCCAAATATAGAGCTGCCACTAAATGTAGAGACCTCCAACCAGATCTGGAGTCATAGCTAAAACTGGTGAAGTGCCAAAAACTCCACTAAAAATGGTGAGCCGTCAAATATAGAGCCAAATTTGGCATTGGGCCAACCTGGGCACAAAAAAACAAGACAAGGCAGGTACAACATTTTTTTTATTGCATGTGTTTTTTTTAATTTTAAAAAAACACAAAAAAATTATTGCAACAGATAATAAAATAGTTTTTTTTTAATTTAAAAAAAACTATAAAAAAACATTGAATTTTTTTATATTAAAAAAAATTGGGGTGGAGGGGTCAAAGCCCCCCCACGTGGCCCCACTAAGGGGGTTCTGTGGCCCCAAAGAGGGGTCCGCGAGCCCCTTAAGGGACTGCAGCCCCAAGAAAGGGTGCGGGCCTCTTGGGACCGTAGCCCCAAAGGGGGTGCGGGGCCCAAGGGTTGACCTGTCGCCTATAGCAAGGACGGTACCCTGCATAGGGGCATGTACCCTGCGCAGGTACCAAAAAAAATTTAAAACTTTTTTTTAATTGCTTTTACAATAAAAAAAAACTACATGTAAAAAAAAATTTAACTGATGTTTTTTGAAAAATTACAATGCAGAAAAAAATAAAAAAATAAAAATTTACATAGTCACCTCGTACTGCATGCTCAGGTGGTCGTACGGCTTCCCTGATAAAATTTTTTTGCCCTAGATGAGCCTAAAGCTAATTTCGACGATTTGACAATCAATCTTATGGTTTTGGGGCCTACTGAGTGAGATGGTAAGGTCTATTTGGGCCCAAAACACTCCAAAAAATAGCTTTCCTCTAGATCCTGAAAAAAGCACCCGCTAAAACCCTTGCAGATTTGGCCTACGAAGCTCAAATCAAGCCAAATAAAAGGCTAATCTAACTATTTCAACTACTCTGAATCCAATGGAATGCTCTGTTTTACACAAAAACACACCTAGCAAACAACTCTTGCTCAAAATTTTCTCCAAATCTGAGAAGGGGCTTGTAGATCTGGAGCTCTAATACCATGTAGAATTTGTGAAACCAACCTCACAGGACCCAATGAACACCTGCAAAACGTAAGATTAACCTTCCACAAGAGAAAAAAGCAAAGAGTAATTTGCACAAAAAATGATGCAATTAATGAAATGGATTAAAGAATTACATGAGAGTACTTGGTTTTATAGTAGCAAGTGAGAAAACCCTAATGTGAGATTCCTAAGTTTAGCTTAAGCGAAATAAAGTAAAGGTGACTTAATTAATTAATCAATATGATTAAATTAATTAAGTAAAGAACCTATTATTCTAACAAAGATGTAAGGAGGGACAAAGGGAAACCAAAACCTTCAACAAGAGCTTAAATAAATGGGGATAAATGGAAACCTTGTTGGATAGACATAAATAAGACAAATTGATCATATTAATGGCCTTTAATGGTCGAGAATGACAAAGGATCACTAGAGAGATTTTTTCACAAAGGTACAAGTCTAGGAACATTGCAACATGGCCAAATTGAATGGCCACTCAATACAAACACAAGATTTCTCAAAGTCAATTTTGATAAACATACTTTTTTTGTTTGGAACAAGACCACTCAATGTCCTACTGAAATAAAATGATGTTATCAATAAATATGTGCAATAAATAGACCAAATTTGTTCATGGTAAAAACAAGGAACAATTATCTTAGTCTTGAGGCCAAGGATTTTTTACTTATTATAAATATAGATTAGATTGATTAGCCTTCATGTGGTGATAATTTCATAGTCACCAACCTTGTAGATGGGCTTTTTGGCCTTTGTTGATTAACTTACCTAATGAATTTTCATATAGGGTGACCAAATAACCATTATGGAGATTTAGATGACCACACATCTAGAAGAATGTGACATAAGGAAAGCTATAAATTCCAATGCATTTATCATTGGACATTTGACTAGTACGATCTTGAAGCTCATCAATGTAGAGGAAAGTATCACAAGATAATTCATGAGCTTCAAAGATCTTGTATAGCACTATGGACTAAGACATGTTTAGGGACATACTCTCTTTTAGGTGTACAATTTTTTTTTAGAACACTTATTTGTAGTGGGAAAAGACTCAATGAATGGATGGAAGATGCATGATTTGTTCCCTAGCATCTTTCATCACCTTCATTTATTCTAGTGATTTTCTATCCCAAAGATATAAAAAATATTATGAAAACCTATTTAGTGTCTCTAATTTGAATGGAATTAACCATTTTGATTTTGTAGAGAAGTAACAACACCATAAGATATATATAACTTCAACAAAAGAGGATGTCTCCAATAAATGAGAAACTTAGTTGAACTCTTCAACAATAATGTGAAAACGTAGTCATGTTTTATATAAAAGACTTATTTTTTACCAAACACTCTAAGGAATCAATTGGTGTGACCAAAATTTACTCTCATCATTTAATTCATCCCTACTCTCTAGAATGATGATGTGAGGAACCAAGTTGTGACCAAAATTTACTCCCATCATTTAATTCATCCCTACTCTCTACAATGATGATGTGAGCAACCAAGTTCTAAACTTTTAGATTTGATTTAACATGCATTCTACAAATTAGTAGTTTTTAGATAAAACTTATTTTCTTAAAATCCTCACCTAGAGGGATGTGATCATGTTCAACTTAATAAGACATAAGTTTCATATAACAACTTCAAAAATGACATTAATATCCTAGTAAATGGAGAATAGGAATGTATTTTGTCTATAAATTAAACTATTATCCGAGTAAGTGCATAGAAATGGGGGACCAAAAGGGAGTCAAAAGTGGTCAACTTTTTCCAAAATCAACAAAAGATGATTTTGGATGAGTAATTCAAGATTCCCACAATCAAAATTTCAAGACGTGACAAGAACAAGATTAATAGTGCTTGGAATCTAGTTCCTAAATTACTATTTTTTTCTAAATGGTGGAGATTAAAAAGATCAAATAGTGGGAGCACACAGTGGTCTTGTTTTGTCAAAAAAATATAATATTTTACAAATGGCTTTGGTGGAAAGCTATTTTTTTTTGCTTATGCCAAAGTTAGCTAACATCTATTTTCGTATGCCATCGTTAAATTCTATTTTTTTAGAATCTGTTAGTGCCACCCACACCAATTTGTTTTTGAAACTAGATGGGGATTTCATTGGACCAGTGGAGATTAGAATGACAAACAATGGTTGCAGCAGGGGTTTACTTGCCACCGAAGCAGTCGAGGGAGGTCAGGTTTTGTTAGTCAACAAGGCTTTGGTTGTCTTTGGAAAGTGTATGTACGATGACAATGAGTTGCTTCAAAATGTGGAAGATGCTCTAATTTCATGTGGAGAGAGAACTCACCAATTTTTCCTCTCATAGCTTATAAGATTTGTCACAGTTCATTCCCCAAATGCACCAGAGGATACAATATGCCTGTAGACACCCAAAAATGTCCATCTCTTGCAACACCTTATGTTTTGCCCTAGGTACCCATGTCGCCATCATAACCCCTTTGCCATCCTAACATTTCCTCTAATAAATTAAATAAATCTAATTCCTTCGCATTATTAAATAAATAAATTTTATTTATTTATTTAACCCCCTTTTCCTCTTGAATTAAATAAAATAAATCTTTTATTTTATTTTATTTATCACTTTATAAATAAATAATTTCATCCCCACATGCTCATAATTTAAATAATTTTTTAAATTATTTAATTATGACTTTGCCCACCTTCCATTTCCATCTCAACTCATCTCTCAAATCATTCTAATCACCTTCTAAATCATCTCTCAAGTTAACTCTTCCACCTTCTAATTTCCTCCCAAGTTGCACAACCAACTTTCTAAATCCATCTCCTCTCACAAAACAGAAACCTTCCTCAACCCACATCACTCAACTCGAGAGGATCTTTCGTTTCAAAATGGAAGTTTTATCCCTCCATTCTCACCTTTGTCTATAAATTAACCCATTTCCATGCCATTTGCATGGATGAACTTCTAAGTACCGTTACTTTGCCAAAATTCTTCCTCATCATCCATCATCAATCTATCTATTTTCTCCCATCAATCTCATCTCACCATTGTGTTGCGAATGTGAGCAATCAACACTCCAACTATTCAAGCAAATCAAACATGCATGCATCGATCTTTTAAGGTATCTGAGGTATTCGGAGAGTTTGGACTAAGGTATTGCATGTTTTGTTTTTATCTTTCATTTTGTCCAAATTTTTTGGTTACATTTATGGCACGCCCGGTGGGACCCACTTCGCTTGATTATTTTTGCAGGTTTTTGTTATAAAATTTGCATTCTTTTCTAATCCTCGTTTGCAAGTTTTGA
Organism: Cunninghamia lanceolata; assembly: GCA_027924645.1. Taxonomy (NCBI): domain Eukaryota; kingdom Viridiplantae; phylum Streptophyta; class Pinopsida; order Cupressales; family Cupressaceae; genus Cunninghamia; species Cunninghamia lanceolata. The sequence continues at coordinate 185,115 of BSBN01001098.1, forward strand.
AGGGGATCTGGTGCAAGTGATCTCTGAGGCTCAAACTGACTACGTCATCGCATTCAGGAGGCCGATTCTGAGCTTTTTAACTTGGCAGCCATACTGTACAGATCCGTATAGTACGGATCTGCCTCTAGGGTCTGTGTGAGTGTATAAATTGCTTGGACATTACATCTGATGATTTGCAAGGGTTTGGCACAGTTCTGATTATTTGATTATAGTATTAAAGCTTTGATTGACTTCTTTGCAAACCCTTGTCACTGTCCAATAAACACTCGATCGCACCACCTTGCAGCCACCTAAAATATCCTAGTCGCTACCCGATCCCCATTTGGTCGACCGCCCGTCTATCGCTTCCTTTAGTCTCCCATCAGTCTCTGCATTAAACAAGTCGATACCCTTGAGTGCAACTGTCGCCATTGTTCAAATCTAAACTTTAACAGTCTTTAAAAAATTTAGTTGAAAACTCTATTAAATCTTCGTTGAATCCATAGTCGCCATCATATTTGACTCCAGCTAACCCCATCACATTTGACTCTGTCACCATTCAACTAGCTACCTCTTGCCATTCGCATAAACCCTTAACTCTATCAGCATCTCCTCAAGCCTCTATGGTCGATCTTCTAAATCCATCGACTGAAAATCCAAAATCGCAGGTTGAAGTCTTCAGACTACTCAACACAACAAATTTTGACTACTAAAACCTTGAACTCTGACCCAACCTAGACCTCGTCGCAGTCTCTACAATTCGTAGTTGTCGCCTCCTTTGAGACTTGGTCTCCACCAATGTTTGCACTGTCTCCATCAATTAAAACCCTAGTGTTGCTACCTACAACCGTCGACAACCACACTTCACCCATCGACGTAGTTTTTCCCTAAACCTTTGTCTTTTGCCTCAAAAAAACTTTGACCTCAACTTACCACTTCGGCCTTAACCTTTTCCCCGTCGATTTTTATCCACAGGTCGAGGTTTCAAAAAAAAACAAATAAAACTTTGGGGTCACCTTTTGTGTGGTCGAAAATCTATTAAGTTGGAAGTCAAGTCTTTGATTTTAGCCTTTGGGGCTTCAATATTCAACATTGTGGTTTTAATCTATAACTTTTGTCTTGGAATCTCAACTTTTTTTTAAGGGGGTAGGTTTTATTCAAACTGTCAGATATAGACTTGGCATCCACACAACAGCATGTGTAACTGGAGAAAAATTTGCAAAAACCATCAAAATATCAAAAGTCAACCTGCAATCAACTAGTCAAACCTGTTTTCTTCGACATGCCATAAGGGGGGAGTATTTCGTTTTGCTATAACAGGAGCATACGGAGGCCAAATCATGCAGACAAATACTTGTTGGAAAGGTAATTTGATGAAATTTGTAATGGTACCACTTTCATCAGGTGATTTTGTCATTTTAGCAAGTAATTTTATAGTCAAAGTTCAGCTATTTGCCAAACTTAAATCTATGGTTTTTCTTGGAAACTGATGTGTATCGGTGCAACTTGTCAAACACGCTTGTCAAAGAATGGAGAAAACAAACTACTGGCATATCTTTTGTAGGTTCGGTCAGTCAAAGAATCTTTTTTGCCACTAAATTAGGAACACTTTGATTGGTGCTTAAAAGGAACCTTGCATGCTTCGTGTTTGTTTTATTTTCTTCGTTTGCTTGCTGAGTCTGTGTGTAACCTGATTTAGCAACGAGAGTATCCTCTCCCCCTGCCTAACCAACAGATCTGGGGTGCAAGATAAATCATTGCTAACTCTAGAGGGCCTATCTTCCCATTGTGAGAAGGGAACGACCCAAGCAGAAATAGGTTAAAGCCAAGCCCTTCCAAGCCGCTATATAAATAATGTGTTTGTGATGAAAGTCACAAACAATAGGTGCAGTTATGTCATACCGACGAATGTCTCTCTCAGTACCTTATGGTGCGTGAAACTCTTTAGAGCGTAACCTCTGTAGGCTGGGAGTCCTCCTAATCAGAGTGAATTGCCGCATGTATGGCCACCTAAATAGATGTCCTTACTAGAAACTATGTGTAGTAGCTGAAAACCCTCTATCTGTTGGCATAGGAGGTCAGACCTCTGAAGCCATCCCACAATCTCACAGCTTATAGTAGAGATGGAAAACTTCTGGAGGTCTTCGGATCTTTAGAAATTTGAAGTCTGGTATGCCTGAGAAGTGAGTGCACTGTAAGGGTAAGTCAATGCTACCAGACTTCTAGGCCATCCACTATAAGTAGGTGTGGCTGGAGCAATCCAAGTGGGAACCCAGTAGATATTGTCCTTGCCTAGCACAGGGTGTACACATTTATTATTGTGTTTGGTGTGCATGCATGTACATGTGAGATCTCATGTTTGATATCACCACATCATCCTCAACCTACTTGTCATAACACACATCCTAATCATTACCCATCATCTAATCATTCTAAGCCAAATCAGCCTAGTCACCTGATGAACCCCATCCTAATCAACCCAAGTCATCCAACCTCATCATTACACATCATCTTCTTTCTAATCCAACCCACATCATTCTACACCATTTCAACATTAGAAGACTTAGCACCCCAATTCCAAGACCTCCTCCAATGACTTTATCAAGCACCCCTTGACATCTAAGCCAAAAAACCATCCAAAGACTCCAAGGCCTCATCCAAAAACTTCAACCAAGCCAATCACCTCAAATGCAACATCTTATAGCTCAAGCCCAACACCTCATAGCCACTTGTCAATCACAAACCCAACAAGTACATCCCTTATCCATTCAACACCAACCAATTCCACCTCATTCATATGTGGCATCCCCTTCTGTTTCACACCAATCTAATCCATCCACATATCATAACAATTCCATATCAACTTATCTTATTCCTTATCAATCAATTCCACATTCAAATCACTTCCACCTCACCTCATCTCACATCTTTCCATAACAATTCCACATCACCTTATCCCACATCTTTCCATAACAATTCCACATCACCTTATCCCACATCTTTCCATAACAATTCAACATCACCTTATCCTATACCTTCCCATAATAATGCCACATCACCATACTCTACTTCTTCCAATATCAACCATTATCCACAACAACCCATACCCCAAGATCTTTTACCTACACATCCTACCATTTCATCTCTTCATCAAACCCATTCACAAGACTATCAATGGCCCCCACACCACGAACATGCAAGTCCAAGTGGTCCTTTGTACATAAATCAAGTGAACCCAAGTCCACTTTTGCAGCAAGACCTAATAGACTTAAGTCCACCTATGCTACAAGACCTAATAACCTTTGACTCAAGTCTAAGTGACCCTTTGTACATAAATCAAGTATCCTTAAGTCTGCATATGCTACAAGACTTAATATCCTTTGACGAGGGAGATACCAATCTAGAGCAACTATCTTATGAATACCCTCCCTCACTATCAACCCAAATGCCAACACATGAGTCTACTAGTCCCATCTTGATAGCATCATGTGATCCCATTCCTAGTCTATTGACCCACCAAGCATCTAATCCATCTAATCCTACTATCCCTCAATCCAATCCCTATTCCAATCCATCCAATCACATTATCCCTCCCTCCAATCTAAATCCCAATTTATCCAATCTAATTAGCCCTCAACCTTATACTGATGATAAGCCTACAACACCATCCACCATTATCGTCCATCCCCTATGTTGTCCATTCACACATACCCTAATGAAGGATGTGATCTAATGTGTACTAGCTAGGAACACTTATCCTCATGTCAAACACCTATCTTAGCACCTAACAACGAGCCTTCAAATGCCATGCTTATTCCTCCAATGCCACCATGTGGTCCACAAACCATTGAGCTTATTGAAAAGACTTCTCCCATAAGTCCTAGTCAAAATCCATCATGCCCTCATGTTGTTGATCACAAAGAACATATCGAGTCTATTCAAGAGCCTCCTATCATGAGCCCAATTCAAAGTTCATCAAACTCTCTTATGGATGAATATCAGGAACCCATCAAACTCATCCAAGAGCCTCCCACTTTCCCTTCCATGAAACCACAAGAGTTATATCAAGAGTATAATCCTAAGCATGTGGAAACGTCGAGTCCTAGTCCTAATCAAGATCAAATCCTTTCCATTTACCCAATTCATAAGATCTATCTTTTCTATGATCAAGATGACATCCATGAAGAAGCTATCCATGAGCACCTTGATCTTATCCCTAATCCCATCCATGAGCAAGATATCCAAATTGCTCCTATCCATCCTCCACCTAGCCCTATCCATAATCTACAAACATTTGTTTCCCTTAAGGAGACAAATGCCTCCCAAGAACACATAAGCATAGAAGATCAAACAAATACTTTGGATCATGATGAACATAAGCAAGATCTTAATGATCCTCCATCACCTACTATTGACCCTATCTCAAATCCACCATCATATCCCTTTGGTCTTACCACCCTCATTCATGAATGTTCCTCCCTAGGAACACAACAACCTTTGTCCACCACCTCATCTTCTCCATCCAATAAGGAACTCATGTCTAGTGTTCCACCTGCACCAAGTCCTATAGTCAATTGCATGCTCCAAAACATGAACTATCAAGGTAAAGGCTTAGGCCTTCTTGAACAAGGAATTTTGGAGCCAATCCATGTCAAGGTCCCTCCACACTCACATGACCTTGGATACGCACCCCAAGAACAACAATATCAAGATGTTGCTACTTCCTCCATCCCTCCTAAGTCCACCACTTCCTATCACAAATCCCATCATACTCCAAAAACATATGTTGCCATTCCACCTCCATCCTCTTACAAATGTCAAAAGCATGTGACCATACACCTCCCACCATCCACTTTGCCTTCATTGCTTCCAACTCCTAATATCCCTCCATTGAATCTACCTCCACTACTTCCAACACCTTATCCATCCATCCATAAATCCTCTCAAAATCCTAAACATGACCAACAAATGCATACATCATGTAAACATAAAGCTTCCACCAACTCCACTTCCACTCACCCCATGGGATTCAAAAGTTGAAATTTGGATGTCTCTACCTATAAATCCAAAAATCCTACAAAGCCTCATGCCTTAGGACATAAAAGCAAAGAATCAAAGAAAAATCCATCTCAAAAGCTGCCTACACCCACACACCTCAAAGAAAAAATAAAAAAGGTGTGGGTCCCCAAGCAACAAGCAATTACTTCAAATCCATCTCTAAAGCTGCATACACCCACCCACCTCAAAGAAAATATGAAAAAGGTGTGGGTCCCTAAGCAAAAATACATCAAGTCTAATAAGGCAACCACCTCTCAAAAATCCCAACCATCCACTTTCGCCTTTTCCATCCATTCCATTCAAACATATCCAATTCCTCCATCCCACAAGCAAAATAAAAATTAAAAAAAATACTAAGTCTATGTGGGTCTCCAAAGGCTTACATCACCCATCTTCTAAGCAAACATCCCCATTGCTTTCTACACCACCTTCCCATCAAAAGTTTCAATGTTTATCACAGTGTGTGCAGCCATTGGTCATGGTTCCATTCTATCCCACAATTCCACATACCTCCATCTCCCCATCCTTCATCCATTATCCTACATATCTCCCCCATCATCACTTTCCTATGGTCCATGCTTTGGCATAAGCCTTCTATCCATAAGTCTTACATAATCCATATCATAATCCATTATCATCCATACATAATCTGCATCATAATCCACTATCCTTCCATCCATATCAGAATCTGTCGTCTACCTAATCCATCTTTCATGCAACCCCTTACCAACATCTATGAGCACACTTGACATGGTCCATGCGATGACATCCATCTCTAGCAGGACTATCACCTTCCATTGAGCTAGACACTTGAGGCCCTAATGTCCATATCCACCCTTGCCAAATATTCAAAAAATAAAAAATAAAAAAGTAAAGAGAAATCCCTTCGTGCAACGGTGAAAACTTGGCAAACAGGCACCTTGGATAAGTACCATGACGAAAACTTGGCAAATAGGCGTCATGTATAAATTGATCTTCTATGTCACCTACACTTGGGGGCACGTTGTCTCATCCTCCTATCATTTTCTAACTTATCATTTTTCCATCCTATAATAGCCTCTCTTACCATGTCCTTTTCCATTACACCTACATACACCTATCCCATTGCATCCATTCATCCTCCCTTCCTCATCTTGATCTTGATAAAGATTGGGGGCAAAAATGTTGAGACAAGCTTTGGAAAAACTCTTGATATACCTCATCCCTTCCAATCCATCCTATCATCTTATTATCATCCTATTATCATAAGCCTAATCCTATCATAAGTATTATCGTCCTAAGCCTTGCCATGTAAAACCCTAAGTATTGCATCCAGAATGGGGCATGTTGTTCTTATGCGACATAGCCTTGGAGATCACATCCTTGCTCTCTTATGCATACATCCTTTCCATCCCTTATCGCTCATCCTTTCATCCATCCAATCCTACCTACCTACCTCCTGGCACCTAGACTTGGTCCTCCCTTGTCATTGGTATCTAGCATAAAGGCTACCCAAACTGTAAATCCATTGACATTCCAAAATTTCAAAAAATCCAAAAAAATCATAAAATGTCATGAAAAAATCCAAAACAAAAATCATAAAAAGTCCTAAAAAAATCAAAAAAAATCATAAAAAGTCCTGAGAAAATACAAAAAAAAATTCAAATAAAAAATCAAAATATTTGCAAAAAATACAAAAAAAATTACAATATTTCAAAATACAAAGAAATCAAAATATCCAACAAAAAATATCCAACAAAAATCCAAACAATCATCAAAGTCATTCATCAAAATCAATCAAATCATTCAATCACCAAATCCAATTATCAAAATCTATCATCAAAAATTAATCCATCAAATCAATGTCAAATCATTTCAATTAATCAAATCACTCCAAATCATCAAATCAATCATCAAACTCAAATCAATCCATCATCAAATCAAATCAAATCCATCACATCATCAAAATCAAATCAATCCATCAAATCACTTCATCCAATTCAATCTAATCATCAATCCCAATCAATTTGATCGGTCAATCCATCCACCTTTCATCATCATCACATATCAGAACTACATCTCATCTCTATCGTTAAGTGCCTTGATCTCGTGGACATGGGTATGTAGGCAGTCTAGAGTATGAAGGAAATACCCAGATTCAAGCACAGACAATATTCCTCTTTCTTCTTTCATTGTCTTCTTCTATCATACATCTCCATCAATTCATCAATCTTTCAAAACAATTCTTCCAATCAATCACTCAAATCAATTCTTCAATCACTTCTTCCAATGAATCTCATCATCAATCATCCATCCAATAAACTCAAATGCAAGTCATCCTTTATCCATACCAATCAAGTTATTCAAGCTTGTCAAATTATCCAATCGCATCCTTGGTCTTAATCCTAATCTTGTCGTCAACCCAATAAATCAATCAATTAATCATCATCATCCTTGTATTGATCTAGGGATATATCATTCCTCGCCATGACAACACTATCATGATTATCAATCAATTAATTACTCATTGGTTTACAGCTTGACAGGGGCAATGCTTTGTTTTTTTTTGAATCATTTGTGCATGCTTGCTTGCTTGTGTGTGTTATCATTTTTATCTTGCATTTGCATGAGTATATTCCCAGCTAATATTCATATCTTGTATCTAGACAAGGTTGTATTACGCTGGGGCATGAGACACATCATCATCTTGGTCCTCATACCCTAGTGCATAACGTCTCATGCTATATCAAACATCATGATTGCTCACTTTCATTGCAGCATAATGTATCCTTCATCTCTTTCCTCCACTTCCTATCTTGCATCCTTCATCTTATCCCTCCTTATCATTTTATTTCATTTCGAGAGCCTACCCATGTTTGTCCAACCCACCTATCCTCTCGAGGGGGCATCATCATCATATCTTTACATCGTCATCATCCTATATTTCCTTCATCATCTTTTTCTTCTATCCATACCATAGCTTCTTTGAAATGATGTTACTCGACACAAATCTCATCATCTCGAACATCATCTCAAAGAGGTGCAAAATGTAGACACCTAAAAATATCCATCTCTTGCAACACCTTATGTTTTGCCCTAGGTACCCATGTCGCCATCATAACCCCTTTGCCATCCTAACATTTCCTATAATAAATTAAATAAATCTAATTCCTTCGCATTATTAAATAAATAAATTTTATTTATTTATTTAACCCCCTTTTCCTCTTGAATTAAATAAAATAAATCTTTTATTTTATTTTATTTATCACTTTATAAATAAATAATTTCATCCCCACATGCCTCATAATTTAAATATTTTTTTAAATTATTTAATTATGACTTTGCCCACCTTCCATTTCCATCTCAACTCATCTCTCAAATAATTCTAATCACCTTCTAAATCATCTCTCAAGTTAACTCTTCCACCTTCTAATTTCCTCCCAAGTTGCACACTCACAAAACGGAAACCTTCCTCAACCCACATCACTCAACTCGAGAGGATCTTCCATTTTGAAATGGAAGTTTTATCCCTCCATTCTCTCACCTTTGTCTATAAATTAACCCATTTCCATGCCATTTGCATGGATGAACTTCTAAGTATTGTTACTCTGTCAAAATTCTTACTCATCATCCATCATCAATCTATATATTTTTTCCCATCAATCTCATCTCACCATTGTGCTGCGAATGTGAGCAATCAACACTCCAACCATTTGAGCAAATCAAACATGCATGCATCGATCTTTCAAGGTATCTGAGGTATTCGAAGAGTTTGGACTAAGGTATTGCATGTTTTGTTTTTATCTTTCATTTTGTCCAAATTTTTCGGTTACAATGCCGACTCCAACTGAACAGAAAGATTGGGCTGAACCATCTGAAACATATGAGAAGCTTAACAACAACGAGAGAAATCCCTAATGATACAGATCACAGGCCCAAATTCATCAGAGCTTTCATTGAGTTTTTGTTGTAGGAGCCAATGCTCCATGGGATGGCCCAGCGCTTGGGTGTAATGGGTCGATGATGCGTTGATTACTTTTAGGTACTCATACAATTGAGCAAGCGTGGTGCACCACTTTCAAAACCCAAATATGCAATGAAACGAATATAAATAGTGCCTTTTCCACTTCTATGAAGGCTAGTTGCCCAAGCACTAGTGGTGACAATAACTTGTCACCCTTAGATGTGAGTGCATAGTCTCCTCTAGGAGCTCCAAATACTCCATGGGGTTCTAAGTGGTGATGGATAATCCCCTTATTCAAGAAATTTCCCAAAAGCATGGAAAGACTAGAGCACTCTCTCTCCCCTATATGTTGATGGTGAGATAAATGATTAGTTAGTGTGAAATGAATCACTCTAGCCTTGAATTGAATTTAGAAAGGCAGGTTTTTCCTTCCTATTGAATCTCCTATGCAGGGCCTAAATTTGACAGTCGACCCTGCCTGTCAAGGATTTTTTTTATGATAGGTATCCATTCAAAGGTGCCCTTAAAATACTGACATACCTTAGTATAAGTAAAATTATATATAAACCAAATTTATATATAATCATAATTCTATATAAATTTTCACAATTTGTTCAAAATCTCTCCTTTCATGTGATACAATCTTTTTAAAATATTAATTGTATTTTATGGCAAAAATGCTTAAATATGGCCATACGACCATCAAATTTAAGCCCTGCTCCTATGGAATGTAGAAACAAAACCATCTGGTTCTTTCTTCCCTTGTCTTCCTTAATGTGTATTCTATGTCTAAAAGAGATTGATCATATGTTGGAATAGTTAAGGAAAATTAATCTCCTCTTTTATTGAGTTTATGCATTAGTGGAAAGAATGAATATAAGTCACCGTTTTGTACTTAAACATTCTCCTTTGTGCTACACTTGCATTTGAAAGGTTATGTTATATGAATGACCTTACTCCATGTATTGACTAAAATAGAATAGTAAAAAGGTAGATGACCAGTGGTGTATGCTTATTTGTTCCTTCTTTATCTCTTGTCCTTGTTGAAAGATTAAAATTAGTAAATGATGATATGTGTTGATTGCTAATGGATAAAGTTAAGAAAATGAATAGATGTTGCAGACCTTTCCTTATGTCCATGTTTTCATGTGAAAAGATTAATAAAAAATAACAAATATATATTACTAATTTAGTTAAAATTAGTTAAATTGGTGAATACATCTTCCCTACTCAAATATTGTCTTCTCATTACTTGTGGAGGACATCATCCAAGCATGAATCTAAAACCTAAATCCTAATTTTGGGTGCATAAAAATTGAAATCCAAATATTTGAGAATTAAATATTTTTTGGTGAATCAATTCTAATAAAATCACCCAAAATTAGGGTTTAGATTTTATAGTTTAGGGTTTAGATTCAGGTTCAGGGTTTAGATTTAGGTTTAGGAAGGAAAGATAAATACCAGGAGACATACATATGGAAGGAAACAATGATAAATACCAAGAGATATACATATGGAAAGAAAATGATAAATGCCAAGAGACTATCTATTGATTATTAGTAGTCTAAAGACCTCCACAAGATGTGTTTAAGTAGCCATTAGCAATTTATGACCTTTGTTAGCAATCCAAAGACCTCCTAGATACACATTGAGCTAATTGTTAGTAGTTCATGATCTTTTTTTGAAGGCTTCCTCCAATGTTTCCTTATTGTTGAGTGTTCAAGCTTTGTTCATTGTATCCTATAGTCTATAAATGCGAAAATGACATTTCACTTTACTATTTCAAAAAGCATTAAACAAACACCTTCATTTGAAGACACCTTCGAGCGAAGGTATATTTTATTCATTAAAAAGAATGAAAACTTCCTTCATTTTAAGGTATCTTAGAATGGTGTTTCCTTCATACAAAGATTTTGATGATACAACCTTCAAATGAAGGCACCTTCATTCAAAGGTGTTTGCTAATTTTCCTTGCATAGTGGTCATTTTTTGCCCTATCCAACAAGTGGGACACATTATTATGGGATGATTGCCAGACATGTTGCACATGAGAGAAATCTTGTGCATCACGAAAAAATGAATTATCTATTCGACCAAAGTTTTTTAGAGGTGTTTTTGGCTATGAGACATTGTTCTCCTATGGAATGTGAGATCAAAAGATAAAAATGGAATGAAAATTTTGACTCTTTATCGTTGGGACTATATGTGATAGAAGAATAGTGTGGACAAGGTACTTTCTACTTGAGGAGTGTGACTGGAGATCTACTAGAATTACCTATCCATGAACAACACTTAAAGAAATATTTTTCTTCATGTAAGATATAAGTTGAAACTCTATACATATCCATGTTCTTGTGTATTTTGTTTGTGTAATCATGATTGTCCTTTAATTATGGGGAAGTGTGTGTGTGTTTCAGCTATGTCTTGTTCATGTGTTCCTTGTTGGTATTATGGTTTGTGTTGGTTGTTTTCCTAGACTAGATGCTTATTCCCAGTAATCCCTACAAAATAGCCATCAATGATCAACAGGATTCCCGGGCCAGGGGCCAATAGTATAGGAGATAGACTCTATAAATATCTCCTCTTCTTCTTTAGGCTCTGCAGAACCAAGGGGAGTATTCCCTACTCAACATCTATGAAATGTATCTATGTACTAGCTGGGATGTTGACACAAAGCAGATAAATCCTCTCTTATGCAGACCAAAACTGCAAGATAAGTGCAAAGGGGCTAGCTTTGGGCCTATATTCAGTTGTAGACAGAGGATTTCGGATCCTAAAACTACTTCTAAAGTCCTACAGGTTTGTATATGAAGTTTGAGTTTGTTTTGTATTTGGATGCAAAACTAGGACCTTGGTTGCGACCTCAATACAAGACTGGATCGGTGCCTATCCAGGGCTCGGAGTCAATAGACATACAAATGTGAATGTACACATAAACCCATATTAATGACTGAGTTTCAAGGGGATTGTTTAATATCTGCCTTACAGATATTTCCCAGATTTGGGTATTCAGTTACCTCTGCTTAGAAGATCTTCACTGCAATATATTCTTCTTAACACTTTAACTTAAAACATTTAATCTACTCCTTGAGCAGAAGTAAAAGACCAAGCATTCAATGTAGCAAATCCATATTCAAGAATCTTAGACAACCCTTAGTTGTCTAGATCCAAAAGAAGAATACATTCAATTTGGAGACAAGTAACAGAACACATGCAATGAAGTATTACTCATTTAAAACAACATGAAACCAGTAGATTTATGCATTAAACATACAACAAGAGATTCATAAACTCACAAAAAGATCCAAAACAGGGCCACCAATGAAGTTGTATCTCATCACAGCACCAAAATATTGTCCAATTTTTAACAACACCCAATGAGTAACACAATTTGGCCCTTTTATACCAAAACTTTGTACTCAGCAAAATTAATTACATGACAAGGTCAAAATTCTGCCAAATTCAATGTGTGAGGAATGGCGCTCAAAAATAATAAATGTAGCAGCAGGGGACACAACGGGAAGAAGCAAGATAAGGGCAAGGAGTAGTTGAGCTCGAGCCCTGTGCCGCCGTTGGAAGATTTTCTTCATGAACCTGGTACTTGGCTATTCAACCATCGGCCCATGCCTGTTTGCAATTTTGCCATAAATGGCTCAACCACCCTCAACTACCGTCGAAATCTGCAGCAGTGCGTCACTAAAGTTTTCCCGCTCAAAACATGACTGCAGACACAAGGAAAAAACCATCACTAAAGGTTTAAAACCTGACCGTTGATCAAAAACCCATCACTGAGATCAACGGCCCCAAAATATGCACGAAGAGCTGCCAGCCAATGATATTGTGCCATGTAAGCACCTTAATATTCTATCGCTGACCCTTCGCTCTCTCCACTTTACCTTTTCGCCCTTGTATATGCGTGCTGAAATGCATATACATGCAACAGTTCCCAGGCACGTGGCAGCTTGTGACTCGTCCTCCGTCGCTATGCATTTGATCTCCATCAACCATTAGAATGACCCAAGAAAGGTTGGCTGACACATATGGCCTTGGTGATAATCTCTTTGCATATTGGCTACTGCACAAGCATACAATCACTTTATACAACTCCTGGACCTCAAAATACTATTTGTTGTATTTGACTCTTCCTTCACGTCTGGGTTGTATATATTTGTTTTGTATATTGGGTTGTATGCTGCATATACAAACCCAATATACATGCTACGGACCCCAAACTTGTATGAACCATCTTGGAATTCTACTCGGGTCCGGAATGCATCTTTCACTTGTATGTTTTGCATGTATGTCGGCATACATACAATTACCATTGTATATAACTGGTGGGCCCGACCTATTTTTCTCTCCCTTGCACATTTGATTGCACATCGCATATACAAATGCAATGTACAAGTCAGACTTTGCCATAATTAAAAAGCACATTTGAAACACTTTGGAATCCGGCTTGTATATCCACAAATGCATATTTCTTTTGTATATAGACCATATACAAACTCACTTGTATATATCTGCGGGCCCCATCCACTTGTATCTCTGTTACACTGTAGCAAATGTATGCACACCAGCCTTTGTATATTTTTCAATGTACATTTCCTTTGTATGTTGAATATACAAGTGCAAACATACAAACCCCCATATACAAGCGGGAATCTTCCACGGAATATACCTACAATGTATCTTTTCCTTGTATCTAACTGTTGTATGTCTAAACATACAAACCAAATATACATGCAACCCAGTATGCAAGCAGTGAATATTCTTAGAATCTTTAATGTATATTCTGCCCTTGTACATTTTCCCTTTGAGCCCGATATGCATTTGGAAATGCATACAACTGCAGAATATTCTCGGGGAATCTGCGATAGATTCTGCCTTTGCATATGCAACCTGATATGCATTCAAAACGCATATAACTCAATTTTTTCACCATTTTTGGAAACTGATAGAGATTTCTCAAGCTTGCCATGATACATTTTGCCTTTGCATACACAGAACTTAACATTTTTCATGAGTGCGACAAGAAAAGGCGGTAAAACATTGCACTAGACTAGTCAACCTATGAACACTAAGGCATGAAAATGAAACTTAGTAGCAGAGAGCCTGCTATAGGAGGCCAACATAGAATAGAAAAATAACACAGCAGTCCAGGGAAGAGAATCCAAGGCATTAAGGGTCTGAAAGAACAACAACAAAAGCTAGCAAACCAACTTCAAAACCCTAACCCTAGGTGACTAGTGGCTCCGACTGGGGACGTGCAGACGCAAGACTACAGTGAGAACCAAATTACTCCGGGGCAGACCAGACAAAACACAAAACTTCAAAATACGACCGACTATACAGGGCATGTACAAAATATTTACATTTAGTTTACAACGTGCACACAAGATAACCATTACAAGAAGTAGAGCTTTAGGAACTGACCGTGCACAGGCAATTCCAATAATTCACCACTTAGGTCCTAGAGATAGTAAGAATCTCCTCCATGAGTGTCGCTGATTTGGTATGGGCCCACCCATAAGGGCTCAAATTTACTGTGTTTGCCCTTATCCTGGTTCCTTGCATTCCATACAAGGACCAAATCACCTTTCCGAAACTTTCTTTCTGTAGCTCTCTTATCAAACAGATATTTCACCTTTTGATGTCTCTTGATGTTTGTTTTTTGTGCCTCCCTTCTCATTTCATCTAATGCAACCAGCTGATTGATTCTTTCAGTCATTGGGTCTCCGATCTCCTCATCATTTTCTTGCATGAATTTATAAACTGGTAGGAGGTTGTTGATAGGCAATCTAGCTGTTGTACCATATACTAATTCAAAAGGTGATCTCCCAGTTGCTTTCTTGACTATTACTCTGTTAGCCCACAATGCCATTTTCAGCCTTGAATCCCAAGCCCTTTTGTTTTTACCTACCATCCTTTTTACAATTTTCATGAGGCTTTTGTTGCTTGACTCAGCTTGACCATTCCCATGTGGATGATATGGTGATGCATGTAACAAATTGATTCCATAATTACTGCAAAAATCAGTAAATTCACCAAACCTGAAGCACATAGCATTATCTGTAACTAATTTCATTGGTACTCCAAATCTGATAATAATATTTTCAAGAATAAAATCCATCACCACGTTGCTAGTATCTCTTTTAGTTGGGATGGCCTCGATCCATTTGGTAAAGTAATCAGTGGCAACCAGAATCCAACCGTGTCCTCCACTAGATTTTTCTGAGATTTCCCCTATGAAATCGATTCCCCATTGTTGAAATGGAGCTTCTACAGTTATAGTCCTAAGGGGTAATGCACCTTCATATCTTAGCTTTCCTGAGAATCTTTGGCAAGGATCACATTTTCTTACCATTCTGTGTACATCTAAGAAAAGAGTTGGCCACCAATAGCCTGCTCTGAGGATTTTGTGGGCCGTTGTATGGGCAGCATAGTGTCCACCACACACTCCATTGTGCATGTCACTTAGAATATCCTTAGCTTGATCCTCATCTACACACCTGAGTAGCACGCCATTAGAGTTTTTCCAATACAACTCTCCTTGAACAATGATGTATTTAATAGCCTGTAGCTTCAAAGTTCTCTTCTAGATATCATTGAGGTGGGAAGGATAGTTCAAGTTTTGCAAATAATGTATTATGTCCTTATACCACTCAGATTCAGACATATTTATAACTTCATTATGCACTACATTCACTTGGCATGCCTCTAGATTTTATTGTGTCATCAATTTTGCTAAACCTTGTCCCCTTACCAATTTTGTGATCTGTATTTCAATGTTGAACTCCTGTAGTTTATTTCCATCTGCATCTTCTTCCAGTTACCTCTTGTTGAGTAAAAATATCCTTGACTGCTGCATGAGGTACATATGCAACTATCTGAGAGCCTACCAAATAAGGCCTGAAACTTTTGACTGCTCTGACTAGTGCTTATGCATGTTTCTCCATGATGTCGTACTTTAATTCAGCGGCTTGTAATGACCTACTAATTAAAGCAATAGGTTGTTCAAACCCTCCTTCATTTTTTTGCAATAGGCATGCAGCAATAGTGTGGAAAGAAGCAAATGAAAATAGTTGAAATGGCTTAGAAAAATTAGGAGATTTTAATACAGGAGCCATCTTTATAGCTTCTTTTATGTTCTGAAACGATATGGTTGCTTCATCTTCCCATTTGACAGTTGCACCCTTCTTCATCATCTTAGAGATTTCTTTGGTAGTCTCTACAAAGTTAGGAACAAATCTCCTAACAAAATTAATTTGTCCAAAGAAGGACTGAACACCTTTCACTATTTTTGGGAACTGAATTTTGTCAATTGCAGCCACCCTTTCAGGATCAATCCTGACTCCATCCTTAGAAACAATGTGCCCAAGCAATTTTCCTTCCATTACCCCAAAAGCACACTTCTTTGGGTTGAGTGAGATGCCATACTCTAATGCTCTGATAAAAATATGCTCCAGGTGCATACAGTGTTGCTCCTCCCTTTTCAAATAAGCAGTCAAGTCATCTTGATATACAGCCAAGATTGAATCAATCAATCCTGCAAAAGCAACATCCATTGCCCTCTGAAATGTGGCACCTACATTTGTCAGTCTGAATGGCATCTTCACATATACATATGTTCCCCATGGAGTAGTGAAAGTAGTCTTGAACTATTTAGATTCCTTTACTTTCCCTTGATTGTACCCTAAAAATCCATCCATCATGGATAGAAGTTCACAGCCAGTCACCTTCTGCAACATGGCCTCCATGTTTGGCAATGGATAATTGTCCTTCAAAGAAGACATATTCAAATTTGTAAAGTCCACACATAGCCTTATATCTCCATTTTTTTTCCTAAATGGGAAAAGGTTAGACACCCAAGTTGAATGTCTGATAGGCATAATTATTCCAGCTTCCCTAAGTTTCATAAGTTCTTCCTACATTTTTGGAGCTAGAGTTGGGTTGATAGGCCTTTGTTTTTGTCTAAATGGTTTAGCTCCAGGCTTTAAAGGGATTTCATGCTGAAACAAATCCTCTCTATAAGCTTTGAGGTCCTCATAAGACCAGGCAAATACATGCTTATATTTTCTCAGTAATGCAATCAACATAGTTCTGATATGTGGCTTGAGTTGTTTGCCAATATACACCTTTTTGGGAGCATGAGATGTCCCCAAGTTTATCTCCTCCAAATCATTCTTGTTTGTTGGAGATGACTTGGTCACAAGTTGGTCCCTATTGTCAAAAGCTCTCTCTAAAGCAACCAGCCCTCTAGGGATTTTGTTTGTCTTGAGTTGAATCACCTCCTTCCCTAAGAGAGTTTCTTTTCCATCTACAACCTCTACAAAGTTCTGAAAATCTATTTCTTCGTTCTCATATTCATCAATACAATGTAGAAATCTCAGTAAATCCATATCATCATTAAATATCTGCCATCTACATAGATTATCTGGCACTGCAGGTCTGAGTTTGACTTCAACATTTGTAACATCTGATAAAGTGATATCATCTGGCCTTATGGCTACATTGGCTAGAAAATCTGCCATGACATTTTTTGATCTCTCTATCCAATTTATTGAAAAAGCATCAAACAATTCAATTGTATCCCAAACAGCATGCTTATTTTTTGATGCATACTTATCTCTAACTTGGGAAACAATAAGCTCTGAATCACCAAACACTTTGAGCATCTTAATTTCATGCTTCAAGGCTACATTCAATCCTAACAACAGGGCTTCATACTCTGCAATATTATTTGTACAAGCAAACTTCAGTAAGAATGAGAATTTGAGAAGCTTACCAGCTGGAGACAGAAATACAATCCTAGCACTAGAGCCTTCCTTCGAACAAGCTCCATCAAAATACATGGTCCATAGACCCTGTTGATCCAATTTTTTAATGCAAATATCTTTTCCTTTATCCCCTTTATCATCTGAGACAACTCTGAAATTATCACAGTCAGTGTTCACAAAACATATCTATTCCTCTGATTCTTGATCTTCCACTGTCTCTAATGACCTTTCTTCTCTGATTAGTTTGACATCCTTACCATTTATTGGGATCATAGCATATGTCAAATCTAGTTGCATACTCCCACCAATCAATGCTGCCCATCTTCTCGACAGCAACATGCCATATTGTGGCTTGATATCAACAACTGTTATGTTCATTTTGTAGGTCTTTTTAGGATATGTTGCCAGTCTGAAATCAACATCTTTCATAATTCCAATGACAGGTACCTCCCTAGCATCTATGGCATAGCACTTCCCACATGCCTTATCTATCTTTAACCCAGCTTGCTACATGATAGCCAACGACATGATGTTTGTTGATGCTCCTGAGTCAAGCATATAGTTCTTAATCATTTTTCCATTTATGACAAGGGAGACATAAAATAGTTCCACTTGTGAAGAGCATTTTGTCATGGTCATCCCTAGATATACCTCAGGAACTTCATCTTCATCAATGCACAGGGCCTGTTTCTTACCCTGAGGTTCATCACTCAACTTGGCTTGACAGGGTACTCCTGAAATCAAGGAGACTTCTTTATTTTTGAATTCTTCCACTTTCATCAGCTCCATCAGTGGGACGGAAACTTTTATCTAAGATAAAACCTAAGCGATGTCAAATGGAGCATAATTTTGAATAACAATTGTAACTTGCTCCACTATTTTACTTTTGTCCTGGGATGATCCAGCCTTAGTCTTTATGGCCCTTTGACTGTCATTTTTGCCCTAAGAAATTTTATTTTGATCCTCAACCTGGGGGACTGTATTTTCTAGTCCTTGAGGATCATGACCTACTTTTTTCTTAAAACCTTGCTTATTATTGTTCCATTTTTTCTTATATGTTTCCGTCCCCTTATGACTGTGCATAGGTTGGCTCACAAAAGTATTTTCTGGTTGGTGTGAATTGCCGACCTTAGCTTTACCCCTTAGGTTGTAATTGCTTTTAATTTGAGCTACTGCTGCAACTGTGAGGGATCTAATTTCTTCATCAAATGGTCCCCTCAAATTGTTTAGAAAACTGTGTGAATCCTGAGCATAGGCATAGTTGTCTTCCTCATCCTCATCATAGGGAAATTGCTGCCAGACCTGAATCTCATCATTTGCACTTACATCAGCATCGTGAGAAGGATACTCTATGTTTGCAGACAGCATATTGACATCATCATCTTCCATGCAATGTGGCTCATTGCACTCATCACAAGCAACATCATTATTGTATAAAGATTGAGCAATCATGCATTATGACTGTGAGTGAGGCATTTGACATATGATACACCATGTGGTGTCATTAACAATATTTACAACCTTCTTCAAAGGATCAGGAGTTTCCTTAACATTTTGAGTCCTCTGATTTGAGTTGTTATGTGGAAGAATAGGCTCACCATTATGCCAATTGGTGTTATATGGCATATCATGTAATGATGGTCTTCTTTCTTGCCTTTGGTAAACTGGTCTGGCAGGACCTATCCCCTTTTCATTTTTAGCCATTCTATAACCTAGGTCCTTGATAATGGTTGTCAACTTATCTATTTTATCCTCAGAAGTAGATGTATTGCCTTGAACAGTTTGAGCTTTACTATTTGGATTTTGCAGAATTTTCACATCATCTCTTATGTTTGTCTTACCAGATGCTTTTCTGTTATTTTCAATATTTGTTGCAATCTTGAAGGCATCTCTGAGGCTAGCAGGGCTTTTTTCTCTCAATCCATAAGCTGTCTTGGCATCAAAAGCATTTATGTACAACACTATGCACATAGGTTCATTAGGTCTCAAGTCCTGTGGCAATTTGTTCAATACCTTAGTAAATCTAGCATTGAAATCAGCAACTTGTTCATTTGATCCTTTGGTGATGCCAGTAAATTCATTAATGAAAAAACTAGGATCAGTTTGTCACCATATTGTTCTTTAAATATCCTCCTGAAATCCTCCCATGATCAAATGCTTCTGTCAGGTAGACCTTTATACCATTCCTTGGCCTCATCAACTAAGGATTGCATAAATGATTTCATGAAAATATCCTCATGCTCAACCTCAAAGTTGTCCATGATATTCTGAAAAGCTTTTAAATGATCTTCACCTGATACAGTATTATTTCTTGAAAATTTAGGCACTTGCAGCCTTACATGTTTGTCAATAGGATTGGGGTAACCAGGATTGCCATCAAAAACTAGTTGTCTGAATCTATCTAGCTGCATAGGTTGTCTACCAGGCTGAATAACATTAGCATTTCTATTTGCATTCTGATTTCTTACATTATTTAATGGTATTCTAGCATTATTTGCATTCTATCTTTGATCATTGTGTTGATCCTGTACTTCATTCCTGTGTTGATTTCTCTGCATATTTGCATTTTCAGGGGTAGGAATTGAATCATTCTGAGCAGTCCTCAAAGCTTGCACTTTCTGTTTCATGTCATCTCTAGTTTTCATAGCCTGCAAATATTCTAATTCTACTCTTACACTTTTGATTTCTTCAGCTAACTGTTCCTCTTTGGGCATAGAAGAAGATGGTCCCACTCCATTTTGGTCATCATTATCTTCATCCCTTGGAGACTCAACCTCTTCAAATCTATCACTGGGATCCAAGAAAGGGTGGTCTTGAAAAACTTCTAACCTTATTCTCAGAGCACCACCCTGCTATTTCTCATATATGTTCTAGATCTCAGCCTCAGTATTTGAAAAATAAGGTATTGTTTTCTCTGAGGATCCTGGATTGTCCTGAATAAAATCATTTTTTCTAGGACTAGGAGAACCATCTTCACTAGCTCGAACAGTCCCTTTTTTCCTGTACATCATTTTTATGGGTAACTCTTCAAACAAAGGGTTGCGTTGGGATCTTCTGCCTTGCCTACAAATTTTTACTTTACCAGTTGGAAGATTAGTTCAAAGTTGCCACCTATAACTAGGAATTATCTTCTTTTAAAATCAGGGTTCTTTCAAAAAGCATTCCCCAGCGGAGTCACCAATTTCTGTTGCGACTCAGATGGGCAATAATTTACCAGGGATGAAAAGATAATACTTTCACTTCACCTCCCCAACGGAGTCACCAATTTCTGTTGGTTATTTTCCCAGACTGGATGCTTATTCCCAGTAATCCCTACAAAATAGCCATCAATGATCAACAAGATTCCCAGGCCAGGGGCCAACAATATAGGAGATAGACTCTATAAATATATCCTCTTCTTCTTTATGCTCTGAGAACCAAGGGGGGTATTCCCTACTCAACATCTATGAAATGTATCTATGTACTAGCTGGGATGTTGACACAAAGCAGATAAATCCTCTCTTATGCAGACCAAAACTGCAAGACAAGTGCAAAGGGGCTAGCTTTGGGCCTATATTCAGTTGTAGACAGAGGATTTCAGATCCTAAAACTACTTCTAAAGTCCTAAAGGTTTGTATATGAAATTTAAGTTTGTTTTGTATTTGGATGCAAAACTAGGACCTTGGTTGCGACCTCAATACAAGATTGGATCGATGCCTATCCAAGGCTCGGAGTCAATAGACATACACATGTGAATGTACACATAAACCCATATTAATGACTGAGTTTCAAGGGGATTGTTTAATATCTGCCTTACAAATATTTCCCAGATTTGGGTATTCAGTTACCTCTGCTTAGAAGATCCTCACTGCAATATATTCTTCTTAAAAATTTAACCTAAAACATTTAATCTACTCCTTGAGCAGAAGTAAAAGACCAAGCATTCAATATAGCAAATCCATATTCAAGAATCTTAGACACCCCTTAGCTGTGTAGATCCAAAAGAAGAATACATTCAATTTGGAGACAAGTAACAGAACACATGCAATGAAGCATTACTCATTTAAAACAACATGAAACCAGTAGATTTATGCATTAAACATACAACATGAGATTCATAAACTCACAAAAAGATCAAAAATAGGGCCACCAATGAAGTTGTATCTCATCATAGCACCAAAATATTGTCCAGTTTTCAACAACACCCAATGAGTAACACAGTTTGGCCCTTTTATACCAAAACTGTGTACTCAACAAAATTAATTACATGACAAGGTCAAAATTCCTCCAGATTCAATGTGTGAGGAATGGCGCTCAAAAATAATAAATGTAGCAGCAGGGGACACAATGGGAAGAAGCAAGAGAAGGGTGAGGAGTAGTTGAGCTCGAGCCCTGTGCTGCCACTGGAAGATTTTTGTCATGAACCTGGTACTTGGCCGTTCAACCATCGGCCCATGCCTATTTGCAATTCTACCATAAATGGCTCAACCACCCTCAGCTACCGTCGAAATCTGGAGCAGCGCGTCACTGAAGTTTTCCCACTCGAAACATGACTGCAGACACAAGGAAAAAACCATCGCTGAAGGTTTAAAACCCGACCGTTGATCAAAAACCCATCGCTGAGATCAACGGCCCCAAAATATGCATGAAGAGCTGCTAGCCAATGATATCGTGCCACATAAGCACCTTAATCTTCTATCATTGACCCTTTGCTCTCTCCACTTTACCTTTTCGCCCTTGTATATGCGTGCTGAAATGCATATACATGCAACAGTTCCCAGGCACGTGGCAGCTTGTGACTCATCCTCTGTCACTGTGTATTTGATCTCCATCGGCCATCAAAATGACCCAAGAAAGGCTAGCCGACACATGTGGTCTTGGCGATAATCTCTTTGCATATCGGCTACTGCACAAGCATACAATAACTTTATACAACTCCCGAACCTCAAAATATTGTTCGTTGTATTTGACTCTTCCTTCACGTCCGGGTTGTATACATTTGTTTTGTATATTAGGTTGTATGCTGCATATACAAACCCAATATACATGTTGCGGACCCGAAACTTGTATGAAGCATCTTGGAATTCTACTCAGGTCCGGAATGCATCTTTCACTTGTATGTTTTACATGTATGTCGGCATACATACAATTACCATTGTATATAATTGGTGGGCCCGACCTATTTTTCTCTCCCTTGCACATTTGATTGCACATCACATATACCAATGCAATGTACAAGTCATACTTTGCCATAATTAAAAAGCACATTTGAAACACTTTGGAATCCGGCTTGTATATCCACGAATGCATATTTCTTTTGTATATAGACCATATACAAACTCACTTGTATATATCTGCGGGCCCCATCCACTTGTATCTCTGCTGCACTGTAGCGAACGTATACGCACCAACCTTTGTATATTTTTCAATGTACATTTCCTTTGTATGTCAAATATACAAGTGCAAACATACAAACCGCCATATACAAGCGGGAATCTTCCACGGAATATACCTGCAATGTATCTTTTCCTTGTATCTAACTGTTGTATGTCTAAACATACAAACCAAATATACATGCAACCCGATATGCAAGCAGTGAATATTCTTAGAATCTTTAATGTATATTCCGCCCTTGTACATTTTCCCTTTGAGCCCGATATGCATTTGGAAATGCATACAACTGCAGAATATTCCTGGGGAATCTGCGATAGATTCTGGCTTTGCATATGCAACCCGATATGCATTCAAAATGCATATAACTCATTTTTTTCACCATTTCTAGAAACCAATAGAGATTTCTCAAGCTCGCCATGATACATTTTTCCTTTGCATACACAGAACTTAACATTTTTCATGAGTGCAACAGGAAAAGGCGGTAAAACATTGCACTAGACTGGTCAACCTATGAACACTAAGGCATGAAAATGAAACTTAGTAGCAGAGAGCCTGCTATAGGAGGCCAACATAGAATAGAAAAATAACACAACAATCCATGGAAGAGAATCCAAGGCATTAAGGGTCTGAAAGAACAACAACAAAAGCTAGCAAACCAACTTCAAAACCCTAACCCTAGGTGAACACCACTAGTTTGTATCTTTTTGTGCTTTTTTGGTTTTCATCCTAGAGATTCCTATCTAGATTTTCAATCCAATGGGTCCCATTATGATTGACCGTTTTAGGTCCATTTGGATTATTACTTTGTGCCTGAGTTTGTGGTTCCATCTGTGCTTTAATTTTATTTCTCATGTTCTTCATGGCCCTTATGATCATCTGGTGTACCATAACCATGCACCTAGTTCTAGCATTGTGATGCAATAATGGAAATCTACATGTAGCCCTAACTTAAGTTGTGTCTTTCATTTGACAAGCATTTTCTTGTGGCCCAAGACTTAAGTTGTGTCTTTCATTTAGGTGCTAATAGGGTAACCATCTAGAGTTGAGTTCCCTTTGCATTGACAAGTGGGCTAAACCAATTGCTTCAAACTTCTTGATATGCACTAAGGCTCCATGTTGGTAGTATCTTCATCATTAGTTTAAGGGGACCCCGTGGTAGCTTTGGACAAGTGGCATATTTTCATAGATGGGTTCATTACTTTGTCAACATGTGTGGTGTACCCTAATGGTGAATTGGTACTTTGTAGTTGGAGATGTGTGGGTGTCTACATGGCATTATTTCATTACAATATTATGGTTCTTTTTATAGTGGTGAGTGGACTCGACTACTTGAATCCCCACTTGTCATTGTGTGTTATACCAATGGATCATGTTCTTTATGTGTGCTTGTTGTTCAAGTTCTTTAGAGTTGTAGGGTGGTTATCTTTATTGGATGTATGTGGGAAGATATTTTAGTGTGGATTAGGCATGCACATGGTGATCTTTTGTTGGTCTAAGGTATTGATGCAAACAGGAGGTGGGTCTTTTCCTTTTGTTGGTTTGCTAATGTGATGGTCGTTGATCTTTAGCATGAGTTGGAGGATCATGCAATCAAAATATCTCTAGAGGGTGGTAGAGGGTTGTCAAATTTTCTTGTTGTGCAATCAACTAGTGGATGAACAAGTTAGTCATCATTGGTGGGCCTCTTTTCTTTTGGCCACACAATCGTAAAGGGATAAACTAAAACATGGTGTCATCATCAAGCATACATGGCATGAGTTTTTAGGCTCATATGGTTGCACCATAGGTTCATACATGTTGATGTTGATGTCAACATGTGTGGTGGGCCCTTCTCTCCTTTCATTTGTTCATACACGATCCTATTCTACTAGATGCATTCGTATTGGTGCAAAGCATTGTAGTGGGATACCTAAGCTATGTGTATAATCATGATAACATTAGGTTTGTAAAACCATTAGATCTTAGGTTGATGTGAATGATTGTGTAGTCCACGCAACCCAGATATGTGTGAGATCTTAACGTTAGTCTTACGTTGTATGAGTTGCCAAATGTGAGTGTAACATGTGATATACGATCCATGAAGGCCCTTTGCTTCCAAATCCAATGTGTTATACATGCATTGTGCCATTGGTCTATGGTGTTCCATTTCATTTATGGTGGGTCACCTTCTCTTGTCTACTAGCATGTGCTTAGTGTGATGTCAACTATGATCTTATTGTTTCAAATCAAAGTGGTAGTCCCATGAGCTCTTGTGGATAAGGATGGTGTCATTGACTAGCAATACGATTTGATCTTATGATGAGTTGTATGATACATCAACATGTACAACTCTGTGGAGTGAGTTATCATTATGTCGGGGTTGTGAGGACCCTTGAATCTTAGTTTTGATCAAGAGTTCTTGTGTGTCAAGATATGTGATGAACTCATTGGTATTCATAAGTGCAAGTGTGTGTTGGTGATCTTGTGGTCCTGAGGATTCATGTTCTTGTCATTTTATTAATGTAGGAGTGAATGATGATATGTAGTTATGACATGTGGTGAACTCAAAAGATCTCTATTGGTCCTTTGGACCAATCATTGATATCATTATTAGTTTTTTCATATACTCTAATGATCAAGAGGGTACCATATGCATGTGATGTGGTAGGTATTGGATCTTAAATACACATTTAGTAGGATCAGTTACACCCCTTGGTCTTATGTTGCATGATTGAAAGATGTTGAGCTCATTCCTTATGTACCCATAGAATTTCAAATGAATAATGGCATAAGTTGAGCAAATGCAAGAGTGAATTGTAAGTACGTAGATGAGTGGATTTAATGGCATTGATAAATATTTGTTGAGATCAAAATAAATTAAAATCTTTTGGTGTTGCATTGGATTGTTAGTATAAATAAGGTCATATTACATCTAGTTAGGATATCACCTTTTCTAGGATTGACCTATTCACACTTAGCTTAAGTTTACTTAGGCTTTTTAGACTTTGTCTCACCTCATGTAGTGGAGACATGTGTCCTCATCCTTTTGAGACACATCTTGCATGTTTACTTGCCACTTGCATGAGAACTTGTCATTTGAGTTCATAAGTGTCGCATCTTAGGAAGGGTGGTCAGTCATTGTGTTCAACCATCCTACCTCTTCTCTCTTGAATACATTTTTCGACTTTTATGTGTAATTGTCTTTTGTGGAATTTTTTTGTAACTTTTTTTGCTTGTTGATCTTGGCTGTTCTAACATGGATGAGTATAAAGCTCATGATAGTTGGAGAACTTATAACTACAACATGGTGTAGCCATTCTTGAGGAGATTTGTATATGAATTCTTCTAAGGGTTTGGTGTTCTCAGTTGTTGTGCAACCTAGCATGTGTTATTAACTAATAGGATTCTAGGATTGCCTGAAAATATGATTTATACCCTAATTTTCCTCTATAAATATATGGGGTCATTTGCTTCTATGTTTATCAGATCATGTACCAACAATATGGGTTTCATGTGGATCAAGTTGCAAGGATTAAAATTCATATTATTGATTGTTTGCTTCACGCCTTTCCTAAATTTATTTCTTGGATAAGTAGATAGATGCAGTTGTTCAATGATCCACTCTGATTGTGATGCAATGATTGAGTGAACTAGATTGATCCAAGTGTCACAACCTAATTGATTCTATCTTTGATCTGCTATATATGTAAAATCTTTTGATTGTAAATGTTGTTGTTGCATTTTTTATGGCTTTCTTATAAGCTCTTTTTTCTCCCTTCATTATAATATGCATATCTAGGGTGTGAAATATGGAAGCAAACATGATTTTCTAGGGATTCATGTATATTTTAGAACTTTTGAGAAAGGATATAATTATGTAAGTTTTCTTTGATCTAAGTGTCTCCTTAGGCTAGATATATGTTTTAGGGGATTGTACCAATCTTTGATATCTCATTTGCAGATATGTGTATTAACTCTAATTGGTTAGATAAAAAAAGTTGTAATATATCTTTGAGTTTCCTCTGAGTACCCTTTTATTTCTATATATGGATCTTGTATGTTAGCCTATTAATACTTAAATTATTTCTGATTTATAATCTCTTTTAATAAATTAGGAATGCATTTTAACAAGAACACAGCTCGACTTATGCAAGTTTAGATGCAATCTTGGTTTCTCTATTATGTCTCAAGAATCACATTATTCTTAGAATTACTATCCATAGATCCTTGGTTATTAAAGTTTGAACCTATCACAAAACTCAAATTAAGGAACCAATCTTCTTGTAGCCACTTCGCCCACCACACCACTCTAAAATTCATATATTTGTGTTCTTATTTTTACTTGTACTAATAATTAGCATAACCTATTAAACTTGATTCTATTCCATCTTATGAGAAGTGGTACCAGATAAACTTGTGGCAGATATGCTAAGTTGTTTATCCTATCTATCATGCATGAAGTAAGCTTTTTAATTGCATATTTCTTCTATTGATATAAATCATATATCATTGTATGCATGGCACTTCTTATATGCTTTAGGAGGTTAATAAGTTTTGCATCTTCAAACCTACATAGTGAAGTTTAGTGGCAATATTTTGGGACTTCAAGTGCATAGGGTAGGTTTTTTTTCAAAACCAATTGTGTTTATTTTATTTCTCTTTAATTGTCCTATAAGAACCTCAAGGATTACCCTGTGAGGCCTAGCCTAGCCTAAAGTGAGGAAGGGCTACCTACCTTAAGCATTGGCAATGAGCTTTCCTTTGCCTAATTACAAGTCTCCTCCTATTGTTCTCAAGTTTGACATCCATGATCTTGGCAAATAGGTCTGACCCCCACGGTTATGGGAACAATGGATCAGATCACCAACAAAACCATATAGAAATAAATCATGCATTTTTCTAAAAAATACATGATTTCAAGAAAAAATTAGGATGTCCTATAAGTGGGACAAGGCTTTATATTTCATTCCATCCTATAGTCAAGCTTACTCGTGTACTATAGGGCTCCCTATTTCCATGAATACATAGTTGTACATGAACTCCAATATGAAACAATTAACTCTAACATGCTAACAGATGACTACAAAAATTGAGGTTTCTAGGCCGATAAAAGTGATGAAGATGATCTCAAATAGCTACTAGTTATCGAGCAAAATGTGAGAAAAGGTTCTAACTTGTCTATAGTAGGTTGAAGTTGGTAGAGGATAGTTTGTCTTTTCTGGTTTTCACCAAGATTGTTGCATTGAAGGTTGGAATATTTTGAGTTTGTCAAATATGGCATTAGGCATTTAGTAATTGAATTTGAGAATCACTTTAACACTAGTAGTAATGTGTGCACATCTCTTCCCTTCTATCCACTGCATATCATAATTGATTTGATTTATATAAGGATTTGTGTTGCAAGGCATATTATTAGAAAGTATGCATGAAGTTTAATTATTTGTTTGATGGGATGGTAAAAGATGAGAATCAACTCTAGTGAATTATTTCCTACTCAACTCTAGTTGCAAATGCTTTAATCCACCAAGGATTACTCTATAGGGCCCAATTCTCTAGAGCCTCTAACTTATATGAGTCAGCAAGACAAGGATAAGAGTGTTAGAGCTCTTGAGAAACTTGTTTCTAAGTAGACTACTTCTATGAAAGGAAAAACAAAAGCCTAAGAATGAGATTGCCACTCCCACTTCCCTTCTTGTGGAGGATTTCACTAAATAGAAAACCATCACCATTTTTCTTTGGTGATGTATCAATTTATTTTTTTATAATTGAGTTGGAACTACACCTTGTAGATGATGTGGTGGTATTTGGTGTAAAGGTCATTTGTCATAATTCTTTGGCCTATAAATGGGTGGAGCAGATGCTTTCTTTGGATGATTTTTCACTTTGGACAAAATTATCTTGGAGCAAGTGTCTACTCCATCTATCTCTTCATTGGAAAATGATTTCATCTAATGCAATTTGTGTCTTGAAAGGATCAAGATTTTTTTTAAATAATGGTCTATAGTTTTGTGGTCAGACAAGACTATTTCTTTGTTTGTGGACCCCCTTTTTGATCTAGCTTCCAATGTTATCTCAAAATACTCTATATGGGTTAGGTTGTATAATATACCTTTGGTCTTTTGGGAGCACAGTCTCATTTAGCAATTAGTTGAATAAGTTGGAACTTTTATTAAAATTGATGAGAATTCAAGTGCTCCTTCAAATCATTATGTGAAGTTTTTCTTTTGGTTGATCTCTCAATGCTTATTTGTCATTCCATCATGACTACTTCTTTAAGCACTTGGATGTACTTCCTTAATTTTGAAAGACTACCCCTAAATGGTGCTTTAATTGTAATAAAACTAGGGTACCATGTGGCAAACTACTCTTCTAAACCCTAGGATGGTCAAAGATCTTTTTTAACTCCAAATTTGGAAATAAAAATTAGGTTCTCAAAATGATGAGTTTGTGCAAAGGAATCATGGAAATTTTTTCTATGATTACTTCTCCTCTCCTTCTCAAGTTAACCTTTTGAGTGAGAGGGGTCAAGCAAGTGAGACTATTTCCCCTAACATGCACACAATCCTTCTAAGATTTCAATTTTTTTTACAATTCAAGGGGAGGAAGAGGATGTTCAATGTCTAGATCTAGAGGATGCTATTTTGGAAGGTTACATAAGATTGGAGGAGTTAGATGATGATGAAGTTTGGTTGGTGTCCACTAAAACCCTCACCATTTCTAAGATTGAAGGCACAAAGACAAAGGCAAATTGCAACTTCACTAAACATAGGGGAGAAAAATGGAAGTTGAAAAATTAAGAATGGATTCTTGAAATTTAGTGGATGTTGGAACTTAGTGGACCATGGAGCCCCTTCTCTTGTGAAGTAGGAAAAGGAAGTATTCTACCTATTTTTAGCCTAGGTTACTTTAAGAGTAGTTGATATTAGTTGGACAACCCCTAGGAAATTGTCTTTGATATTGAGAGAGGTTGTAGTAGTTGTGTAAGAAATTTTGGTTATTGTGTAAAGAGATTATACTTGTTGCACAAGAGATCATGGTTACTACACAAGATAGTCAAGTTGTTGTGCAAGGATTTCATGTTGTTGCACAAAAAGGCTTCTAGTTGTTGCATAAGAAGTTTTTAGTTGTTGTGCATGAAGTTTTTAGTTGTTGTGCTAGAGATCCAAGTTGTTGTGCAAGGTAATGTTGTTATGTTCTATTTCTTTCATTTAAGATTAGGTACTTCAAGTAGATTATTGTATTGTTTAAATACCTACTAAGTTTAGCTTCGGAAAAAAAATCCTACTATGTTACTTCATAGGCATTTTGTATACTGATTTGGATGTAACATTTTTCTGACTTTTTATACAATGGGAGAGGGACCCTTTCCCCTCACATACCTATCAAAAATAATAAATGCTACAACTTCTATTAGTATTTTATTTATTTATTTTGTGGATAAACCATTCATTTAATTATGAAAAGTTACCTTATGTCTATTTTTTAACATTTTAATTGTCATTTAAGGGTGATGTTTGGCCCATCATTAGAATATACACACCATACAAATTATTTTAAAAAATCAAACATATAAATTATTTCAATTATACGAAAAAAAAAATCTTCAATTACAAATTTAGGTAATAAAAAACTCACGATAGACATAAGAAGCAAGACTAACTTTGAAATTTCATGTAGGGGTGAAGTAATCTACATCAAAATGTTATTTTTTGCCAATAAATGACTTCTTTTCATCCTCCCACCAAATTTGTGACATGGGATTGATATAGGTTGTATAACAAAAATGTTTGATGCAATTCACATTAGAGGTCAAAAATAAATAATATTAATACATGTTTTTATGCCAATCAATTGAAATGTAGTAGTGACAAGATCCAAGAGGTCAAATGTTTGTTGCGCAAGTTCTATCAACATGCATTTATAGTAAATAATAGTCATTTTACATTTATATACATGCATGGAAGAGAGATGTCTTAGTACTTATAAAAATACAACCATTTTCATTTTGGTAGCTCATTTCCTCTATTTTTCCAAGTTCATGAAACTTTGCAAATAATTGCTTAGAATAGGGTTGACTATGTCGACATTGTTTAAGATAAACAACAAAGAATTAGAGCTTGTAGATTTCCCACATATTCCCAGGAGGGTCTTTTATCTTGTGAAGGCAACATATGACACATAGTACCATTGTTATATTGAATGATTCAATCAAAAAATATATCCTCTTGGACTAACTTACTTTCTCTCTTGTCTTTTCCATTTATAAAGAACCTTTACAAGTAAAACACATTACTAGTTAAAAGAGTGGAAGTCTTTCATCTTGATCATTACTTTATTAATATAACAATGTGGTATATTTCTATAGTCAAATTAACATGATATTAAGATACAAGCCAACTTCTCTTTTTATCTATACACTAGTTAGGGTTCTATTAATACAAAATTTTGATTATGTTCATTATTTAATTTCTAAAGGCATGTTATCTAAGAATTGCCAAGAATAATAAATGAAGTAATTGTTAGTGTGAACAGGGTTATTACCTATTTGGTTTACCCTTGTGTGAATAATTCATATTATTTGACTATTTACTAGTTAAATAATATTCACACATCACACATAATTCACATGTTAAGTTGACTTAGTGAGTCTACTAGATGTTTCTAGTTGTTCCTAGTTGTGTCTAGTTGTTGATAGTTGTCATCTTATCCTATAGTTGTCACATGTCATAGGATTAAGACAATTGTCACA
The DNA here is from genome assembly GCA_027924645.1 of Cunninghamia lanceolata. NCBI lineage: Eukaryota > Viridiplantae > Streptophyta > Pinopsida > Cupressales > Cupressaceae > Cunninghamia > Cunninghamia lanceolata. The sequence goes on from BSBN01001098.1 coordinate 216,976, forward strand.
TGACTACAACATCCCACATTTCATCCTTGTCTTTATAAGCAAGGAATATCATGTACATTGTAACAATTTAATAACAATCTTTGAACAATATTTTGCATTCATTGATAGAATAGAATTATTCTCTCATTTGATATCTCTTGTGCTTTCATGAAGTCCTAGATCATGGGTGGCTCCAATAAGAGCCAACTCTAACATGGTATCAAATCTCTAGGAAGAATCGCTTTGTGTTAGTCATTTTTTTAGAGATATTGAGTGCAATTCATGGTGGATCTTGATAGTTGAGTATGCACTTCTCTTGCATCAAATGATGACCTGGAGAATCAGAAAAACTTGATAGAATACCAGATTTGTGAGGGTTTCCTCTTTGTGGCCTTGTATTGTAGGTTTATTTTGGAGCATGCTACTACAAATCTAAGCACACTACTGTGTTTAGGAGGTTTGAGATAGTTAAGATCGCCTTTTGTTTCATCCAAATCAGACATCGGATGCCAAATCTATGAGGGTTTGAAGTTGGGAGGTGCATGCTAGATCCAGCAAGTACCTGATCTTTAGGAATAGTTTGGACAAAATCAGACCTCACCATTGCGCTCAGGAGGCCCAAAAACCCTAAGATTGACTGTCAATTTGTCCAAATTGAACAAAGTTGTAACAAAAGGCAAAAAAAATTTGCCCCTCAGTCGTACGGATTTGTCGCGAGGAATATTTTGCGGCATATTCTCAGAATCTTGCACGGCATATTGCTTGTGAAGTGCATGCGTCATCAGAATCTCAGTGTACTTTCATCCATCAGGTAAAATCATTGTTTGCAGGTTAATTTATTTGTCTGCAGGTTTCAAATTGAATTTTCTGCGAAACTTTTTTAGGGTACAGAGTACCCGACAGGCGCAAGGCCTATCGAGCCCATTACTTGGGTGGTATGCAAAGCGTAGGGGCACCTTCAAGGCACGGGCCCCTACCTCCCCGTACCCAGGTGGTACGCAAAGTGTAGGGGCACCTTTAAGATGCGGGCCCCCTGCCTTCACTGTCGGCGATGATTTAAAGTTTATCTTCAGAATTTTCCCGGTAGTCTACAAATCTAAACCAGTGGCCTTCAAACGGGAACTAGCTCACTGTTGGCTCAATGGTAATAGAATCCACAGATGGGACAAACCCACCCACCAAGGATCACTTCAGATCCCCTGTAGTCTAAAATCTCTACCAATGGGGGGGCTTCCTTTCTACCAACGTTCAAACATATCCCCTCGTGTAGCATTTAAAAACATTACCGACGGCAAAAAATCTGCCACCAACAGTATCAAATACTTTGCAGCATTTTTTTCACACCGCCAGTCGGCAACCATTGGCGGCAAATATAAAATGCTGCCCTGGTTAATCTAAAACTACCCAACGGCCAAACCTATGCACAAAACCACTATGCAAATCTCGGTGAGCGGTTTACCACCCTGCAACAGTGGTTTCCTTCTGCAGTTCAACGGTTTCTGCTGTCTCAAATGTGGTTTCATGACAAAACTCAACAATTTCCATTGTTTCAAAGGTGGTTTCACGACAAAACTTGGTGGTTTCAGTATCAGAAAGCAGTTTTGACATTTCAAACGGTGGTTTCCACAACCGGAAAGCTAGTTTTCACCCACAGACAGTGGTTTCGCGACAGGAAACAGCGGTTTTTTACCTCCCACAGGCGGTTTCTCACACCAACAGTGTTTTTTGGTTTCTGGAAAGAATATTCTATTTGGGAGAAGGAATATTCCGTCAGCCAGGGGCTTCCTTTAGCCCCTCAAAGCCCTAAAAGGGGGCTTTTTTTCTTTTTTTCTTTTTTTCATAACTTTTTGCCACAAAGGCGAAATCGAGCAAACAATATATCATCGGAAAGCTGACATAGCACACTTTGCAGTGTTGTCAGTAGTTTTCTGAGATTCTAATGCAGGTGATAAATACAACAGCTTGAAGATAGATTTTTGTTTTTGTCTTCTGAGCTCACAACTTTCAACCATGATATCTGATTTTCGTGATTCTTACAGCATTGAAAAGGTATTCAGGAGATCTTCAAATCTATCCATGCACTTTTCTTTAATTCAGCACCAGGGTCATTTTATTCAATTTGTTAGTTTTTTGGCTTTTGAGTGATAACTTGGGCATTTTGAGACTTGAGGAAGTGAAACTTGTTTTAGATGGATTTATTTACTATGTTAAATTAGTGTGTGATTGTAATCTTACTTGGATCTTTGTTTTGAGAGATTTTGATTATTTTCCCAATTTTTGTCCCTTGTGGACAATTGTAAATCACACTAAGTATAAAGTGTCACAATCATTTTTTTGCTAGGAGGTGATCTCTTTGCTTGAGTAAAAGGGGGGTTGTAATTGTGTTGTGTTCTTTTTTGTACTCTTGTATCATGGATCCAAACAAACTTCCTCTACTCACACCATATAACTATCATGAGTGGAAAACTAAAATGGAGATTCATTTAAGAAGTTTAAAAATTTATAGAATAACAATGGGTACAAAAATTGAACCAACAACAACTGCAAAAAAGAGAAAGTGGTAAAATAGATGTGATCAAGCCTATGGAACACTATGCTTGTCTATTTCTCCTGATCTTTTTTTTTCATATTGAATCTTGTAAAACACCTAATGAAGTGTGGACTACCTTATAGAATCTCTTTGGTAAGTAAGATATTGTGAGAGGTTTCAAATTGGAGAATGAATTAATTGGTTTGAATCCAACTGACTTTGCAAGCATCCAAGACTTCTTCACAAAGCTAAAGTCACTTAGATTGTAGCTCAAAAAATGTGGAATTGAGAAAGAGGACACTCAATTGATTCTTTCAATCCTTTCCAAGCTTGGTTCTAACTATTCATTTTTTGTTTTTACCTTTTATGCTACTATGGATGCACTTGGGAAAGCTTTCACAATACCTTCACTTGATGAGTTTGTCACATCACTCACAAGGGAGAAAGCTAAGTTAGTACACATGGGCACATTGAAGTCTCCTAGACCTCAAGCTCTTCTTGGTAATCAAGGTACAAAGGATCAAAAGGCTTCACCTAGCAAAGGCAAGAAACATAAAAATAAGGATTTCAAGAACAATGAGCAAGCAAAGGAGTCAAATAATTCACCTAAGTCCTCATCCTCTCTCAAAGAGGAATCATCTAAAAAGGAGAGACCAAAGTGTGCATATTGCAAGAAACTAGGACACGATGAGCATAAGTGTTATGAGAAGAAAATTGATGAGTTGACTCACGTTATTCAAAAGCACAATATCAACTTGCCATCATCCATGTCACCTAATACATCCTCTTCTTTGACACCATCATCATCTACACAGACAGGCACAACAGGAATTGCTAATGGGACAAACAAAGGAAAAGGACACGCACTCTTTGCTTCTACAAGTCTTTAGTCAGAGAGATGGCTTCTTGATTCTGGAGCTTCTCATCATATGGCATCTTCACAAGAGATGTTCTCTTCATTTGAGTCATGTACTTTGCCACCTATTTTGATGGGTAATAATACATATATGAATGCAACTGGGAAAAGAACCATTGATATTGGTGAGGGCACTTTCAATAATGTATTATGTGTACCTTCCTTGTCAACCAATCTCCTTTCCATCTACTAGATTACTCATTTTGGTGCAGGCAAGATAGTTGAGTTCACTCCTGATTTAGTGATCATAAGGGACTTGGAGAGTAGAGATATCATTGTTGTTGGGATGGTTGATCATGCATCTCGCTTGTATACATTCTCCCATTTTGCTCCTGATGATGTTGTAGATCCATTGATTGATACACACTCATGCATCAAGTGTGATTCATGTTTCTAGGGAGAAGTTTGGTCACTTAAACCTTGGTGTTCTTTCATCTACATCGGTTCATGAGACTAGTGCTGAGCTTCCATCTCCTCAACCTCCTGCTTCTTCAAAGATCAACATCGACATGGTTTCTTCTACTTCAGTTAAGCAGGATCATTCTAGTCTTTCAAACACATCTTTGTGGGATACCTTCTTGATAGGTATATCAATCTTGTTTTGTGAGTCTCATATTACAAATTTGGAGGACACACTTGAGGGGACATCTCTCTTCTTTGGTGACAGTTACAACACAACTGTTATCCCATCTACTTTGTCTTTAGAGATTGTTCTTCATGAGTCTACCCAGGATTTTGGATTGGTCACACCTCATTGCATTGTGCCATTCTTTCATTCTAACATGTGGACATTTCAGTAGTTTTTAGAGACACCCATCATGAGACTTCTTCCCTCATATCTCTTCTTGGAGATGGAGTTTCTTCTACATCAGCCTTTGGATTGGTTTCTTCCTAAGGGGAGAAATGTTGTTTGTAGGTACAGGACACTTTCCAGTATTCATCTTCAGGCATTCACCATTGGCACAGGAGCTACTTCATTGTGGGGGGGACCTATAGTCTCACTCTTGCTCTCCTATGGGGGGTATTTGATTGTATATATGTGATAGAAGTTGTCCTTGGGGGGTCATGTTAAGTCCTCCTACTATCACTTCTTTCACTTTCATTGTTTTATGCATTCTCACTTTTGGAGAGGAGTTTTGTCCCATGAGGTTTTCTCCCTTTCTCCACTTGAGATGTGTTTGTACATGGGTCTCTAACATGGCCTAGTAGCCGGGAGCCATCATCTTCATCCATCATTGCATCTTGCTTTAGTCAGCTGCTCCCTAAGTTGCACTTAAGGGGGGGTGTTGGTGTGAACATGGTTATTACCTATCCGATTTACCCTTGTGTGAATAATTCATATTATATAACTATTTATTAGTTAAATAATATTCACACATCACACCTAATTCACATGTTAAGTTGACTTAGTGAGTCTACTAGATGTTTCTAGTTGTTCCTAGTTGTATCTAGTTGTTGATAGTTGTTAATAGTTGTCATCTTATCCTATAGTTGTCACATGTCATAGGATTAAGACACTTGTCACATGACTACAACATCCCACATTTCATCCTTGTCTTTATAAGTAAGGCATATCGTGTACATTGTAACAATCTAATAACAATATTTGAACAATCTTTTCCATTCATTGATAGAATAGAATTATTCTCTCATTTGATATCTCTTGTGCTTTCATGAAGTCCTAGATCATGGGTGGCTCCAATCATAGCCAACTCTAACAGTAACAAATTTCCCATAACCTTGATGAGACATATTACTATAGAATACTTGAAACCACTTTGTGAAAATCTTACTACATGGTTATTGTCTAAAATTTCATTTATAAAGGGCATTGGAAGCTAAGTAGATATAAACAATAAGATGTTAAATTATTTTCTCACTATAAAAACCAATTAGTTTTGTTATTTTTTTATTAGAATCCCTATATATATATATATATATATTGAATAAGATATCTAGTGTCATTTCTATTTCACTTAAATGTTTATGGATAGATACTTTCTTATGTCTCTTTACTATTTTATAGGGCTCTTAATATTCAATGTGTTTAAAGCCATGGAAATAATGGGAGAAACATAACTATTACAATTAGAGGATGTCAAGCTCGTGAATGGAACTTCATAAATAGATACCCTTGATGAGCTAGATGGCATGGGAAATTTAGTTGAGAAAAGTCTTGTATTAGCAAAAACATTTAACATTGTGTAGACATTATTATCTAGAAAAAAAAATTATATTTCGTGTCAAAGTATAATGTAGCCTCCTTATGACTTGTCTATGTCGACTTGAGATTTGTGCACAATAAAAAAAATTCTAGAACAAACTATAAATGTATAGAAAGATATATTCTAAAATTTTAAACATATTTCTCTTTTTTTTTAAATCTATTTGTTATAATTCTTTGAGTTTCCAAAATTTCCTATAAAATCTACCCAAATTTAGCTTTCTAGTGACTTTTTTTATAAAAAGAGCTCTACACTCAATATAATGTGCATTACAATAAGATATTTGACAAACTCTTATTCATTGTACCACCCATTTTTTATCTTTCTCAATATCTTTTCTTTGCTTAAATAGTAATCATTTTATTTTGTATATTCAAGTGGTGTTATTTTATGCTTCTTTCTTGCACCTTATGGTACATCACCATATGGTAGATTAGCCGACTTATGCATATTTATGGAACATGTTTAAGGGGTTTGCCGCATTGATTGCTTTGTTGAACTACATCGGCTGGAGTTTTTTTGAGTTTCTGATATTTTCTCCCAACTTCAACATTGTTATCATTTGTCCTTTGTCTCTTTTTTATGACAACATTTCTTGTTTGTTTCTTTGGCAGCTTGATCATGTGAATGACATAAAGCACACGATGGAGTTCTCAATTAATTGTGACATATATACTTGATGTCTATTTCAAATCATCTTAGATCAGCAAACTTCACTTCATAGTATGAGAGCTTTTCAATCAATTTCATTTTCCTTGCTTGACTTGAAACCTTTGTTATATTACTTTTATCTTTGGCATATGTCATACCATACATTCTTATGCATTAGCATCAATATAAACATTGAATTTTATCATTTTTCATATGTATTTTGGAGTGAAATAAGTTTTTAATAAGGAGGGATAGTCTATTGTTCATTCTTCATGATTTCCTAAGCTAATTTTAAAAGGAGATTGTGGTGTATTGGTCGTTTCTATATCTGACCCATAAATTTGATACTTAGAATTTATTAAGAAATTTAAAATTAGTTTATTTTTATTTTCATGCAAAATTATATGTAATTGTGAATAATTTATGAAATTTACAATTTATGTTGGACTAACTAGACTTGGTTGCCACCATAGGCATCATTTTTTATGAATATTTTTGCATAAATCATTTGTATGCGTGTAATCTCTTTTTTGCATTCACATCGCTTACTTTTTTTCTAAATTTAATTAAGAAAATATTTTCCTACCTTTATCTTCTTATTGTTTTCTAATTGGATTTATGGGAGTTCTATAAGGGGCCCCACCCAAGAAGCAAGGAGACAAGAATACATCCAAACAACTAGAAGCATCATTAGAAAACAAAATAGACCATAACTAAAAACCACTATCATTTTGAAGACACCCAACACAAGAAGGAAAGAACCAACAAAAGCCACCAAGACAATAACTACAAAACCAACAAGACCAACAAGCAAATTTGTCCAGAAAGCAACCTCAAGCTTTAGTAGATATCATCCTCTAATTCCTACTAGAAAAGAGTTTATTTAACATCCACCAAGAACCTTCTCTAATCACTTCCAAAGCATTCATCTAAAGCTTTTCAACTTCAAATTTTGGACCTCTTCACTTCTTGGGCTTCTCTGTTGACCGCAACCTAATAGAAGAGATGCCCCCCCACACAATCTCTAATAACACGCTCCATCTGGAAGTCTTGAAGAAGACAACTATCCTCATATTGATCCTCTTCACCCGCCACCACTAAACCTTGATGTTGCTACACCATTGCCTTTGTCCTCAACATATTATGATCAACAATCAAGGATACTTCTAAGCAGACCACATGATCAACTAGAAGTTCACCAAATGAGACAAAAACCAACCATGGTTCTACCATACAAACTCCTTATTAGGCTCCCCCTTCTTCGAAACCCATCTCTACAAAGTAACCACAACATGCTGCAAATATTGATATGAATTTCAATTTATCCTTCACACTCTTAGTTTTTTCTAAACCTTCTTGTGTCTCTTTCATCTAAATTGCATAATGTTGATTTCAATTATGTTCATGTTCATATCTATTATTTTGTTGCAACACCTTCGTTTTTATTTTATTTATATTTTTCAAGCTAGTTTTGTTAACTATAGTTGTATCTTTCTTAGTTTTCTAGTTTAATTTTGTTTTCTTCTTCCTTTTATGAATTAGACTTATATATTAAAACCAAAGTTAAAAAGTACATCTAATCCTCAAAAACTAATGAGCGGTATGGACTCATGACACAAAATCAAATCAACTAAGTCGTATCAAATAACAAACACCCCCAAAAAAGAAACCACTACATCAACAACCCCAAAAAGGAAAGAACCTTCTAAGTCAGATGTTCAAATTCATAAACATAAACAAAAAGAAAATTAAGCAATAAGTGCTATAAAACACAACATTAGGAGGGGGGTTCGAATCATTAAGGTTACCTCATCCTTTATCAAACAAGTCTTTTCCTTCTTCCACTCGCTCCCAACCAATGAAAATGGTGCCTTCTCCCTCATCAAGGCCATCCTGTAGTTAAAAATCTTGCATACCTGATTGTATCAAGAGGAAACTTGCCCTGATCACTAGGGAGAGCCCACCCACACCTTTGAGAGGACACCTAAGTACAATAAGCAATCTTAACTTTGACCTTTCAATAGTTTCTTAGTTTTTTTACTAATTTGTTTAAACTCAGTTTGACTTTATCTTTTAATTAAATTTCAAGTTATCTACTTTTAATTAGATCTTAGTTCATTGTCATGGTTATTTTAGTCAAGTTTTTAAGAAAATATTGTAGTACTTTTGATTAGTTTTCTATTATTTGAGATTGGATCTCTTTTTAGTAGTTTTTATTTTTGACTTGTTAAAAAACACTATAGTTACCAATTGTTTTTTTATCAGTGAATAGGGGAATTTTTAGCTCGGCCTTGAACCAGGTGAGGCCACAAACGGGGGACCTCATCCCCAGCATGAACACACTGCATTAATGTGAATAGTCCAAACTCGTGAGCTCAACAACCCAGCAAGGCACAAAGCTCACAAGCTCAACGGCCCAACAGAAGTTTGAAACATGAAGTCAACAACTTGAACGCTAACCACTTAACACAAACAATTCAAACACGTGAGCACAGTGGCCCAACGAGGCCACAAGGCTCGTGATCACAATAGCCCAACGAGGGTTTGAACATTGGTGGCAACAACCATAATGCCACGTTTTAACCAACAATAATCTCCAAATTTTATTTTCATGGTTGTTTTGTGAGAATGTAACGTCTCCCACGATCTTAACCTAATCACAATTTAGTTCAACAAATGTTGTTCATTAAGTCTTCATTTCTATAAATGTTTATAATTCTCATAGATATGTTTCATTAAAGATTTAATGGCTTTTGCATGTCTGAGTTTTTGGATGTCAGAAAAAACAATCAATTCATATTGTAATTCTAACATAACTCAAATGACATTTTAGAAGTTTCAAAACCTAGTTGTAGATTTTTTAACCTCCTTTTGTCTTAAATAGTTGTTGCATAAAATTTGAATTTACACAAATATGCCTTGCATTCCTTTTGTGTACTTAAATATGAAGTTATCTTCTTTGCAATCACAATTAAAATGGTACAATCTAAAATTTACTTTTCATACTAAGTAAATGGGTTTACACTATTGCTCGAAAATGGTACAATTTAAAATTTACTTTCATACTAAGTAAAAGGGTTTACACTATTCCTTGTGACATTTTTATAGTCAAGTGTGTATATGTGTGTATGTATCATGATCTAGAAAAACATGCATACAAATAGTGTCCATGCACATGAACAAGTCATAACAATTGTAAGGAATGATATTATTGAAGAGCATAACTATTAATATTATTGGATCCATACATTTCTTGCTATAAAGTGTTGAATTGTTGGGCATTCCAACAAAGCATTAATATGTTTCAACTTTGTCCTTGTATTGGAGGGGATCATGCAATGTCTAATATTTATTCTTTTCACTTCATCATGTAACTCTATTGTTTATATTGGAACCCCAAAGGCATGCTCAAAAATAAAAAAATAAAACACATCAATCTATTTGGTACATGAATACTAAATGTAAAACAACATAATCCATGCACGCCACTAGTTTATAGCAATGTGGCATTTTATCTCTTTCATAATTAGCCTACAAAACATATTTTGCTTCCTTATGTTCGACTCTACAATTTGCTTGCTTTTGGTAGCTCTTTAGTTACTAGGGTTTATCTATGCTAATAAACTTTATACAAACTTGAATTTCCTTAACACCTACAAAAGTAAAATAATGTTCCCAATGGATTCTCCATGCTTTGGGTCCTCTTTTGTTGGGTTTCTATTATTAGTTCCTAAGCAAGTATACTAGCACTTGTACCCTTAGAAGGTGTAAGGGATGAACCAATAGAAAAAAACAAGGGACTTGCAAATATATTATTTAAATATATTTTTTAATCAAATGCTATTCAAAAGATATATATGTATAGTTTCAAGATGGTCTTTTCTATGTGAAAATGTAAATTTTTTAACATATATATTAGTTACTAGATATTAATATTTGAAGAATTAAGGAGTAAAATACTTTTTGATTTATCTAAATAATTAAGAATTGCAATGTATAAAATCTACAACGATATATAACATTAAGTTGTAATACTTCATATTTTAGTATCCAAATAAATTTCCATGGTTAATTATAACTTTCATTAGTTATGAATATATCCATTTTCTTCAAGGAAAGTAAAACATCTATTGTGCAATGCCCATGACATGTGATATAACTCATTCACTAATGACTGCTAGGCTTTGAATGACTTTAGTATGTTTATGAGATTTTGCAATACGTGTATAATTTGTATTATTCCAGTTCTTTGGGAAAGATACAATTTGTGTCATAAACTTCACTCCATATAAATAAGTTCAAGTGTTTGACTTAAATGAGTAATCCATGTCTTAAATACAATGAACTAAAAAGAATGTAATTCATCAAATCCCCTACATCTATTTTTACTCTTTAGTAATATCACTGAAGTTACAATCTAGTCAAAAAAAATTAATCACAACTTGCTTGAGATTGAGTGACTCCTTCATGCTCGTAATAAACCAATAAAAATAAAAAGGGGTCCTCAAATATCTTGCCACCACATAATCTTGCCCCCTATCATTAAATCAACATCCCAAATAATCGTTTAGAGGTGGTTCTTATAAGATTTCATTTCATTTAGATTGCATTCAAATATGGAAAAATTAATCACAGCTATTTAAAAGACCAATAAGAAAAACACTTCAAACATTAGGGGTTTTCTTTACTCATTAATAAAGCAATGAAATAAAGTCAACGTGGTCCTCAAAGCCCCTTTCACCAAACAAAACATTTTCCATTATAAACTATCCTCCACCCAATAACCAAATGTCTACAATTTTCAAATCTTGACAATATCCAAGAAGTTGTCATTCAGTACAACAATAAGGCAAAGCTAAGAGTAGGCATAGCTTTTCTAGAGCTAAGGCCCTTGTCAAAAAAATATGTACTTTTTTTAAGACATACAAGATACATGTCAAACTAGCACCATAAATTACCTGGGAATATGCATGAACACTTGAATAGGTGAATAGCTAAAAATTTGGCTTTCCTAAGAAAAACTAACATTAAATAAGGATGAAAGCTTACAATTAAAAGTTTAGTGAATCAATTCATTCAAGTTCTTATGTAGTTCAAAAGAATAACACCTACGGCTAAATAGGCTCTTACCTTCGCATGTGATTGTTGAATCCACAACTGCTTGAGGGAGAATTGTAAGTCAATGTCATGGGAAATACTTCTACAACTCAAATCAAGAATAACTAGGTGTCGAAGGTTTCCCTGTGATGGCAAGCCTTCCAATGAATACCACTTCCACTTTAATTATTTCAAATCTAGTGATAATTTACTTATATGACCACCTAGATATACTGGAGCCCATTCATCAAAGTTAGATATTTCTTTTTCAATCTAGTTCTTTCTCTTTCTTGTGAATGTAGGGTGAATGTAGGAGATACTTAACATTCTCTATACCCTAACCAATTGAAATAATTTTTTTATCAAGTATCTTTATGATATTTCTACCTTTCATATGGCAAATTTGAAGTAAATTTATTTAGGAGAAAATGGCTTACTTGTTTCTCATTGATTACTTTGTGCACATCCTCCTATTTCCACAATTTGCTTTGTTTGCCTAGATTTCTAGGAGATTCACTTGCCACTATCTCTCTACCCAAATCTCATAAAAGATCGTGCATTATGAATTATCATCACCAATCTTTATAAGCAATTTAAGTTGAAGATTGTGGAGGGCTATATTTACATTTAGAATCCCAAATCTTCCTAGCCCTTTTGTATCTTGGGAAATGAAGATGTAGGTAATGTCTAAGAATATCTCTTTCTCAAATGGAAAAAGAGTCATAACTAATCTTCAAGGCTATCTCTAAATAATCAACATTCTCAAGCATTATACTTGTCCAACATTTATCACTCATATTTTTGTCTCATAAAAATGCACCCAAGAACCTCTAATGTAAGCAGAACACCATGATAAGCCTTGATGATCTTTGCGCATAGGTCTTGGTAAGTGTCATTTGGATGTGCTTTTAGAAATGTATGCAAACAAAATAACTCTAAATATTTATCCTCCTAAAGACCTTGCAATTCATAAATATTTTCAATGGGCATGCTTAAACTTAAGCTATGGCAGTCATAGGTAGTTAAATTTACTCTACTTCCATGTCCACAACAATCTAACATAAATTTGTCCAGATGCCTCCAATAGTCAACATTATCTAAGATGATAAGAGAATGAATGGAACCCATGTGAAATTGTATAAGTGATTTGTCATGGTTAATGTCATTTACTTTGAAATGTTTTTTTTGGCAAATCCTTTAACATTTGTGTATATAATCCTATGATACCACCACACTCTTAAGCACCCCTAATATCTAACAAAAAAAACAAGAAGCTTCAAAAGTCCAAAATGATTCATAAAAAATAGCATATGTTAGTGGTCTTATCAATGCCCCAAATTACTACTTAAATTGTTTTCATTTAGATTTAGAGCTAACAATTCCTTAATCTTCCACATGATGTTCAATTCCAACAACGTATTAAGTGATTGGTCAAGGTACACAATTCCATGCAGTCATGTTCGACACAAACTACCTCACAAATTTCGATTCATGCCCACAAATTTGAAATAGGTATAACTAACCAAAAAAATTAATAGAGGATCTCAAAAAACTGTTGTGGCATATAAGAAAAAAGAAGCTAAAAGCTAACATATAATCCACAACAATTTCTCTTCATGCAAATATAAAACATTGTTAAGAATAGACCAAAGCCTATCTAAATGACTTAATAGAACATAAAACACTAATCTTCATCTCGTTTGCACCCACACAAAAGCCAATCTAGCGCAAGAATGGTAAAACATTCATATTGAATCAAGAGACATCAATGAATGAGTCCAATAGCCTTTCAAAATTACTAGACCTAGCCTACCACAAGGCATTTGTGACAAGAGAATGTTAAATCCTTGGCCAAAGGCCCATTAGCTTGCATACCAATGACATACGCGACTTTGAATAAAACACTATAAACCCTAAGTTTGCATACATAAATTTGCAACATTGTAAACTAGTGATTTTTGAAAATCTATGGATGAGATTGTTTTATGAAATTTAGGATCAGATTTTTTAAATGATTTTGTTCCCCTTGAAAATTTTCCTTAACAAATCTGCAAAAGAGTGGACAACATTACATAGATTTATTAACATTTTAGCAAATTTCCAATAAGTGGAATAGTAGTTAAATATAACCAGTTGAAAGAGAAATAATTGATAGTTCAAACTTCCTATTAGAGATTTTAATCAATTCCAAGTCAACTTTAAAAAAAATGTAACACCATTGAGTCTCTAAAAAATGAGAATGATTAACCTAGAAGTACAAGGATTGTGCAAGATGTAACAGGCTTGGGGGTCTTCACCTCAATGAGACACATTTTGCAATTTTCTACGATGGACAGATAGGGATGATGACAGAGGGGCTAGAACTCAACCCCAACTAACTCATACACTTTAAGATCGGTAAAGCCCTTGGGAATTTTGACTAGGTGTCCATCCACACTCACTTCAATCTCCTCCATCTATTTAAATAACTTTAACCTCACTCTTCCAATGGGCTTGTCTGTTGCTACTACACTTTTTGCCTTCTCTACTGCCCCTACTGTTGAGATTTCACACTAGATGGAAGGCAACAATGAACCCTCCTGCACTCATTGTAAGTGCTCGAAAAAATGGTCTTTGACACCTTCCAGCTTCAGCCCTACCCTCAACCTCCACTTCCCACTCCCTACCGAAAAATGGTTGTTGAGTGGGTTGAAGGATAGCCAGGATGTCTCTATCATTGCATTGAATGCTTTCATCTAGGCAGCACTAGAGTTCACGTTGTCCGCTATTATACAGACCCACTAATCCTGCTCTTGTGCCCTCAACACTACCACCACTGAAACACACAAAAACAACACCACGAACACTGTGGGCTTGAAAGCCATTATTAGAGCTAGTGTCACATAGGTAGCAATAAGGTTCAAGAAAGGATGAGGAAAACTAACAAGAGCATATGCGGAAGGAGATCTAGCATGCGTAGGTGAACACACAACACCCATTGCCTTTGTCCCAACTTTCTTTTGGTCATATATATGAAAATTCAAATGTGCATCATGTGGGTATTGCGAAGTAACCGCGCCTACCACCGACTACAGCCAGTACTCATCGTTATATACACTAACGCAAAAAACGATATTTCCTACAATTAATTCCAACTGGTAAGACATTTCTGACACTAACATCTTAGTTTCATAGCATATAATTTTTTTTGGCTGTGTGAGACATTATTTCTGGTCATGTTCAGACAATGAACTTGATTCTTGCATTAAATAGCGTACCCCAATTTTGAAGATAATTAACGGTGGCTAGTAATCCATTTTACAATGTGAGACAAGTTTTGATTTTTTTTGGACTTGCAAGTCCACTTAAAGAGCCTATCGGCATGCATTCTAATTATTGAGTAACTTCTCCAATTAAATGCTTCAATTTTTTATATGACTAATGTTTTAATTTATATGAACAGCATTTTCTATATTTTCAACAATTTTGAAACCTTTTAAAATCTAATTTTCTAACTCTTTAATGGCCTATTCCTATTGACATGACTATTTTAGGTCTTATTGTTATTATAGTTAAAAAAAATCTTGAATTAAAAAAGAAATTCTTATCCACCAACCACCGTTAGAGGTTGTTCTACTACCAAGCATTAGAGACAAATATTTCTGCTACCCATATTCTAGACAATTCCAATTCCTTTTCACCATTTGTTAATGGACTCACTGCTTTTCCATGGTAAACTTAGCGTTCATAGCAGCATCGTCGTTTCCCCAACTTTGATATTGATATGGCCATGATTTTATATGAGTAGTGTGTGTAAGCAGAAAATATTTATAAAGTATGAATTGGTTTGTGGATTCATAATAACAAGGGAAATGACAACCCAGATATTGCTTTGTGGTTTGAAATTCTAAAATTGATTGGAAGTAGGACGATTCAGTGTTGTTTTGTTTTTTCTAAATTCTCTTGGGGAATTTCAATCGTTTCAGTTCTGTATTGAGGCTTCGGGGTTTCAACTCGTAGACCTCTAAGTTCGGTGAGTTAAGGATTTTTGGGCTAAGAATTTCAGTTAGGGCAGCTTGTAGTTGTGAAAGATAAAAGAGCTTTTTGTTGTTTCCATTCTATGGAGATGGTGGATGGTTTGAATTTCTAAAATTTAAAAACGATTAGGTTTTCTTGAGAAGAATTTTAACAGTTTAATGAATCTTTAATGAGGGTTCTGATTTCTCTAATTAGTACGTTCTATTTTTTTCTTTTTTCTATTTCTTTTTTTTTTCTTTCCACCAAAACACCTGGTTGTTATTCAATTTTGTAGAAAGTTGAGAATTGAAATTTCTTGACGTATTGTGCAATATATTTTAGTGGTCTAATAATTTGGATAGTGTAATTTTCTAGTAGATTTTGGTCGAGGAAATTGTCGTGTCATCAATTTCAAACCCTTAGAGGCCACTTTATTCTAATTTTTTGGATTGGCAAAAATATTACTAGTCTCAACTTGCTTGCTTGGATACAATTCATTTGTGTTGAAATGAGCTCATCTATTCTTTGCAAAGATTTCTTGACTGGGATGATGCTTTTGGTCCATGTGCCCGAAAATGGGCGCAATATTGAGGTTGAGTGTAAGGGTGCTGCATCTGTGGAAATTCTGCAACATCATTTTGCATCTATAACTGGGGTGTTAACGAGCAACTTTTAATACTTTTTATGAATATAGTAGTGGACTCTCTAAGTTTGCATAGTTAGTTTCAAAATTGTATTGACAGGGGACTGTGTAGTGGGAAAGTCAAATTTGCTGGCAAGATAAAAACAAAAATGAGTTCCATCCAAATTCGAAAGCAGCAATTGGCGTGGAATTTCAGACACAAACAATGGATATTGATAACAAGGAGATCAAAGCATGAATTTAGGACAGGCAATAGCAGTTAAATCAGTGTATTACAGGGTTGCTGTGGCTGCTCTGCTAGTTTACAACATAACCAAGCACCAAACTTTCCAGAACATCAGCCACTGGCTTGAAGAGCTCCGCTGTAAAATGTCAAATCAACTCACCATTTCTAGTTTTTAGTTTAGATGCTTAACCAATTTTTTTCTTGTCATATGCTCATTTCTTTCTTGCTAGATGTAAATTTTGTTCATGGTTTTGAGTATTTTGTCCTCAAACATAATTTCACTGTTTCTTGGCTACAATGTTGTCGATGTTTGAGTTCACTTATGTTATGCTAAAGCTTGTGCATATTTCAGTAGTAAAATTGTTTTCAAGCTCTCTGTTCTAAATGTTGCTCTAAAATGTTTCAGCTTTCCATTTCCATATTTTTGTAAAATTCTACCATTTTTTCTTTTTTCAAGCTAAAATTTTGTTTATACTCATGTTTTCTAGTTATCTAAGGTAAATATTTTGTAGATTTAAATTGTATATATCTTTTCAAGCTCTCTGCCATAGATGTTGCTTTGAAATTGTTTGGGCTTCGATTTGTTTACTAAATTTAATCTGTTGCTTTAGGGCTTCTCTTTGGTTGTAAATCGTTCTCAACGTTGCAAAATTTTTGGCTCATTTGTAGGCTAGAATGTTGTCACTTGCCATATTTCTGCCTTTATTTGAGAGTTGATTTTCCTTATATTATGAAATGTTTGTCCATTTTCAAAGGTTTTTATTTTGCTTTGAGCAGGAGCAAAAAGTAAGTTTTCAGATTTTATTGTTCAAATTTTGTTTCACTATTCATAGGGATAAAATGTTCTGATTGATATTTAAGTCTCAACTATGAAAGCAAAAGTTTTTGCAGACTTCAACAGCTGAATCCCTTAAAGCTCTATGTTGTTTGACCTTGCCTTAAAAATGCGTCAGATTTTTTTTCCCATACAAAATCTAGTGCAAAATTTGCATTTTCAAACTTCGTTTCAATCTTTTTCTTGCTAGCTATAACTTACTAACAAGATTGATGTTTTTTTAATCAAATTTAATTTCAGTGTTCCTTGGACTAAAATATAATAATATTTGAGTTTCCAAATTGTCTAAGCTAAACTTTGTGCAGATTTAGAAGGTAAAATCTTTCAATACTGTCTTCTCAACCTTCCTCTGAAATGTTTAGGCTTCTTGCTTCTTGCTCCTAAATTTAGTGCAAATTTTATATTTTTCTTTTCTCTTGGCAGAAGAAATTTGTTTAAGCTTGAGCCAATAAGTAATCAGTATCAGTATTTGAGTTTTCAACTTTCCAAGGTAGTTTCAATAATATTTTAGTAACAAAAACTTCTAAACCTAGGCTATTGGAGCTCACTTGAAAACGATTGTACTTTCTTTTGATTGGTAAATTAATGGTCATTGCTATCCCCTGGGTGCCAAATCTATTTGGGGAGTCAGTGAGTAACCTCCGACCAATAATGTGTAAGCTATCTTTGCCTACTACTAAACCACAACCCAAATGCATTTTATTCAGAAGTTTTACTCAAAGCTTGTCCAGAACGTACAGTTGAAATGTTGTCATTATAGAAGCAAAAACTTTTGAAGCTCTCTATTTTTTGGTCTTGTTCGAAAAACTTCTGAAACTCTCTATTGTCAACCTTGCTTGTTCTAAATTTAGTGAGTCTCCTATATTTTTTTGAGGATTCTGTTTATATTTGAGCAAGAGCTAAACAACCAACAAAATGTCTGCTAATCTGTAGGCTTTGTGCAAATTTTAGTAGCAAAAACTTCTCGAGTTTTTTGTTTTCAACCTAGCTTGAATATGTTACTCATTTTGCTCCAATGTTAATTAGTGTAAATCTCACATTTTTCTTCATGATTGTAATATCCTTGGTTGCTAGTTTGACATTTAATCCAGAGATTTTCTTAACATATCGGATAATGACCGGTTTCTGGAAGTGCAGTCAAGTGATATACTGATATGAAGATTCAGATTAACAGTACCATGTAATAAACTTACACACGATCACAGGTGTAAACAAACTTCAAATATATCCAATAATGACAGTTCGATATAGTTCTTCCAAACTTCAATAGATCTATGATTCTATTGGTATTACATTCAATCCCAGAGGCCAAAACATCAACTCTTACATAAATTGACTTACAAACATCTAATGACTACGGCCACCTCTACATGAAACTGAAGGCGATGCCCAGGCACAGCACTACAATGTGCAATGATTCTTGATGCACTCTAATCTCTGATAATCAGGGATGCTGATGGTGGAATCGCTACTCTGTTGGACACGTCCTCTTCACACCCGGTGGATACTGATGACCTTGTGACCTTTAGTGAATACTCGGACCTCTGCTGGGTGCAATCTCTGAATGAATCGTATATCTCCTGCGATCCCAGGCCTGGAGTGGAGGAAATGACTGTGTCGAAGACACCAAGGTTGTTTCAGGGCTGTTCGTAAGTTTAAGCACTTGCAACTATTGCTCCGCGGATGGGTTCTCTAGTGATCGATAATTGTGCACCTCACAAGTTACGATCTGATTATGTAAATTCAAATCGAACTTATGATCTCTAACTTGTATAACTTCTGTATATTGGATATTTGTATTGCAGACTTAATTATTGCTTTCTTTTGTTTTTGCAGAATGCAATTTCCACTTCTCATACACTTCCGATTTCTGTGTCTTCTCCATGGTATTGCAGGGCAAAGACATTGATATATATATCTGAGTGACGGTAGGAGTCACATCTGTAATAGACGTGACTCCTCAAGGAGTCACGCCTATCACAGGTGTGACTTCGTCACCTTTTCATCGGCTTTAACAATTACTAATCACCGTTAGAATGTAGTCGGTGTTTATACTTTAGTAATTCATTCGATCATGCTATATTATGTTTATGTTATCTGATCGAAGCTACAAACAACTCAACACTCCCTCTTAGCTCGGGAAAATAACAATATCACAATAATCTCTGTGAATATCAATTATCTGATCTGTAATGAATTACTCAAAGTAATTTAATATCACATAACTCATGATATATATAGTATCACCTATCTCGTGATACGTAGCATCACCTACCTCGTGATACTAAAGGATATACTATACTCGAGAACATTACATTCTCCTTATATATCCTAGTTATGGTATGTGCACTGACATTAAGTCACATTATGTCTACCATAACTTAATCATGATAACTCCATGATTCATACAAATATCAAGTCACATGATATCAGTCTAATGAACATTATAAGATCGTCACCTTATAATGTTAGGTACAAGTGTAGATTATCCAAAAGATCGTGACTTTTTGGAAATAAACACACAATGGATAGGCCCATAATGTCATAGAGTCACACATATGACACAAGATGTTTACACATTAAACATCTTTAATATATTAGTACAAATCAATTAGAATTTTACATTTCAATCATACCAAGATTTTTTCTGAAGTATTCAACTTTCACCTTGAGGAGTGGTTTAGTAAGAATATCTGTAGTTTGATCTCCTGTACTGATATACTCCAACTAAACCACATTCTTTTCCACCATATCACGCACATAGTGATGAGGAATCTCAATATGTTTAGATCTATCATGGAGTACTGGATTCACGGATAGCTTAATACAGCTTTGATTGTCGCAGTGGATGATAGTTGGTTTTAGAGGTTTACCAAATAATCCCACAAGTAATTTTCTAAGCCATACTGCCTCTCTAGCAGCCATAGAAGCTGCAATATATTCGGCTTCTGTAGAACTTTGAGCAACTGAAGATTGTTTTCTGTTGATCCACGATATCATTGCTGACCCTAAATTGAAACAACATCCGGAGGTGCTCTTCCGGTCAGTTACACTTCCAGCCCAATCTGAATCTGTGAATCTATGTAGATCTAAGTCAACCTTTTCATATTTTAAGCCATAATTTAGAGTACCTTGAAGGTATCTCATTATATTTTTCACAGCCACAAGATGTATCTCCTTGGGCTCACACATAAACTGACTTAAGGCATTTACAGCATAACAGATATTAGGTCTGGTATTGACCAAATACATCAAGGATCCAATTATCTATCTGCACAGAGTGGGATCTACAAACGGAGAATCTGCTACTGCTTCCTTCAATTTATGAAGATTTGTTTCCATGGGGGAAGACATAGGTCTACATTCCATCATACCAAACCTTTTTAATATATCAATTGTGTACTTCCCTTGGTTTAGAATAATACAGTCTGATTTCTGCCATACTTCCAGTCCAAGGAAGTAGTGTAATAGACCTAAGTCCTTCATGTCAAATTCTAAAGCTAGATCTTTCTTACACTGATCAATAAGGTGATCTCCTGTAATCAATTGATCATCAACATATAATATCAATATTAACATATCATCTTTACTTTGTTTGGAGTAGAGATTTGGATCTGCATCATTCTTTGAGAAGCCTAATCTCAAGAGGTAATTGTCAATTCTTTCATACCAGGCTCTGGGGGCCTGTTTAAGTCCATATAGGGCTTTCTTTAATTTACATACGTGGGATCCTGCATTGTGAATCTCAAATCCTTCGGGTTGCTCTAAGTAAACCTCTTCTTCAATGGTTCCATTTAAGAAAGCAGTTTTTACGTCCATTTGATGGACTTTCCACCCTTTGGTTGCTGCAATAGCTAGAACTGCCCTGACTGATGTATATCGAGCAACTGGAGCGAAGGTTTCATCGTAATCAATTCCTTCCTTTTGTGAAAATCCTCTGGCTACAAATCTTGCTTTGTATTTCCCTATACTGCCATCTGCAGCATGTTTGATTTTAAATAGCCATTTTGAAGAAACAACAGATTTCCCTTTTGGTCTAGGTACTATATCCCACACATCATTCTTCAGGATGGATTGATACTCCTCTATCATGGCATCCTTCCATGCTTGGTGCTTAAGAGCTTCTATAGCACTAGAAGGTTCTGATTTAATGAATTCACTCATTAAGGCTACATAACTAGAGAATCTCTTCAGTCTTGTACTTTCCCTGAAAGTCCCAGATGGAGCAGCATAATTTTTAGCTTCTTCCATTGTTTTGGTGGCCCAGAGTGGTCTTTTCTTGGGATTTTCTAGTGATGTGATTTGTTCATGGTTTACATCTTCCTCAGGGTACTCCCTCTGAAACTCAAGTGTAGGATCCTCTTCTATGCCTGAGTTGGAAGTTTGGATTTCTGACTCAATATAATTTCTGGCTCTTTTGAAAGCTATGTCTTCCTCAAAAATCACATCTCTGCTTAGTTCAATCTGTCTTTGACTAGGTATATATATTCTATAAGCTTTTGATGTTTCACTATAGCCTACAAAGATACCCTTTCTCCCAGAAGGTTCTAGCTTAGTTCTTTTCTCTTTGGGCACATGAATGTAAACAGGACAACCAAATATTCTTAAATGACTAATGTTTGGTTTTGTGCCAGTGAAGGCTTCTTCAGGAGTTTTGTCGTCAATATGAGAGTGAGGACATTTGTTCTGTATATAGACAGCAGTACTAGATGCTTCTGCCCAAAGTGAAGTATCTATATTCTGATCAAGTAACATAGCCCTAGCAACTTCTACAATGGTTCTATTTTTCCTTTCTGCAACTCCATTTTGTTGAGGATTATAAGGTACAGTGAACTCCCTCTCAATCCCAGTGTTTTTACAAAAGTCTTTAAAAATGTCTGAAGTGTATTCACTCCCATTATCTGTTCTTAAGGTTTTGATTTTTCTCCCAGAAGAGTTTTCAGTAATGGATTTGAATTCCTTAAATCTTTTAAGGATTTCCTATGATTCTTTACATTTAAGAAAATAGTTCCCTGTGATTCTTTACATTTAAGAAAATAGATCCATGTCTTTCTGGAGAAGTCATCAACGAAGATCACATAGTATAGAAACCCACCTAAAGAGGGTACAAACATGGGTCCACATAAATCTGAGTGGACTAGTTCTAAAACTTTATTTGTTTTGCTATGACTATTTTGAAAGGACCCCTTTGTATTTTTCCCTAAGGCACACCCCTTGCATACCCCTGAATTACATTGTTTGAGTTTAGGTAACCCTATAACTAGTCTTTCCATGGAAGATAGGGCACGGAAATTTAGGTGTCCTAGTCTTCTATGCCATATTTCATTAGAGTCTGCAATTTCATGAATTAGGGCTAGATTTGGTTCCGTACATAACTCGTACAAGTACCCTTGTCTATGACCTATGGTTTTGGCGTTCTTAATAGTAGAATTTTTTGGCCATGCCAATACTTTGCTATCCATAAAGGTCACCCTATATCCATTATCTTCAAGTGCAGATATGGAGACTAGATTTCTTTTGATGCCTAGGACAAACAATACTCCAACAAGTTGGATGGAGATGCCAGTCTTTAATTTGAGGTTGCATGTGCCAACACCCCTGACTGGATGTACAGAGTTATCTCCAATTGTTACTTCTTTGTTAGTCTCTTCTACCATGGTGTCTAGTAGTTCCCTGAACCCTGTGATGTGTCTTGATGAACCACTATCTATAACCCAGGTGTGGGATTTATTTGTTACTTGGTTTGAAAGTGCAAAGTAGAATACATATTTCTCGGATTCATGCTCCTTTATTTTGGCATAAGATGTTTGTTGCTTGGTTCTGTTAGGACATCTAACTACGTAGTGTCCATATTGGTCGCATCTGAAACATTGGCTGTGAGAAATGTCTTTCTTGAATGAACCTTTCTGATGCAGAGGGAACCCAGTTGTGCATAAATACAGGTTGAAGAATCCTTTGAAAAGCCCACAAAATAACCTTTATAGGGTGGATCGGCAAGACAATTTAAATGTCACACCGAAATAGACATTTTCTTGCCTATCGGCATGATGCTATTCTATCGGCGAGCTCCTCGAATCTTCTGCCGACGCTATCGGTCACACCGATGAGTGTCTAACTCCCACTTCTCCATCGGCAACACTACATAATGATCTCCCCGATATACTTTGCTTCTCTTTCGTCGGTCTGACTTAGACTATCGGCGTAACTTAATCCTCATCGTCCGATATCAAATCTTACACCGATGCACATCCTCTGTTTTCCCTTTGT
The DNA here is from genome assembly GCA_027924645.1 of Cunninghamia lanceolata. Classification (NCBI taxonomy): domain Eukaryota; kingdom Viridiplantae; phylum Streptophyta; class Pinopsida; order Cupressales; family Cupressaceae; genus Cunninghamia; species Cunninghamia lanceolata. The sequence continues at coordinate 240,341 of BSBN01001098.1, forward strand.
CGATGTGACTAAGATCATCGGTGGGACTCTTCGCCCACCTTCCGACAATACAACTCTTACCGATAACTCAACATAATGCTTCATCTTCGGTAAGACATTACCATTTGTCACCTCGACACAAACACGATCGGCAAGATTAATGTTATCAGTTCAATGCACCTTTGTCTACCCGATAGACATAGTCAATCCGATGACTTCTCCATACATTGCTCGACTTATTCTTCCGGTCCTCCTTACTGTTTCCACCGGTCATTTCTTGCATCGTTCAGAATGCTTATTCTAAAAGCTCACATACAACAATGATATTCAAATGGAAGATACGAACTGTCCTCACAAACATTAATGTATACACATAAAGTGCTAATTCCTTCTCTTTGGATTGTAACCGAACACAACACACACAGAAAACTACAAACCTACAGAACAGAAATGAATCTACCTACATGGAGGTCATTCCACTGGTTTTGAAGAAACCCACCAGTGGAATGACTCCAAAAGGTATCTCTGTAGTTTGACCAGAAAACACAGAATTTCTTTATTTCTTCTATTTCAGAATAAAATACAATTCTTCTTAACTCTGTTCTGCCTATCTCTCCTTGTCTACGAATACAGAGATAACTATTTAAAGACTCATACATTGGCAGTTACAGTAGGTGGAAGGTGAACCGTTCCTCAACCACCCTGCCAATCGGTTATATTCTACTTGTCCGGTTACAATTCTTTAGATCTTTTCTTGACACATATGCCATTACTCGGCCAACTAAGATACGACATGGCACTAAGGCCTTACAATGTAACATTTGGACACAACAGAAAATGTATAGAATCCTCAGATTCTCAATGTCTTCGAGGTGCTTCTGCACCACTTTCCCGTAATGATTTTTCCATTGATCCACGGGGACGCATCCCCCCCGAAAAATGTGTCGTTTCCGAGACGGGGGGACGTCAGGGAAACATCCCCCCCCCCGTCCCCCCGCCACCCCGCCGTCCCCCCGCCGAATCAGAAGACGTTTCTCTTTGGGGGGACGTCTGGACGTCCCCGAGTCTTCCACGCATCCCCCCTCGATCCATTAAATTTGTTTTTTTTTTTAAATCGAAGATTAAACTCACGCGTTAGGTTTTACTTTTCATTGTTTTCAATGTTCATTCACTTCACCGGCGTTCAAGTGACAAGTCTTCAACTGCGTTTGAAGTTTTTCTGCCTGCAGTTGCACCGTTGAATCATAGGTTGAGGTGAGCACTGAGGCCCGAGGGTTTCATTTTACAAGTTTTAAGCAAAGTTTCATTTTGGGTCTGACTCGTGGGATGAATACTGAATGCCTCAAAGAGATGGCATCGCGTGGGATATCCCACGCGATGCCATCTCTTTGAGGCATTCAGTATTCATCCCACGAGTCAGACCCAAAATGAAACTTTGCTTAAAACTTGTAAAATGAAACCCTCGGGCCTCAGTGCTCACCTCAACCTATGATTCAACGGTGCTATCCCACGCGATGCCATCTCTTTGAGGCATTCAGCATTCAGCATAAAAAAAGTTCAAAAAGAATGCCTCAAAGAGATGGCATCGCGTGGGATATCCCACGCGATGCCATCTCTTTGAGGCATTCAGCATTCAGCATAAAAGAAGTTCAAAAAGAATGCCTCAAAGAGATGGCATCGCGTGGGATATCCCACGCGATGCCATCTCTTTGAGGCATTCAGGGTTTCAGCATATTAAAAAAAAAGTTGAAAAATTTTAAAACGTTTCTAATTTCCTAAACTTCCAGTTCTAAAGCCTTTTCGACAAATCCATTTTGTGCATATCCTGCAATCGTTGCAGTCCATACTGCCTGCGTCTCCCTACCTACGTCAAAATGGGAGCTTTGGTTTTTATTTTTTTGATAAAGGATAGAGGAATTTTGTCAGATGTTGTGGTTGCAAGTGCAACTGCACTGTTAGACTGTAGACATGTATGCACATTGCAAACTCAAAGTGGAAGCAGCAATCACAGACAAGGCACGTGAATTGTTTGATAGAATGCCTCAAAGAAATGTGGTCTCTGCATAGACAAGGCACGTGAACTGTTTGACAGAATGCCTCAAAAAAATGTGGTCTCCCTCAAAGAAATGTGGTCTCTGCATAGACAAGGCACGTGAACTGTTTGACAGGTCACAGAATGCCTCATTCTGTCAAGGTGTGAAAGCATAGACAAGGCACATGAACTGTTTGACAGAATGCCTCATTCTGTCAAACAGTTCACGTGCCTTCTCTATCACAGTCTATGCTTCCACTGTTCCACATTTCTTTGAGGCATTCTGTCAAACAGTTCACGTGCCTTGTCTATGCAGACTGCAGAGACCACATTTCTTTGAGGCATTCTGTCAAAGACTCAAACAGTTCACATGCCTTGTCTATGCTTCCACATTTCTTTGAGGCATTCTGTCAAACAGTTCACGTGCCTTGTCTATGCTTCCACTTTGCATACACGTCTAACAGGGCAGTTGCAACTACAACATCTGACAAGTCACAAAATTGAAAATTCCTCTATCCTTTATGTTTTAGATGGATGTCCAACTCCATACCCTATTCCAAAGCTCCCATTTTGACACAAGCAGGGAGGATGCTGGGCTAGCAAAGGTTGTGGAATTTGGCTTTACACCAGCCAATTGCATTTGCTTTAACAAATCCTGCAATCATTTTGTGCATATCCTGCAATCATTGCAATCCATGAGACCACATTTTGATTTTTGAATTTTTCTGATTTTCATTTTTTTAAATTTTTTCTTAACAATGAAGTTGAACATTGTTTTAACTTTTTTCAATTTTGATTTTCTTTTGCAGGCTGCAGCATCATCATCATAATGAGTTCACAGTCACACAGCATAAGTGACAATGAGGATAGAGAGGTTGAAGTTCACAATGAACATGGCTCATCTCAATCTGATGATCGAGATCTTGATTTTGATTTAGAAGGGGAGGGTGAACATGCCTCAAATACTCGATCTCACTCTCAAACTGACACAAGTTCCGTTGGGAGTAAAGCTCGTGATAAGTGCCCTTCACAATTCCTTCAAAAATGGGCCAAGGGCCCCTTTGATCCAAAATCACCTTTAAAACAATTGGCATCTAAGATAGAAGCAAACCTTGCGGCAAAGGGGGGGAGCACTAGAAAATGGAAGTGCAACATATGCAAGCTTACATGGTTTGGAAGCATTACAAGAACTAATGCTCACCTTCTTCTTGTCCGAGGCAAAGGTGTAGATGTATGCAAAGTTGTGGATGGTAACTTGAAGTTCAGGGCTGAAATGTTAAAATTATGGGGTTGTAAAGAGGATGAAGCACCACCTTCTGTTATGTTGCCACAAAGGAGTAGGGGTGATCAAATTTCTAGTGCTACTTTGCAGACTCAAAGGCCACCAAATCCATCCAGTTCAAGTGCAACACAGCCTAAGGGGAAACGTAAGATGGCATCTTCACAACCATTGGCAGATTTATTCAATGTGCAAGCAAAGGATGAGGCAGATGATGCCATTGGCAAATTCTTCTTTGTCAATGGCATTCCATTCCATGTGGCTCGCTCTCCTTATTATAAGGAAGTTGTGTCAAAGATAATAAGGGCAGGACAATCATATGTGCCACCAGGGGAGACTAAATTGAGGACAACAATCTTGGATCAACACTATTCCAAGATTAATATTTTGATGGAGAAGATGAAGAGAACCTGGATCACAAGTGGATGCAGCATAGTCATGGATGGGTCGACAGACATTAGGCACCGTCCACTCATCAACATCATCGTTACATCTACAGTGGCCCCTTATTTCCTTAGGGCTATTGATTGTTCTAGGCATAGCAAGGATGCCCATTATCAGTTCCAGATCCTCAAGGATGCTATAGAGGAGGTTGGGCCACAAAATGTGGTGCAGGTAGTGACAGATGCGGCCCATGTGTGTAGAGCTGCAGGGAAGTTGATTGAGGCAGCCTATAGACATATTTGGTGGACTCCTTGTTGTGTGCATGCTATGAATAATGCACTTAAGGACATGGGTAAAATCAGTTGGATCAAATTAATTGTCAGTGATGCTAGAGATGTGCAGATGTTTATCTGCAATCACCATACTTCACATGCACTTTTCAGGTCCTTCTCCAAGAAGGAATTCCTGAAGCCTATAGAGACTCGGTATGCATCATATTTTATTCTCTTGGAAAGGATGCTTGAGTTGCAAGAGCCATTGCAACTAATGGTAATGACAGCAGAATGGAACCGATGGCCTAAGTCAAAGACACAGAAGGGATTGAGGGTTAAGGAGGTGGTGACGAATGATGTCTTTTGGGCTGATGCCAAATATATTGTCTCCATCATTCAGCCAGTCTTCATAGTTATTAGATTTGGGGATTCTAATGCACCTTCCCTTGGAGAGGTATATGAGTGCATTGATTCCATGCTTGATCAAATGAAGACTATTGTGCGAGAGAAGGACCCCACAATGCAATTCTACACCGAGCATATTCATCCAATCATTCAACGTAGATGGGAGAAGCTCAACACTCCCTTACACATGGCTGCCTATGCATTGAACCCAAAGTGGTACATACCTAGGCCCAGTAGAATCGCACCTATATAGGATGCTGAGGTGAAGGAAGGGTTCATGAAGGCCATTCACAAGATGTATGATTCTACAGAGGCCAGCTTGCTTTGTACTGAGTGGTCAAAATTTGCCATTCTTTGGGGATATTCAGAGGCAGCCCAGATAGATTTGGAGACTATGTCATAGGAGGACCCCAAGTTGTGGTGGACTATGCATGGGCCTAGATCTTTGATTACTACTCTAGCCATTCATTTGTTGTCCCTTGTTTCTAGTTCTTCTGCTGCTGAGAGGAACTGGTCTACTTATAGCTTCATCCACTTTGTTAAGAGGAACAGGCTTACTTCTAGGAGGGCAGAGAAGCTTGTGGCTATACATAGTTCCTTGCGTCTCATTGACCGCACCACAACTACATACAGGGAGAGTCCAGCAGCCAGATAGGATGTAGAGCCGGAAGAGCCATCACAGATAGATGAGGATGCTACACAGACAGGGCTGGTTGGTATTGGTTTAGATGAGCTTGAGCATTTGGGGTCCAGCAGTTCCAGTGATGACGAGATCGACATGGAGCTTGGGGATGATTAGATCATTGGTGGCACCAAGCCATTAACCATTTTGGCATTACTATTTAGTATTTAGTATTTACTATTTCAATATTTTGAACATTGTTGAAACTTGATTGTAATTATGAACAATGATTATGAAATTCAAATTATGAAACATCTAGTTCTCATTCCAATGACTATTAAATTTAAGTACATTCACATTGTTTCAATGTTCACTAGTTCAATGAAATCATGGCAATGTGTTTAAACTCTAAACTTTACTTATTCCTTAGGCTTCTACAATTATACATCTTTTTATAACTAATTTTTCAAGTATTATATGTATTTCAGCGCGCTGCTCCCCCGCTGCCCCCCCGCCGCCGTCCCCAAATTTAGGCCCCCCCGTCCCCGAACCCGAAACGCGTCCCCTGCCGTCCCCCGTCCCCGTCCCCAACCCCGAAACTCCGTGGAACTATGGATTTTTCCTCTTCTTGAAGTGTTTCTTCTTCTCTTTCTTGTGAGAGTTTGTATTTAGAACATGAAGATCTTCATCTATATTTTTATGTTTTGACCCTTTTTTTGTCTGTCTAGATTCTTCTTGAAGACAGTCTGATCTTAGGCGGTCAAATTTTGGAAATTTAGACCTTGCACTAATGCCTTGAACAAATGTCTCCCAAGAATTTGGGAGACCATCTAGGGCATTAAGTGTTAGTTCCTTGCTTTCAATTTGGTACCCAAGTGTTGATAGTTGATCCCTTAGTGTAGATATTCTCATAAAGTATGCATTGATAGATTCTCCTTTGTTCATACTTATATGATTTATTTCTCTTTAGGGCTAAGGTTCTGCTGGAGTTATTAATTTCATAATTGCTTTCAAGTGACTTAAACATATGATATGCAGTCTCATGTTTTGTCAGAATCGGCACGATATGATCTCTAACTCCATCAACGATGATTTTCATGGCTTTGTCATTTCCTTCAATCCATGTCATTTTATCAGGATCATTCTCTGGTTGCGTTTTGTTTTCTCTCACAAATGAATCAACTTTATTTTCTTTTAGCATCATCATAATTCTGAATTTCCATGATGAGAAGTTATTTCCCCCTTCTAATCTGTCTTTGAATCGGATTGCTGCTGCCATTTGAGAAATGAGATGTATTAAATTTGAATTTCTCAAGTTCGATTTTCTACCCGGATTCTGCTTAACTTGGCTCTGATACCATGTAAATTCAAATCGAACTTATGATCTCTAACTTGTATAACTTCTATATATTGGATATTTGTATTGCAGACTTAATTATTACTTTCTTTTGTTTTTGCAGAATGCAATTTCCACTTCTCATACACTTCCGATTTCTATGTCTTCTCCATGGTATTGCAGGGCAAAGACGTTGATATATATATATATCTGAGTGACGGTAGGAGTCACATCTGTGATAGGCGTGACTCCTTGATGTGATAGACGTGACTCCTCAAGGAGTCACGCCTATCACAGGTGTGACTTTGTCACCTTTTCATCGGCTTTAACAATTACTAATCACCGTTAGAATGTAGTCGGTGTTTATACTTTAGTAATTCATTTGATCATGCTATATTATGTTTATGTTATCTGATCGAAGCTACAAACAACTCAACAGATTATATATATGGATATATCGAAGTATTCTGCCTTCCTACTATTGGACTGGAGATGCGTTACTTCCAGAATTCCTTCCCCGTATAATCTTGCCCTTCCGTACCAGTTCTCCAACCTCCTTTAAGATACCAGTGACTGTGGCGCAATTAGTGTTCCTAGGCGATTGAGCTCAATGTAGATCAATGGCCAAAGGTGCTGGAATGGCGAGCTAGTCTTCCTTCCTTGAGGACCTGTAGAATGATGAAACCGAAGTCAATACTATGCAAATCCCTGGTGTGGAATCTGCTCACAAAGATCAGGCAGGGATTGAATCCTACCTAACTTAGTCCCTTGGGATTTGCATCCCAGAGAGATATCACACATTCGAAGATTCGAAGTTTAGGAAATAATTGAAAGAAATAGTCAGATACCTCCAATGCTCCAAGATACCTCACATGTATATGGATTTGGAATAGGACCCAGGGTCCTAAAAGTTGTCCGACTTGGACTGTTTGAAATTTTACTAAAGTACTTATTTATTTTTTATTAATTAAAATATATATTACACATTTATAGTGTTGAGAAACACTCTTGTTATTATAATAATAATATCAATTATCATTGGCGAGGAGGGCCATGACAATCCTCCCTCCCCAAATATTGCTTGCCCACAAGCAATGATAACTCCGAGATGTTGCCTACTTTGTGCCAAAGTAGCGCATCGTGGGATGATATTCATCAATCCTAGGCACTACTCTTGTAGCTTCAACAATGGAGAATAAACTATTCTCTTTAGCAGTAATACTCATTAATCCTTGCTTCATCATTGCCTTTGCTTTAATGACCTCATCATCATGTGTAACCTTCAGCATCTTGTGCAATCACCTCTTCCAAATTGATGTTATGAAGCTTACCTAAGAATCTATTATTTCTGACCGGGATGCCCCATATTGTCCCCTCCAGAAAATAGCTTAAATTAGGTTGTGTGAGTGCTCACAAGTGATTGTAGCAGTCACAAATTGCCCTGAACTACACCCTTGACTCTGGTATCAATGTTGGAATGTATGTACTTAGTGCTCTCCTCATGTGGCACCACTTACTCACCCCATTAGACCAAGAAATCTCCTTAGTACCTGCTAGTCCAAAATCGTCCGAAGATGGTACAACTGAAACATCCTACCATGGCTGTCACCTTGCTTTTCTTTGCTAAGAAATAAAGATAAGATGGCTGAAAACCTTCTTGCATCAATATCAAATACCTCCTTGAAGACAAAAGGTGGGAACTGTACCTTCCATGAAATCAGTCTCTTCTCGGTGGCTGTCCCGAAGGGGTGGGAAAGGCTGAGAATGTAGAAAATAGCAGTACCACGATGAAAAACAGCACTCATAATGAATCATGATCCATGTATTATAGTTCTTTTCTCCAAAATTCCAAACAGCCATGCTAAGATGATGATTCTTCCTAAGAAGGTCCAGTGTTGCCAATGCCTCGTATGGTGGCCATTTTTGGAGTGCTACCGTGAACATATTCAAAATGGACCAAACATTATCATAGTGGAGTATCTTACCTTGGGGGAATCCTTGACTATCTCCATGCATTGAGTGGCTTGGTTTTTCTGAACACTCATCTCCATTATTTTCATTTCAGCCATGCTTTGGGCTCCATTCGAAATGCCTTAGAGTATCACCTCCTACCCATCCAATTTGAATTTGAACAACATTGTTTGGTAGTTTTGAGTAAATTCTCCAATTGAGTGCAACCATTGCACGCCCAAGACTATATCTGTTTCGACCATTCCCACAATGTAGAAATCATCCTTAACTTCATACCTTCCCAAAGATAAGTTGGGCTATTGTATTCGCCCCCCACAAGGAATAATATGGTCATCTGCAAGCATAACTTTAAACCCATTAAACTCAGTGTTCCACGAGGACGCGTCCCCCCCAAAAAAAAGGGATTTTTCGAGATGGGGACGTCCCCAAGACGTTGGGACGCCAGGGAGACGTCCCTCCGCCGCACCGCCACTCAAGACTTCAAGACATCCCCGGGATGTCTCCCTTTGAGAGGGGACATCTCTAAGGCGTCCCTGCAAAAAAGAGACGTCGAGGGGACCCTGGGACGTCCCTAGGACGACCAGGGTACGCACAAGCGTCCCTCAACCCCTCCAGAAAACGCTCAAGCGTCCCCCGATTTGAAAACAAGAAAAAACACTTTTTTATAACAAAAAGATTTTGGTTTGAGCGCCCGAGCCCTAACCCTAATTGCTAATGGGCCTCACACCCACCCCCACCTCCACCCCCAAGGCCTCTCAAAAGCTTATAAAAACACACATCCCTCTCATTCTAAATCACACAAAAACTTCATTGAGTGAAGTAGAGAGCTCGAAGTAGACGCAGCAAGCTAAGAGAGAAGTTTGCCGAAGTGAGAGCATTAGGAGAGGGTAAGTGAGATCAAGAAGAGGATATAGAAGCCAAGAAGACTCAAGACTCTTCAAGTTCATCGTTTGAGCCACAAGGTAGGCCCTATCACTATCCATTTGATTCTTTAAATTTATGATTTTCATTTGTTCTTTGAATCATGATTCATTTGCATCATTTCTTATAATTATTTGTGATTCATTCAAATGCTTAAATTTTTAAATCTTCATTCAAATCAAATGCTTAAATTTCAAATTTATTTTGCTTTGCAGGTTGTAGCTTTGTAAATTTGTTTTCAATTTCAAATTACAATTTAGAAGTCAAATTAGGATTTCATTTTGTGTATCCTCTGCTTCTACGCTTCGTGCGACCTAAAGTACGAAAAACAAAAGTGAAATCTTTGTTTGACAAAGGTTAAGAACAAGGATTCCTATTTGTGTATCTTCTGCGCTTCGTGCAACCTGAATTAAGAAAAACAAAAAGAAAATCCTTGTCTTAATCCCTTCCATTATGGCATTATGCATGGTTTGAATTATTTCTTGCAGTGTAATTATGAGTAGCATGAGTGAGGATGAGGGTCAACCTCAAGGGGTTGAGGTTGAAGTTGAAAGTGAAAATGAATTTGATTATGCCCCTGATGGTCCTTGTTTAGAAGCAAGGAGGGGTAATCAAACTAGTTCTATTGGGAGTCCAAATTACAGTTGCCCTTCCGAAATCCTACAAAAATATGCTAAGAGTCCCATTGATCTGAAGGCCCCTTTAAAACAATTTGCAACCAAGGTACTCCCAAAGCCTGGGACATCTGGGGGCACTAGGTTGTGGAAATGCAACATATGTAACCTTGAATGGTTTGGCAGCATGACTAGAACGAATGCTCACTTCCTTCTTATCCGAGGCAAAGGTGTAGATGTATGTGGAAAGGTGGAAAAAAACCTAAAATGGAGGGCTGAAATATGTAGATTATGGGGTGCTAGTGAAGAAGATACACCTAGATCTGTTACTTTGCCACCAAGGGGGAGGGGTCATCAGAGTTCTACTTCTATTACTTTGCAGAGGCCAACGAATCCATCTAGTTCGGGGGCAGCAAGGCCTAAGGGGAAACGTAAGGTGACTAGTGATGGTCCAAACCCACTGGCAGAATTATTCAATGTGCAAGCAAAGGATGAGGCAGATGATGCCATTGGCAAATTCTTCTTTGCCAATGGCATTCCATTCCATGTGGCTCGCTCTCCATATTATAAGGAAGCTATGGCAAAGGTAATAAGGGCGGGACCATCATATGTGCCACCAAGGGAGACTAGATTGAGGAGAACAATTTTGGATAAGAACTATTCCAAGATTAATATTTTAATGGAGAAAATGAAGAATGCCTAGGTCACAAGTGGATGCAGCATAGTCATGGATGGGTGGACGAACATTAGGCATCATCATCCACCCATCAATATCATGGTTACATGTACAACGGTCCCTTATTTCCTTAGGGCTATTGATTGTTCAGGGTATCGCACGGATGTTGATTTTCAATTCCAAATCCTCAAAGATGCTATAGAGGAGGTTGGGCCATAGAATATGGTGCAAGTAGTGACAGATGCAACCCATGTGTGCAAAGTTGTAGGGAAGTTAATTGAGACAGCCTATAGACATATTTGGTGGACTCCTTGTTGTGTGCATGCCATGAATAATGCACTCAAGAACATGGGAAAAATCAGTTGGATCAAAACAATTGTAAGTGATGCTAAAGCTGTGTAGATGTTTATCTACAACCACCACACTTCACATGCACTCTTCAAGACCTTCTCCAAGAAAAAATTCTTAAAACCTGTAGAGACTAGGTATGCATCATACTTTATTCTCTTGGACAGGATGCTTGGGTTGCAAGAGGCATTGCAACTAATGGTTATGACAATAGAATGGAATCGGTGGCCTAAGTCGAAGACAAAGCAAGGGAAGAGGGTGAAGGAGGTGGTGAAGAGTGATGTTTTTGGGATGATGCCAAATATGTTGTCTCCATCATTACTCCAGTCTTCAGAGTGATTACATATGGGGATGCTAATGCACCTAACCTTGGAGAGGTGTATGAGTGCATTGATACTATGCTTGATCAAATGAAAGCTGATATACGACAAAAAGACCCCACATTGCAATTCTACACCGAACATATTCAGCCAATAATTCATCATAGATGGGAGAAGCTCAACACTCCCTTGCACATGGCTGCCTATGCATTGAACCTGAAGTGGTATGTGAGAAGGCCTTGTAGAGTTACACGTATACAAGATGCTAAGGTAGGGTTCATGAAGGCCATTCAGAAAATGTATGATCCTATAGAGGCCAGCATCATTCATACTGAGTGGACAAAATTTGCCACTCTCAAACGATATTCAGAGGAGACCAAAATAGATAAGGAAGACTTTGGCATAGGAGGAGCCTATTTTGTGGTGGAATTTGCATGGGCCTACTTCTATGACTACCAATCTAGCCATTCGTTTGCTGCCCCAGGTTTCTAGTTCACTATGGTTTATAGTCAAGCACACTATGGATCCAAAAACCATGCTGCCATGGCTTTAATTTGGAGTTAATTAAGTTCTCGATGCAGTATTCCAACAACTCCTTTGTCCTGCACGACAAAAACTATTTCAATTTCACTATCTTTATCTCCACTCAACACACAAAGTAGCCAATGGAAGGCACTGGACACAATGTTTCTCTTGTTATATATAAGGTTCAAATTTTTGGTGTCAAACATGCCCATAAATTAAAGGCCCTTCACTAATACTCATTTTTTAGGGGATCAATGTCGTGAAGCAAGCAAGATATGTCCTCAGCAATATTCTGAAATCACCTTTACACATGATTAAACTTGAAACATGGTATGTGTGCTTCTTTTAAAACAAATGAAGGTCAAGGGTTCATGAATTTGGTTGGCATGATGGATGGTTATTAACAGCCATATAATTCTACACCTAAAAACTTATTTCAAGTCAATTGGGTTGGATAGACATGCAAGTAGTTGTAGATTGAGTGGTTCTTTTGTGGGTTTAGAATCCATTGTTTTCAATTAATTGCCCTGCTTCAAATGACTATCCTTTTGAGATTTGCTTCAGTCCTTGTCATGCCACTAGTTGTCCACTTCAATTTTGCAATGGCTGGTTAAGGGCAGATGGGATGTTCTAGTTTGAAAACAAGACCATATATGATTTGCAGTTCTAAAGATGTTATACGGAAATGCAAAGGGTTGTATGTAATGTTCCTATGACAAAAATTGAGGATTGCACCTATTAAGTACTGTTAATGCTATAGTAACAAACACATACCTTGACATATAACCTTTAAAGTGTCATAACGCTCGGCCCTTGTTTGGGTAGGTATTTGTGTGTGCAGGCTAGAGTCTCTATCCATTCAAACTACTTATGAGTCCACACAAGACATTTGGAAAATTGTGGAAGATCAGATGTAGAAATAACAACTTTAAGCAATAAGACAAGAGGCTTTGGGAAGGTTAGCAAATCAAGGAATACAGGAAGTAGAAAAAGGGTCCAAGACATTGGATTTGAATGGAAAGAAAATGAAAAAGAAGAGGGAGGTCGTTGGAACCTTAAATCATATTTAAAATAGAGAGGCTTGAAGAATCTGACTAAAAAGTTAAAGGAATAGCCGAATAGGCTTGTCAGAAACTTTGAAGCAATGAGTGTGGCACAACGATCCCTCCTTAAGCAAAAATCCTTTCCTACCCAAAAATCAAAATGCTGCCTAATTAACCTTGATAGGGGAAAGATGCATATAGGCCTTCAATCCAAGTTCTGCCAAAAGCAGAGATTCTCGTTCTCCCAATGCAATTGTCCTAACACTGTCTTGAATGCATACTGAGTTCTCTTAAGAATAGTAAAACCTGTGATGCTGTAAGCTCATCCTCCTCCATGCATGTCTCATTAACTAAACAGTTTTATAAAGCCTTAGATGTGTGTAACCTATGCTGAGCAAGCAACTGCCAAGAAGCCTCACCATAAGCTACTCTAAACATCCAATTTTCTGCTAGTACAACACCTTGCCCTCTAATATCAGTAATGCTATAGTTATTTAGTTTGTTGTTCTAATGAGACAAACTGTATCTGGGACTTTTGCAGGCTTGATACAGATACTTATAATCCTCAGTAAGAAACATATGTAATTATGGACATCTGTTTGAATCTCATTTTCATGATAGTTTGTATGTAAATTTGATTTTTTTTATACCTTTCTTCTTGGTTACCACTTAGGTATAACATAATCTGTTACCTATGCATGTGTTGTACAAACTAATTTCCTTTTTTCTTTTAATGCTATGTTACCAAATCAGCAGGAGAACCATGCATTTCCTGGTACAACTCGGGTTCGGATGCAATCCGACCATGAAATCAGGCAGCGTTCAGTTCTTAGCAGTTGGAATTGTGTGGAATAAGTAGGGGCATACCCAAGTGATTCTGCATTCGGCGTGTCATTTCCAAATCGATTTCAAGACAATTCTAGTGGTGGGTGAACTTTTCAAAGCAATTCTTTTGACTTTTTGGCCATCCAGAACCCTAAACGACCATCCTGAAACCCTAAATGATCAGCATATAACACATTTCGTGTGTTTAATGACTCACAACAACAGCAAACAAGCATTTTGTCTGTTAAACAACTCACAGCAACAGCAGACAGACATTTCATGTGTTGTAGCGAGTCGCAGCAACAGCAAATAGGGAACATTTTCTGCTCTAACCAGACATATATTTGAAATGTTTTATGGTCAAAACGTTGAACAAAACCCTAAATCATTGAACGTTACATAGATATTAAGGCTTCTGGCTCATATTCTTGACTCTGCAGATTCCATTTCCAAAACTGAGTCAAGATAAAAGTTTTAGTGTAGCTTTAGTATTTTGGCAAAAGACTTTCAGTAAATTTGGTATAGTCACTAACTCTAATTTTAGTATATTTTGGTATATTCATTAATTTTAGTATAGCTTTATTTAACATATTTTGGTATAGTTTAACTTTATTTAATGCACATATTTAGGCATAGGTTTATTAAGTCATTAAAAGACTAGGTATAGTTCATTCAAATTTTGCCAAAAGTTTTATTATAGCTTAAATATAGTTTAGGACTCAAAACTAAGATAAATGTAGGTTAACATGCTTAAGTGTAGCTTTATATTACTACAGTATTTCTCCAGGTTTCCGGGACAGAGGGACAAAGGGATGAGTTTCCAGGGACGGCAATTTTTTTCAAATTTTTTGGGGACAGCTATATGATTTGGTGTTATAATATATTAACATAGATAATAATAAATATATTATAATTTATAAATATTATAAATATTAATATTAATATTGTAAATATTTACTATATTAATATAAGTATTAATAATATAAATTTAAATTTGCACAACTTGAGGGAATGCTGAGGAACAGCATTCACTTAAGTTGCACAAATTTCCAAACGTTATGGTGCAGATTCAATCCAGAGAGTATGGACTGCATTCCTTAGAGCTTGCAGTGTATGTAAACTGTCCCATACAATATATTTTGAGAAAATATTAAATTCAAAAATGCCCCTGAAGAGAACAAAACTGCCCTTCCTCCTGTTGCATGCCCTAATGATTGTAACTGCTGAAATTGTGTGCACTGATGACTGTAACTTTGCAAATCGTGTGCCCTAGCAGCAGGTTTTTGTTATTTTATCTTTGACTGTCGATTTTAATGTTTTTTTTGGAGATTGTGGGGGACGGTTGGGCATCCCCGGGACATCTGGGCGTTTCCAAATAAAGGGACGTTCCCCTTGCAGAGGGGGTGTCCCTGGGACATCCCCCCTTCAGGAAAAAAAAGCAAGACAGCAAGGGGGCATTCAGTCCCTGTCCCTGCATCCCCGAGATGTTCCAATTTCCAGGAGTGGCAGACAATCAGGGGAAACGCGTCCCCAAGGACCACTGTATTACTATGGTATTAACATACTGTAGTTTTTAGGCTGCAAATATCTATATATTTACAATTTTTTATATACTTTTTGCAAAGGCATACCCAGAACGTACACAGACCAAATTTTTTTGGCCATACCAGTGTACCATATCCATGTACCCATACCCATATCCAATTCCTATTCGGTAACTTAGTTTTACTGAAATCATTAACAGTAAAATGTCATAATCTAAACATTTCCCTCTCCATGGCCATCAAGGCAGAAGCTTACAGGCACTCGTTGCTTCCTGGACTACCATTAGGCTCCTATGCAGGTGCATCCTCTGATCAAGTTCACTGATGTGTGATGCAGGGCACCCTGTTTCCATGAATATTAATACATAATTGTACATGAACTCCAAGATGAAACAACCAGCTCTAAAATGCTCACAGATGACTGAAATAGTCAGGATGCCAAGTCCTATAGAAGTGGTGAAGATGATCTCAAATTGTCACTGATTATCTCAAAATGTGAGTAAAGGTTCCATGCTGTCTATAACAGGTCAAAGTTCGTTGAGGACTGTCTGCCTCTGTTGTTTGTCCCAAAGGCTGTTGCATTGGAGGTTGAAATATTTTTAGTTTGTCAGATATGGTGTTGGGCATCCTGTAATTGAATTTCTTATCACTCTAACCCAGCAGGAAGATGTGCACATCTCTTCACTTCTGTTTGCTGCATATCATAATTGATTTTATTCTGTATATGGATTTGTGAGGCATATTCTCAGACAGCATGAAGAATAATTAATTAGTTGATGAGCTGGTAAAAGATAACAATGGCAATATGAATAGATTCAACTCGGTCTAGTTAATTATTTGCTCCTCAATTCTGGTTGGAAATGCTTTAATCCACCAAGGATTACTCCACACAGCCTTGATAGAGCAGGAAAACTTTCTGGACTCTCTAGAGGACATACTCCAGCAAACCAATTTAACAATGTTGTTCTTACTTTCTAAAAAGAAAAGCATTATGTTCCCTCTTTTGTCTATACACAGTTGTCTTCTCTCTTTTGTATTGGCTTGTGCATTAGTTTCTTGACAGGGGACTTCTCTCAAACACTTTTTTCCTTTCGACTTGTAGGTAGAAGGGCCCTTTCTTTTCAGCACTCCTAACATACAATAGTTCTGCTAACCTCTTTAGATCAAACACAAACAGTATTAGAGTTTCTCAACTCCTAGTTATTATAAGCATCATAAATGAAAATGGAGAATGGAAGAATCAAACAGAGAAGATTGGATATAAATATGTCACTTACCATTCTCTTTTTTCACGAATAAGCTCAAACTCGTTATTGTTTTGGGAAATCCATATAAGAGAGATGAGTTTAGGTAGTTGGTTTTCTTGTGGTTCAGAGAGACTTATTTGTGTGGTCTGTAAGAATGAGTAAAAGCTGCAGGCTACGAACTCAAAACATAAAGTCAAGTAAATGGTCTTCACAAAAATGCTTTCCTCCTGGATTTTGCAGATCTGAAACGTGTGAAATGGCAAGCAAATTTCTATATCACAAAAGCTAAAGTGGAAAGATACTATTAGAGGATTTGAGGTTAGCTAGAATCAAAATAATGAATTGAGAAACCAATATGAACGTAGCTTTGAATTTTCAAAGCACTTACATAGCCTACACAATTGCAAACATTTACCAGCAGATTCGGTGGGCATGAATGTACCTGACCAACCTTGCCATAAACAATGAGAGGATGCTTAACAACTGCTAGTGTGCAGAAATTATCATTCAATGGAGTTTTAAATACACTGTCGAAGTCCAATCTATTAATGAGTTCATCATGCATTGCAGTAGCTAGAGTCTTTGCACCATACAGTAAACCCTTGAGTATGGTCTGCAGACTTTTAGACCCCAGGCTTTGCAAGTGAAAGGCATAAAATGTGAATCATAAACTTCGCTAAGATGACAAAGGAAGAGAACTTGCTACTGTATCACTTCCATTATTATGATTAATCATTATCTGATCATCTTCAGTATCAATGTTAGGAGTTGCACGTTCTCTCCCATGATGCCCCAAATCACCAAGTGACACTCAGGGGGAAGTTTTCTGCTTGTAAACAGCATAACTTGCTATTATGTTGTGTATAGAATGGTCTTGTTTATCTACAAGAGAACATGGATCCAACCTCTGATTCAAGAAAATATAGAGCTGCCAGAGGGTCAAAATATTTAAAGGCGTTCACCAGACAACTCTCACTTATTAGGATGCCAAAAGTTTAGACTCAGCCGTTCAAAAATATCCATATACACAAGTCAGTAAGGCAGGCAGTCCTAGCAACCTGGAGACCATACCTAATCTGAAAGAAAGGTCCCCAGCCCTGCCAATTGTAAGAGCTCAATAATCTGATGTCTACATACCCAGGAAAAGGTTTACCCCATACAAACTGGGCACTGGTTCAAAATGCTATCTCCTGACTGCTACTGAATTGGGCTTTCAAGTGTTTTAATAAAATGTCAGAAGATACCAAGGGGGGAGAATTGAGAGTGTAATTACAACATGAGATAATTTAGGATATAGATAGACAAAGGAGAAAATTCAACCGAAGGGATTGTAGCCCAATTGGTGATGATGATGGTGTCACCCCATCCACCAAGGTATAAATTCCTTGATGTGCGGTGAGGGCCAGGTTTATCTCCAGGTAGTTTTGACTGAATGGATCCTCCTAGCCATGGCAGCTTATGCAAAGGAAACTTCTAATATAGGTGTATGCTTACTCAACATGTTATAATCAGCTACTTAAGCACGGAGATGCCAAATCTGGGTAACCGGGTTGTGTCTGTTACATAAAACAGAGAAAATCAAAGGAACAGTTTGAATGTGAGCTTAGGACAATATGAGAGAACTAAAAGATCATCACCACGTGCTCTCTCAAACTTCCAAAAAGGGGCATAATCATCTTACACTTTTCAGCTAAGTCACAGGATTCGGCGATTTTCTGCCTAGGGGTTCGAAAATCGCCAAATTTCCTGAAAGGCGTCAAAATTCGTTGAAATTCGTCTAAATTTGTCCAAATTCGATTATTTTGGACTTTCTGTTTTAAAGTGTTTTTTTTAGGTTTTTTTTGTTTAAAACGAAGCCGACAAAAAAATATCCGCCGACTCCGATGACTATGTTAGAATATCCGCCGATTGAGGCCCACTTTACAATAATATCCACTCAGTCTTTGTTTACAATCTTTTGAGGGTCCCACGTTTACAGTCTGCATCTGCTCTTGCCGAGGGTCCCGCATTTATAATATTCCCGACACCGTCTGCATCTGCTCCTGCCGAGGGTCCCGACGAATATCTGCATCTGCCAAGGGTCCATCGAACATCAATATCAAAGCAATTTGGTTATCGAATATCTGAGGAATATCTGCATCTACCGACGAATATCTGCTGCTCTGCATAGTGAAGTCGGTTGAAGGTTTTGCAGCTCCATCAACAGGTGTGGTTTTAGGTTTTTTCAAATAAGATTAAATATTTAATATTTATTATTATATTATTATTTTGTTTTTTAATTAAGTTTTTTAATAAAATTTAGATTTAAAATTTAATATTTATTAAATTATTATTATTATTATATTATTATTTTGTTTTTAATTAAGTTTTTTAATAAAATATAGATTTAAAATTTAATATCTATTAAATTATTATTATTATATTTTTATTTTGTTTTCTCAATTTTAAAGTTAAAATGTATTATTTAAAATGTTTGTATGTTTCTATTTTTAAAATAAAACTCTATATCTAAAATATTTTTATTTAATATTTTTAAAATAAAACTTGTATTTTTTTATTGTTATTTTTAAATTAAAATATAAATTTAGTATGTTTTTATTTTATTTGTTTTTGAAACATGCAGATTGTAATCTAATGGCTCCCAAGAAATCAACTGCAGAAGGATGGAAACATGTGACGCGCAATGGTTCCGAGCTCAGGGGCAACTTGTGTCAGAAACCTTTTACCGGAACTTTAACAAGGGTAACGGACCATTTGCTTGGTATTACAAATGGTGCAGGAGGAGGTGTTACTGCATGTGACAAGATGACTCCAGAAATTAGAGCTATTCTAGAGAAAAAGCAATCCTCTTCGATTGTAGGAAAGATGAAGCAAGCACAAAAGAAGCAGAGAATCGAAGAGGATGTGTCTAGATTCACATCTACTATGCCTTCCTCTCTCAATATGCCCAAGGTAGGTGGATTGAAAGAGAGTGGAACATTGAATAGTTTTTGGAAGCCAACAGAAAAACAACATGTGGATGATGCATTGGCTAATATATTTTATTCAAGTGCCATTCCATTCAATGTAGCTAGGAGTCCACATTTTCGAAATGCAATTAAAAGAGTTTCAGAGTTTGGCAAAGGGTACACACCTCCCACTTTAGAGGCTATCAGAACAACTCTTTTGCAGCGGTCAAAAGAGAGGGTGATTGGTCAATTAGCTGAGATCAAAACCTCTTGGAAGGCAACAGGTTGCACTATATTGAGTGATGGATGGTCAGATAAATGTCAGAGGCCGCTGATTAATATTTTGGTGGCTTGTCCTCAAGGTGTTGTGTTCTTGAAGGTGATTGACACCATGAATCATAAGAAAACTTCAGATTATATTTTTAAAATATTAGAAGAAGCCATTCTTGAAGTGGGAGTGGAAAATGTGGTTCAAGTGGTAACTGATAGTGCAGCAAATTGTGTGGGAGCTAGGAAGCTGATTGTAGAAAAGTATCCACAAATATATTGGAGCCCATGTGCAGCCCATTGTTTAGATTTGTTGCTTCATGACTTGGCTAAATTCCCATGGGTGCTTGAAGCAATTGATAGAGGAAGATCAATTGCTAATTTCATAAGATATCATCGTCTCACATTGAGTCTTTATAGGCAACAAGCATCTAGGGAGTTGTTGAGGCCTTGTGAGACAAGATTTGCTTCATTTTATATCACTTTGAAAAGAGTGGTTGAAGAGAAAGCAGCTATAAGGTCTGTTATTTGCAACAATGACTGGGAGAATTCAGCGCTTTCTAAAGGTCCTAAGGGGAAGATGATAGAGCAAATCATTTTAAACAGCAATTTTTGGGAAAGTGCATCAAAGGTTTTAAATGTATGTGGACCGATTGTTGATGTGCTCCGTATGGTTGATGGTGACAACCCTTGTCTTGGCATGCTTTATGAGGGCATGGAAAACACTCAATAATGTGGAAGCAGACTACATGGAGATATGGGAAATAGTTGATTCTAGATGGAAAATGATGCATACACCTTTACATGCAGCAGCTTGTTATTTGGAGCCTAAGCTATTTGACATTGATAGACAAACTGATTCTGAAATTATGGGAGGGCTTTTAGCAGCCATTGAGAGGCTTGAACCAGATCCACTTGTGGCAAGTCTAGTTAGAGATCAATGTTGGAAATACAAGGCAGCAGAAGGGATATTTGGAATGGCATCAACTAAATATGACAGGGCATGAGTGGAAATACATGGGTATAGATGGTGGAGTGTCTATGGAGCACATACACCTGAACTACAACGCTTTGCTATTCGAGTTTTGAGTCAGGGAGCAAGTTCATCAGCTTGCGAGAGGAATTGGAGCTGCTTTGACCACATTCATTCCAAAAAAAGGAACAAGTTGCTGTCCGGAAAGTTGGGAGATCTTGTTTTCATTCGTAGTAATTTACAATTGTTTATGAACAATTCAACAAAAGACTCATCTTCTTCATAACAAATTTTAGAAGACACAACAGTTGCAGCAGATGAACCTGACTTTTTGGATGATGGATTGAGTAGTGCATCTAGTGATGATGATGCTACATCATCTCACCCAAGTCTTCTTGATGACTTGGAACTTATTTGAAGTGTTCACGATGACTTGGAACTTTTTTGAACTTTGAAGTGCTCGTGATGACTTGAAACTTTTTTGAAGTTTTAGTTGCTTGACTCTTGATTGTCACTTTTTGACAAGAAAAACATTCGCAATCATGATATTATATGTTTCAGTTTCTTATGGTTTAAAGTTTACTATGGTTTATAAATGTGGCATCTATTTACCAATGTTTTGTGTATTTATTATGTATATTTAAAAAAAAATCAAATTTATGCTAAGGCGAATTTAATGACGTTTTTTTTTTCAATTTTTTCCTTGCCGAACCTTGTGACTGAGCTTTTCAGTATAGTCTAATATTAAGAAATTCATCTTAGTAAATTTGACTTTTAACAGTCATATTTTCTTCCACAAAAAAGTTTGTTATAATCACCCAGATATCAAAACGAAAGATCTCCATTAAATTGTTTACCTTACAGAAGTCTGGGCAACGAAAATGAGCATTAGAGCTTGGAAGAAACGGGGGGAGAGCGATAGGGTTCGGCATGAGCATCGAGGGCCTCCACAACCCCAGGAAAGGCCCCCAACCTGAGGCCACAGTAGACCTCCCTTTTCCACCCCCTGCTTGCCAATTTCTCTGCTTCCTTAACCGCCGCCTCCAATGTACCCGCCGAGTCCTGGAAAACGCCGTCCAAAATCCCTCTCTCCATGGCCATCTGCGCGCTCATCTTGCGGGCGCCCAGCACCACGTCACGCAGGGCGGCGGGCTGGAGCTTGCTGCGAATGACGGCCATCATACTCCTGGGGATATGCATGCCATGGTCGAGCTCGCTCATGTAGAGCACAGAGCGCCCCTGTGTCATGAAGCGGTAATCGTGCGCCAGCACCAGCATGAATCCGCTCGCCGCCGCGTGGCCACAGATGGCCGCCAAGGTGGGGATACCCAGCCTCATGAAGGCCGCCAACATGTTCTCGTATTTGTCTCTGATTATGTCAAGACGATCGCCGGGGCTCTCTGCAATCCATCGCAGGTCGAGGCCGTTGGAATAGAATTTGCCTGCGTTGGTAGTTACCAGGGCCGCCGCGTCCGGCGATTGTTCTACCACTTTGAGGGCGTCGCAGATGGCGTCGAGCGTGGTGGGATTAAACCTGTGATCGCCGTCACCCACAAGCGTCAAAATGTACACCTTTCGTCGCTTCTCTAGGCTGCACATCTTCGCTCACTCTACCCTTCAGGAGGCTTTCTTTCTTGGTCTTGCAAACAAATCAAGGCAGCCGCAGGACGAATATGAAAGATGCAAATAGGTCATGGCCAGTAATACGAGAGTTCCGTCTACTTGTCAATTAATTTGGTAGCGAATAGATGGAAGAAAATTAAAAAATTAAATACCAACAAATAATTATTATCATTATCAATTTACTTACTCGTGTGAGATAAAACCTAGGCTAATTAAATAGATGCAAACAACAGATTTGACATAATGATAAAAAATTAAAAAGAGGTTTAATATAATTGATTTCCAATGTGTAGAGCAATCTGTGCAATGGGTACGCCGAAAATGGTTGTAGAAATTTGTAAATTGCACATGCAAAGTATATTAAATCTCCTAAATAGATTGTAAGGAAGCCTATGTATAGTGGTTTCTATACAATTGTATAATGAACATTGAGAAGTTTTTAATATTGAAAAAAATAGGAAAAGAGTGTCATTTGTTTTGTATGGAAGTTAGAATTTAAATTTATGCTAGAAAAAATCAAATGAAAGTGTGCAATGGGTAGGCCAATATTGCATGGAGGGAAAAGCAAACAAAAGTTCCTTTAAAAATGCCCAACAAACATTAAAGATCCATCCAAAAATTGGCGGCTTATTTTCTTTCAAAAGGAATGTGGGTGCATTGTGAGATGTACAAAAAAAATTATCAAATGATTTAGATGTTTTCAAACATTGAACATGAGAGGTCATAATGTTATTGAAAAGTGATAATCAGTAACTAATGTTGGAGGTCATAGGGATGAGGTAAGCATGTATTACCTAAAAATTGAGTTCATATAGAAATATCCTTAAGAATGATTATATCAATTACATACATTTATGTTAAATAGTACCTTATTTATAACAATAGTAAGAAGAATCAATCCATTTATAGAGAATGTGAAATTTGTTGTAGGAAAATAAAGGATTTTAAGGACAACATTTTTTGTAGTCAAAATTTTAAAAGATGGTTGAAAATGTGCATTAGTTAATATCTTCACATGTTCCATAATCTAGTTTGACAATTAACAACAATGCAAATGATCTAATTGCAATACCTTGTAAGGAAAAATGATTTCTCTTTATCTATCTCATTGTCTCCCTCTTTGTCTCTCATGTAAATTGTAGTTGAAATTGTTAGCGTATAGTGAAACTATTATTCTTGTGTGAATAGTACCATTATATATATTGTCAGAATGGTTAGTACCATTTCATGAGGCTATAGTGGAGCTAGATGATGTGGACCAACCCATACCAAGGTCCACCTTTTACATTGTAAAAGTACCATAGTTTGATCTTTAGTGTAGGGTTTTCCCTCATAATGCTTGACTATAGCCCCAAGTATATCACACAACAAAACACTTTTTGCCACTATGTTTATGTAGTTAAGTTTGTTTTGTAATCCCATTATGGCCAATGATTTTGTGTTTTAGGAAATGTCTCTTCAACTGTTGAATGGGTGGTAAAGGTTAAATATGAAAATGACTATTCATAGGAAGGTCATGCATGTAGCCATGTTTTCTACTTGATATTGAAAAGTACTTTGAATCCACAAATTATACTTCAAAATCATAAATAAATATTAATATGATTTGCTCATACACCCTTCAGCATGCTATACACATAATCAAAGTAAAATTATGGTGGGCCTTGGTCAAACTTTTTAAGCTTCCACTACTGACCCACAAGGAGATCTAGAAATCCAAATCCAACCAATCCTTTAATATGGTGTGGTAAACGAAAATTGATATCTTTATAATTTCTACAAACAACATTTGGAAGACATACTTTCTTTGAGATTTATCTTTTGAAATGGTTTCTTGTGATGGGTTTCATAGTGATCCTTTTCTAAATCCTAGTGCTTTCTTTTATGAAATTTAATTTTATGCACATCCTCTAAGCTTTTATTCAATCCTTGTGAAAGGAAACCATGGTCAACCTTACTAATCAAACTAATAACCCTAGGATTGTAATTGGCAAGATCCAAGTCTGTAATTAGTCCCATGGTAATTGTGCGAACAAATTTGCTCCATATAATCAAAATAATGTCCATAATTTTCAATACTTATTTTTCTAACCTCTTCAATTTGGGGGAACGTGACTATGAAAAACAATAAATTACAGACAAGTGCAGACAAGTACAAAATAAAGAATTTGATACCAGAATACCATACAAGTCTACAATTGGCAACATCCATACTTGCAATTAGTCCCATGTTGATTGTGCAAAGAAATTTGCTACATAGAATCAAAATAATAATAATGTCCATAATTTTCAATACTTGTTTTTGGTAACCTCTTCAATTTGGGTAGGAACTTGGCTACGAAAAATAAGGAATTTATAATCTATTGAAGTCTAAATCAATAGAAAATGAAGGTTACATTATTCTGTCGAGTTACACTAAAATGCATTGCATCTCTTACATAATTCACAATTTGTTGAAATTCATAGAAAAGAGAGGAACGTTTCCCCTCTAGCCCATCCCTTGTGTTCCCATTGTTTCTTGTCAAATTATTGCAGGGCCTTCCAACTTTTATCAGATCAAAATCTCCAATTGAATTAATGATTTTATCAAGTCTTTCTTTTGTCAAATTCTGCACATTTTCTACCTTAATCAATTTATTCTTTTGCTATGTTTTTTCCACTCAACTTTTGAAGATAACCTTGTTTTCTTTACAAATTTCTGTAGATACAACATAATTGAGTGGTATACCCAAATGATGCAAAGAAAATTCTACACCCCCAATTCTAGAAAACAAATAAAGGCTATTGATCCATAAAATTGAGTGCCCCTCTTTCTCTATATGTGTGTGTGTGTGTGTGTTTCTCATTCTCTATTTTCTCTCTCTTTGTCACTTGTCACTTATTTCTCTTTCTCTAGCTTCAAAAGGTAAAGCTTAAAGAAAGCATGTATTCCAAAGATTTGTATGTAGAAAATAAAGATATAAATTTTTGTTTACCACACCATGTTAAAGGATTGGTTGGATTTGGACTTCCAGATAAAAAATACAAACCGTAAAGAGGATAAGAGATATAAATCTCTATCTCTCTATATCTCTATCTCTCCCTCTTTATCTATCTCTATACCACTCTACCTCTCTCTATATGTCTATTTGTCTCCTTCCACTCTGAACAATTTCATCCAATCAACCTATACAATGACAATATTCTACTCATATTATTCTTCTAGGATACAATCTCTCTCTCTCTCTCTCTCTCTCTCTCTCTCTCTCTCTCTCTCTCTCTCTCTATATATATATATATATATATATATATATATATATATATCTTTGTTTCCCTCTCTATCTATCAATTTATCTTCATCTCTCTTGGTCTCTAACTCCCCACCCCCTCTCTCTATCCCTCTATCTTTATCTCCCCTTCTTTATTCCTCTATCTCTCTTCTCTCTCACTCTCTCTTGATCTCGCTTCTTTCTTCTTTGTTACCATCTCTCTTTATATATGTTTATCTACCTCTCCATCTCTCTCTATCTCTCTTTCCCTGTCCCTACATTCCCTTCTTTCTTCTTCCATATCTCCTCTCTCTCTCACTCTCTATCTCTTTGTCTCTATATCCCCTTCTTTCTTCCCCCCCTCTCTCTATCTATCTTTAGTGTGCAATGGGTACACTAAGAATGGATGTGGGAAGGTTTTTTATAGGGAAAAAGCAAATATTATTTTGCATACAAGTAAATGTAAATTATATGTAGTTTCAAAAACTGAGTTACCAAGAGCAATAAACAAGGGGGTATATTTGTAAGGGTAGTAAAGAGGTTTTTTTCTTAGTCCACTTTAGTTGTTGATTACCATCCATCATTTGAACATTGAAATCAGCTAATGATATATGTTGTTGTTTTGTAGTGGAAATGAAATGGAGTAAAATAAACATTCATACAAGGTGGAAATAAAAATTTATCGTTAATAAAAGGAGAGAGCTCCATAGGTGAATTAACAAATAGGTGGAAATAAAAGAGAGTATACAAAATATATGCAAATTTTTTGGTCCATTTTGAGTTGTTGATTCCTCCTCATCATTTGAACATTGAAACCATGTAATGACGTGCTTTGTTGTTCTGCAATGGAAATGAAATGGAGTAAAATAAACATGTATACATGGTGGAAATAAATTTTGGTGCTGAATAAAAGGAGAAATATCCATAGGTGAATTAATAAATAGGTATAGAAATGACATACCTTTATTTGGTTAATTTGTGCTAGTAAACTAATTGCATGTGAAAGTATTGATAATCGGTCCTCTTCTTGTTTTCATATTGTAAAATAGGCTATGTTGCATGTGTGCATATATTTGGAATGTGAAGCCTTGGCATATTTGAAGGCTTGCAAGGTTTTACACTCTTGATATCTATGTGAATGTTAGCCCTTGACAATCAATGTTGGTGACGTTGATTGTTACCCTTTCAAGTGTTAGACCCTATGATTTATGTATTGTTAATTCCCAAGCCTTTTTAAGGGGAATTTTGTAGTGATGACAAGCCATACAATCTTCATCCAAAAAAAGATCACAAATTGAGATCATATGAGAATGATTTGTTATATTTGCAGAATAAAAACATAAAATATATTTTTGATTACCATAAAAAATTAAGAGAAATCCCTAAAATATGCCTATGTTGAGTGACATTGTGTTCTTGTTGTTGATGTTTTCTAGACTTTCTTCTTCCCAAACATTCCCTATAGCCCATGATATGTTGATTCTACCATTATTGCAAATGTTAAGCCTAAAAAACCTCAACAACACAAGAATATGAAACAAAAAATGATTCCCAAATTTACAAGTGAAAGAGTTTGATATAAATGGTTATCTAGGAATGAAGATTTATAGTGTAGGATCAAGTTGTAAGATGTTTTTTTAATGTCATTTCCTTAAACATATCTTGCCACTTAAACATCAAGTTAGTGAGACAAAGATCTATTTGACATTTTGATGGCTCGCAATAAAGTTTTCTTTGTACGGGTGTGAATATTTTAAAACATAAACCATAAACCATAACAGATGTAAAGTCTTTCAACCAATCAGATTGTATTTGCTTCCTTGCATCTAGGAACCTCACAAATTGGTTGAAAGACCAATAAAACTTGATAGAGCTTGTCATGTATCTACTCTTGATTCCCTCATACCATATTCAATGTCCCTACCAAATGACATGTAAAACCCTAATTCACTTGAGCACCATCTTATAATCATGGACTTGATAGTATAAATACCATGGACTCAAGACCACTAATTGAGCTCTATTGCATAAGGTTTTTTGGGTCTACCAAGAACACAAGCATGGAGCAAAGTGAACCTCAACACCAACCCCCCTCTAGAATTTGATTAATGAAACTCTTGGGTCCACCAAACATAAGCACCATAGACTTTAAATTTGATATTTCAAACTTTAAACATTTGCTCAACCCAAGTATATAGAGTGGCTTAGGTCCACAAGAAATAACAAAGTGAATATCAAAGGCAAAAATCATTATAGATTCAATTTAATAAGTCTTCCAAGTTTGAAAGTATTGGATGTTTGTAGATCTAGAGTTTACATTAATGAATTTTATTAGGCTTTTCATGTCCAGTGATGTCTTACATGCTATCTAACAGTCCTAAGCACCCATATATATCTTGGCTCACTAGTTGTTTCAACTTCGTGGTGGCAAGTTCATTTCATGTTTGGAGGTGCTCATTGACCTATAATTTTATTTCAAAGGTTTAGAGGAGTTAATGCTAGACAAGTGGTGTTTTAGATTAATTTTCATTGGTCCATCAAACCAATTTATAGGATCATACGGCAGCCCCTATGTGTACTCTAGTGATCAAGTTGACAGTAAATAGGAATGAACGAAGTTTTATGATATATCTATGCTGTGTTGCATGATTTAAAAAGTGTTGCACATAAAAATGATACTCATTTCTTTCTAGAGGGGAATTCTTATTGGTGTAATAAAAGCATAAGAAAGATCAAAGAAGGTGATGTTGTTCCACTCTTTCACTCCAAATATCTATACTACAAGGAATTGAACCTATAACCATCCACACCTAGATTTACATTTTTTTTAATGGAATCTCACTTTAATAAGTCCTCCAATCAACTCTATTTTTAAATAAATCTATCAACTATTTATGTATTTCTTAAAAGTATGATTTGTGACTTGCCAAAAATGCCTTCAATTAAGGATTTTTATATACCCCTTATGCATGCATTTAAAATACCTTCAATACAAGTAAGAAGAACTATATACCCTTTATGTGCGCGGACACATAGACACGCACTTAGTTCATATGAATCTAGACCCAACACTAAACATTTAAATAATTATTTTGTAGCTTAATTACAACCTAAGTTCAAAAATTATGTTTTATAAATAATTATATTGTATAAATAACATTATAGAACAACTTCCTTCATGACTTGGAAGTTCCAAAAATGCCCAAATTCTTTGGGACTAATTTGTTCTCCCATAGACAAATACAACTCTCTGCTCATTGTAGTTTGCTCTTAATTTATAATCATATATAATATATTAAAACCTTAGATAATCAATTCCTTAATCTCTCAACATTCATATCATCTTCTAAAATAAATTGAAATATATTGATTTTTTTTTCAATTAAATTGATAAAAATAAAAAATATAGTTAAAAAAGATTTATTCAAAAATTTAGAAAACATATGTGAAAAAAAAAGTATTGTTAATTCAAATTAATAAAATTACATAAGAAACATTAAAAAAACTTTATAATATAAAATTTTATTAGTTCATGTTATATTATAATATAAAATTTTATTAGTCCATGTTATATTTTTCATAGTAAATTAGAAAGGAAATATCATACGGTAGGACAATTCTGCAAAGTTTTAAAATAAAAAACTGTGACATTTTGATGTTTATTGTTGTGCAGTGGCGTGACCAAGAAAAGGAGACCACAGGAGAACGGAAAATATTCCCAAAACAGTAAAACGTGAAAAAATCCCGATCGATGAAATTGAACGGCTCAATAGGCTTCAATAGTCTTGCACAGCTCTGCTGAATCCCCCGTCGTCGATCTGCCATGTCAGGTATTTGTTTGTCAAAGGGAACGCCCTCGGTGTAATTAATGTTTTCTATGTTCATTGTCTCCAAATCAAAATAAATTATGAAGCAAATATCAATTTTTTATGCTAATAAGCGTTCTTGTAGTGAGAAGCACTTCCTGAATTATATAAATAAATGGCCAGGATTAAAAGGACTATGATCAAAAAGATCGTGTCCATTGAATTTGCAGTGAAGTCGCCAGAGTTTCCAACGCACGGGAAATTTGTATGTAGTGGACGGTTTTATTTTAATTAGCGTAGCTAGGGGTTATTTCAATGTCACCGTCACATATCATATATTAGGTGCAGATCAAATCTTAGCTTAAATTCCCACCCATATCGTCTTTACTTCTCTCACGACTCATTCTCTACCTCTCTACCTTTTATCCACAACACAACTTCCACTGTCGTTAGACCACGTATAAAGGAATATTTGAAGCACATAAGCTCATGCATATCTTGGAAGATGTAGAGGAAGAGAAGAGTGACATATGTTGTGTTTCGATCCGTGGATAAAAATGGCAGATGGTCTTCCTCTTTATTTTTGTCATCGACCCTATTAATGAGATGTCTTTTAAATTTTGTTTTGTTTTGTTTGTCCATGTAAGAGACTACAAAAAAGTCTCCTTTAATTAACGGGGATGTGACACCTTCTCATAAAGCTAGTTAGGAGGAAATGTCGAATTAATTATTTCTTCAAACTAGGACATTTTGGAAGTGACTTGTCAATAATAGACAACACTTATCTTCAAATATATCAAGCCCTGCTGACTTAAAACTTTTTTAAATATCTTGTGATCGAGTTTTCTTAAACAAAAATATCAAGCCCATGCCAACATAAAACTTCTTTAAATATCTTGTGCATTTTTTTTAGCAGATCCTATCAGGGATTAATGGTTGTGAGCAGTTCTGGAAGAGGTCTGCTTTGTTATTAGGCCTGATTTGTTAGCAAATTTTTCTCTTCTGGACTGTTATTTGTATTGGCTTTTGCTTTGTTCTGCTCCATATTGTTAACTTCTTCAGCTCTTTTGGTCTGTTATATTTGGATTTTTGTTTACTTCTTACATCTCTCTTTTGAGGACTGCTCTCTTGTAATTATTTTTTGCATTAATCAATACCAAAAAAAATCTTGTGCTTGATTTTTCTTCATAGACAGGGACCTCTCCAGGTAGGCCAATTCCTGAGGGATGATCTGCCACAAATTTATCTCTTGCTTCTAGTTGTGCAAGGCACCAAGGTACAACTATTTGGAGGAGGAGGCAGAGAGCAACCATTTGATGTAGATTACATGCTCTAATTCTTCTTCATCCACTCTGTGAGCTTGGCTACAAATGACAATGACTATGAGTTGCCCACTGAGAGAATCTACATACTTCTCCCCGCACTGTATCTGGTGCCTCCTGCATTATTTTTAATTTCCATATGATTGTGTGATAAATTCCTACTCATGTCACCTAAATGAAAAGTTAGAGTTGTCATTAGAGTTGAGTAGATGGAAGTCTAACTTTTCGTCAGAGTGTATATCCCACAACCTTCACTGCACTTGGCATCTTCTGCTTCACATTAGGGTCTGATTGAATAGAGGATTGATTTTATCTGCTCAAAGGGTGTAGCTGCCATTGTCATGTGCATAATTGTGGATCCAATTGAGCCTTATTTCAATTCAGCTACACTGAAAACAAGAAAAACCTCAATTTTCCCTAAAATTATCCTCGCAGTTTGGCCTCGCTCTCGTTTCTCATTGATTAATTTTGATGGGCATTAAATGTGAGGAATGACACAGGAAGGGGAACTTTGACAGTTATGAGCATCAACAATAGGATTTTGTGCAGGGTTAATTGTTATAAGGGGGCTTGCTATTTTTCTGACTCATCATTTATGTTGTTCTCAATTTGTCCTTAGTTATCTCATAGGGTTTCTCCTAGAGGGGTGTTTCGTTACATTTGATGAAAAGGTTTTATGCATATAATTTGTTTTGCATTTTTTATTGAATAATGTTGAAATTACAAATGAAACAATCTTCAAATGAGAGACTGGAAAGGAGAATCGTAGTTTTTCAAAAAAAAAAAAGCTAACATAATAAAATAGAAACCATAAAAAGAAAAACCACAGTAGCAAAACCACAATATCAAAATAGGCATCACCACATACATTGACCACTAACAATAACTCAAAATTCACAACAGAGACCATTGAATGCATTGGACCGTTACACAGCAAACATAAAAAGAAAATATAGAGAACTTGTCAGGAATGCAAGAAAGGATGCTCATAAAAATGACCACCATAAGAAACATGCATAACTCAACACTGAAGCAGCATAACATAGTCTAGTCTGGAGCCATAAAGGCAAAGCCATCAAAGTATCATAAATACTACCCAAAAAATCCCAGTAGCCAACAACTGTCCTTGTAACAGGTCATATCATAACTAACCTCCAAAACAACTCATTAACCTTTTATCATCATATGAAGCAATCCTCAACTGAAAAACTATGAATGGAGAACAATAACTTAGCCCAAAAAGGTAGAGTATCAATACTAATAAGTAGTTATAGAATGTTGCCATTTTCATCATTAATACTTTGATAATTTGCCCCATCTATCCACCTTACATCATGCCATACGTGTTCCTTCTTTGCATGGCTTTGTCAATTTGTAATAATTTGTTTATTCTCTTTTTAACCTTGTAACAAAGCAAACCTTTTCCAAAACAACTCACAACTGTCAAACCCTAAAAGGGAGTCTAAGGGCTAGAATCACCGTTCCCTCTATAAACACATCCAGAATCTGCTATAGTTTGGACAAAGCCACTGACAAAAATTTGAGGACAACCTTTGAAAAATTAACCTGAAACAAAACACAATTGTCTCAAACATTACCATTGTCAAAAATAACCACTGTAATAAATGATCTCCAATAACTAAATAATCGTTGTTGTTGTAACGTCGAAAAATGTCCCCTTGGGGGCTTTTCCCTCATAAGGTTTAGCTCCCGAGTCTTTTAGCTACATTTAGGACATCTTGCATCATATTTTGACATCCCGATGAAATGAGCCCTAAGTTTCATGACAAATGGGACCTAGGGGGATCCAGTGAACCTAACCTTGATCAAAATAGGGAGGGAGGACTTGGGCGCCCACGCCCTAGTCCTGCCCTATTTTGGGCCAGTCCCAAATTTTAAGTGCCGGCTTGTGACCGTTATTTGGGTCCTATGCCGACACGGTAACTTTGAATTACGAAATTCTTGGCGAGAGTGTTTGTAGTTGCATATATAAGTATACATAGGCATTCATTTATAAACTAGATGATTACTAGCTAGCAATTTGGATTCTCAAAGGTGATTCAAGGCATTCATTGTGTAGCAAGAGCAGATTTGTATTGTCTATGTGTTTGTATTTACAAATTTGAGCAATCAGCTCCTCATGGCATGAAGAGCTTCTTCCTTCCATGAGATCTTCACTACGAGGAGACATCATTTGTGTTTTTAAGCATTTATCATTTGGTTTTTGCCTCTGCCTCCCAAGGGCACGCACTCTCTATCTGACAATGGTGTTCGGAAGACTTGAATGTCTCTCCAAGGCTTGATTGAGGCAAGCCTCTAAACACCACAACCCCCTCCCAAAGTTTACGTGATTGCAGGTTACAGATTGAAGATACATGAAAAGTGGAGTTGCAAGAGGATATTGCAGAGTATCAGATTTGTAGATCAAAGTTAAAAATAGCACCCTGGACTTGGGTACCCGCTACCAAGTCCTCCAAATTCCGTGACAGGAAAATCTCTGATACAGCAGGAACATGTTACAGATCAATTTTCCAGATCTTGAAAAAAACCTGGGCATTGTACTTGGGAGCCCACTACTTAGTCCCTGACTGTTCCACTTTCCAAACTTTGAAAACAGGTGTGCATTTATCTGTCATTTTACATCTTCTTGTAGCAACATTTTGAGTAATTTGTCTGTTTGCTTTCGTAATTACATAATTAGGGTTTTGAGGTATAATTGAGCATAATTGAACATAATTGGCAATCAAATCACATAAATCCAAGCTTCCCTACATTCCTGAGTGACCAAGGGTCTGTTAGTGCCTTGCCACTCGACCCAAAGTCCTTGAATGTAAGTGGTGAAATGAGGATAAACATCAAACTAATCAAATACCCACTATCCACATTTTACCATTTTACATTTTGGTGAACCCGTGTTGTTGGACTTGTTTGCACCTTGCTGATTGTTTTGCTTCAGATTTGCATTGATTTCATTAATTCAAATCATCATTCATCTTACTGAATTGGAAAAATTACAAAAAAATTGTAAAATTGTAAAACTTTGAAAAATTGAAAAAAAAATTGCATTATAGGGTTTCTATTTTGCATTAATAAATTTGAATTTCATCAAATTTCTGATTTTTGCATTAGAGCTTAGCTAAATTGCAGAAAAT
Source organism: Cunninghamia lanceolata (assembly GCA_027924645.1). NCBI lineage: Eukaryota > Viridiplantae > Streptophyta > Pinopsida > Cupressales > Cupressaceae > Cunninghamia > Cunninghamia lanceolata. Next base: position 274,023 of record BSBN01001098.1, read on the forward strand.
TACAAAAATTCAATAGCTTGCATTGCATTTTTATCATAAAATTGCTAGGGTTTTGTTAGAAATTTTGCATTTTTCATATAACCTAGTAATTTAAAAAACTAGGGGTTGTAGGTAAAATCTTGTTTCAAATCTTTCTACTGATCTTAGACACTCATTCAAATTTGCATTTGGCTGTAGTGTTGCATTTTAGTGTAAATTTGCATTTTTACATAGAAAATTTCAACAAAAACTAGCATTGTCATTATTTTTCCTTAGATTGGCACTTGCATTTTGCATGGTAGGGTGTGAAAATCATTTTCAGATCTGAGTTGACTTAATTTTCATCATAAAACAGATTACAAAACATTCATATAGCATTTTGCATCAAGATTTCAAACCTAGGGCTTGAAAACCTTGATTTTCACTAGATTTGGTCTTATCGACTTTCAAAATTTGCACCATAGGCGTGTTGTGTATCAGAGTTATTATCTGATGCCCCTCCTAAAAATCTTCACAACACCTTGTTATTGAGCTCTTGTATCGAAAATTTGGCGAAAAAATGCACATTTTTGCTATATTTGCCCTAGGGTTTGACCTAGATTAATTCCAAGCGTGTTATGACAAATTTTATGGATTGAGGTGACTGATGTCATTACTATTATTTGTTGCACCTCCTAAAATTCTTTACAACACCCCTTTTGCTAGGTCTTGGAGTTGAAAAATCGTGAAAATCATATATTTTGCTATATTTTCACTAGGGTTTGATCTTGATTGGCACTATGTGTGTTGTGACAGATTTTTTGACATTAGGTGGTTGTTATTACTGATATAATTTATTGTCCATCATCATTTTCATCACAACACCCTTTGTCATGCTCTTTTGCATTGAGATTTGGTGAAAAAATCACATATTTTAGTATATTTTCACTAGAGTTGGACTAGTCATTATCTTAGATTTGCATCAAGAGTGTGTTATGACAGATATTACTACTGTATTGGACTGATATCAGACATATTATTTGCTACCCTTGATCAAAATCTTTGCAACACCTTTCCTTTCATATATTTACATTGAAAAAGTACAAAAAATCAAGCATTTTAAGTCATTTTTGCATATAGTTTTGCACTTGTCTTTTGCATAACTTTTGGAATTTGCATAACTTTTGGAAAAGCTTTTAAAATATGATTTGGCACTCATGGCCTCGTCTTTCTTTGGAATCTCTACATCATATATCACAAAATTTGAAAATCTCTACAAATTTCTTAGTAAGCATCCTCATGTCATTACCTATATACAAGCTATGTATCACAAGGATGTATTTGTGTCCTCTTCCTTCCAAATCCGTAATTTTGTATCTGATCTTAACAACTTCATATCTCTCATCAATACATACCCTTGGGTAGTAGAAGAACTGATAAAACTCACTTTGAATGAAGAGCATGACACTTCTCATAATAGCTTGGAATTAATAGCTGAAACATATGGAGATGATATTGACAATGACTACAAGAGTGGTAATGAATTCACAAGCTACCCTACTTCTCCTACAACTGAACATTCAAATAACTCTGATGAGAAGACTAGGGTTAGCTCTAGTAATTCGAATAATCCTCCTAGCCAAAGTGCAGCATTATTGGATGGCATCCTAACAACGCAACATTATTTTGACTATCTTGACCTATTTGGTGTGATTGATGTGGATAAGGAACAGTTTCATAACCCACCTAGTCCACTAAGAGATGATATTTACGCTGAGGTCCATCCTTCATTATCCATTCAGGGATCAAGAAGTGATCAAAATACATTAGACAGACAAATGGAACAACCTACACCTCTTTCTAGCATTCAGATTTAGGAGGATGATGACCTCCTCGATGATAGCCTCTAGCACGAAGATCCTACAGGTAAGTATTTCTAACCCTTTATCTCTCGTGATGTGTTTCCCCTGTGATGTGTTGTGTTGTTTAGGCCTCCTGGGATGACTCTTGATTCTCTTGTAAGGTCTACGATACCAGGAGACTGCCTTTGTTGTGACCTTCTATTTTTATCATCATTCTTCTATATTGCTTTTCTTTGTTTTCATTGTTGTGTGTTGTGTCTTACGGACATAGCATTGCGGTTGGTGAGTTGGGGGCACCCTCCTACGTGGTTGTCCCTAAGACACTTGTTTCTCCTCTCTAATTTATTGTTTACCTTCCTCTGGTGTTTCTATCTAGCGGACGGATGACAAAAAAATATTTATACTGATGCAGACCTAGCTCGTCCCTTTAGCGAGAAATCAAAAATTGGACTTAGTTCCTATATGATGATGGGGTTGTATATATTACCTGACGCTTGGCTAGTAGAAGCACTCTGTGCTTTTTGCGTAGTGATTTTGATGATCTTTTATCTCACTTACAAACCTTAACAATACTGTTGCTCTGTGCACTTTGTTTATCTTTGAATCTCGCCTTAGTGACACTCGGTTCTGAGATCTTCGTGATATAGCCCAACGGTTATCCTCGATCCCTGAATTCGTAGTATAACCTTGGCTCTTTGTGTGATTGATCATATGCATTAATGTTGTTTATCATGATTATGTAGACACTAACATGTTTCTTGCAGGGATGTGTTTGTGGGAACATTTGGCAATCGTGAAGTGCACGTCACCTCCGGGGGGCATGGGCTTTGCGGAAGTCTGTGTTCCCTTGTGTGTTTTCTTCCTACCTTAACGTGCTTGATATCGATGCGTGATATCAACCACCTTAAGGTGGGGGCATATATAAGGTAAGTTGTCTGTTGTAGATGTTAGCAATGTGCTTGTCCTCAGGTGCAGTTTAAAGACTGGTGGCGATGAGTCCCTCCTACACCCTGAGTTTGTTTGCAATCAATCAATCAATCAATCATCTTAAGCCCTCTGCAGAGGCGGGGGTGGTGTATCTCTTGCGGAGAGTGCCCATCCTGTCATTTTCAAAAAGTCCTCATCGAGAGGCGGGGAGTGGTTCTGTGACTAACTCAACTCTTAAATGTGTCTTCGACAATTGTTGTGGGGAAGCCCAATCGTCGGCGTGTCCCTGTAATGTGCCTGAGATGGTGATGAGCCTAGAAATAGGAACACTCCATCACTTGTCTGTCGTGTAATCTTTGTGTCTTCAAAGTGTGTGTGTTTCGCGTGCTTGCTTTGTTTGGCATGTTTGTTGCCCCATATGCAGTCTAAAGACCCGCGTGATGAGGGCTTCTTGCATTTTGGGAGGTTTGGAGTGTCTTGTGTGTGTTGCCCCATATATGTAGTCTAAAGACCAATGCAATGAGTGCTTCCTGCATTATGGGAGGTGTGTTTACTTTCATGTACTTGCATTTGCATTTCATATATATGAGAAAAAGAAAAGAAAAGAAATCATTCATGTCTTCCATGCATTAACTGTCTTCTATGCATCTGTTGTTTTCTCCGTGTTTTGCGTGACTGTAACTGTCTTCTCCATGTTTTGTGTGTCTGTTATTGTCTTCAATGTGTTTGACATGTCTTCTCCGTGCTTGACGTGTTTGTTGTGTTTGTTGACCATACTTTAATGCATGTATTGGCCTCACGTTTATACATAAATTAAAGTAGGTGCTAAATGTAATGTCAGAAAATGTCCCCTTGGGGGCTTTTCCCTCATAAGGTTTAGCTTCCGGGTCTTTTAGCTACATTTAGGATATCTTGCATCATATTTTGACATCCCGATGAAATGAGCCCTAAGTTTCATGACAAATGGGACCTAGGGGGATCCCTTGAACCTAACCCTAACCAAAATAAGGAGGGAGGACTTGGGCGTCCGCGCCCTAGTCCTGCTCTATTTTGGGTCAGTCCCAAATTTTAAGTGTCATCTTGTGACCATTATTTGGGTCCTATGCCGACACGGTAAGTTTGAATTACGAAATTCTTGGCGGGAGTGTTTGTAGTTGCATATATAAGCATACATAGGCATTCATTTGTAAACTAGATGATTACTAGCTAGCAATTTGGATTCTCAAGTTTATGTGAAGGTGATTCAAGGCATTCATTATGTAGCAAGAGCAGATTTGTGTTGTCTATGTGTTTGTATTTGCAGATTTGAGCAATCATCTCCTTATGGCATAAAACGTTTCTTCCTTCCATGAGATCTTCACTACAAGGTGACATCATTTGTGTTTTTAAGCATTTATCATTTGGTTTTTGCCTCTGCCTCCCAAGGGCATGCACTCTCTATTTGACAACGGTGTTTAGAAGACTTGAATGTCTCTTCGGGGCTTGACTGAGGCAAGCCTCTAAACACCACAACCCCCTCCCAAAGTTTCTGTGATTGCAGGTTACGGATTGAAGATACAGGAAAAATGGAGTTGCAAGAGGATATTGCAGAGTATCGGATTTGCATATCAGAGTTAAAAATAGCACCCTGGACTAGGGCGCCCGCTACCAAGTCCTCCGGATTCCGTGACGGGAAAATCTCTGATATAGCAGGAACAGGTTACAGATCAAGTTTCCAAATCCCAACAAAAACCTGGGCATTGGACTTGGGCGCCTGCTACTTAGTCCCCAACTGTTCCGCTTTCCGAACTTCAAAAATAGGTGCACATTTATCTGTCATTTTACATATTCTTGTAGCAGCATTTTGAGTAATTTGTCTGTTTGCTTCCGTAATTACATAATTAGAGTTTTGAGGTATAATTGAACATAATTGAACATAATTGAACATAATTGGCAATCAAATCACATAAATCCAAGCTTCCTTGAATTCTTGAGTGACCAAGGGTCTGATAGTGCCTTGCCACTCAACCCAAAGTCCTTGAATGTAAGTGGTGAAAGGAGGATAAACATCAAACTAATCAAATACCCACTATCCAAATTTTACCACTTTACAATTGTGCATTTGAGTCATCTAACTTTATTCTTTTCAAGGAACCCATTTTGTTGTTTTGTTATGTGCTCTTTGAGTGTGCTCACCACTCCCAACAACAAATCCATGTACTTTGAAAATGTGTTACAAAACACTAATGATATGTTTTTTTGAAGAGTTCCTTTGTATAGTGTAACTATTTTTCTTTTATTTCAAATTATTGTAGACAAAAAACTAAAATTTTAATATGTTTTGCATTGGCAATATAAAATTAAAAATAATTAAATATAAATGAGATTTTTTTTACTATTTAAGTAAAATTGTTTTATTAATTTTAATATTAATGATTAATATTGTTTTGAAGAGTGTAATAAATAGGTTTTTTAACTATTTAAATAAAATTGTACATGCACTCCAAGGTCCCTAGAATGAATCTGCAACTTACAAGTTTGGTCAATGAGCTCCTTTATTATGTTTTTGAATAACATAATAGGATATTGCTTTATTAGTAGTTGTTCTTCAACAAATTGGTACAAGGATTGAAAAGATTGATATAGATGAAGCTGTAATTTTGAACCAAAATATTGTTAGTAATTTAAAACTATTTGAAGAAATGTAATATTTCAATGGACATGTAGTGAATTTACTAGAATTAACACTTGCTTTGTCCATGTATGAGTTGCCATCTTTTAGCTGAAGTGTTTGTTGGGTTCCCAAGACTTTTGTTGATTAAACTTTGATCTCAATTGACTTATGTTATATTATAGATTTCAACTAGATCTAGATGTTGATTGAAATGTTTTGTTTAACTTTTATAAGTTTTTCACTCAATCTCATTGCATACTCGGACTCAAAATCTATCGCTATTTTATTTTGATCATGCCTAGTTTTCTTTGGTTATTTTAAGTACTTTTCATTTTTTTTTTGGTTTTAACCTTCATCTATTCTTGGACATGATTTTAGTTTTAAGGACATTATAAGTAGATTTTGTGTTTGGTTGACCCTCTAAACTTGAGGACAATAAATTGATGTCTTGTCAAATAACTGAAACACAATTTTTCCTTTATCTCCTCTATAATCTCTTTATCTCATCTAGAAAGCGGAGTACCCTGCAATGGCGAGTGCAACAATCAAAGTATAGGGTCATCTGCACTCCACATGTAAAGCAAATGTGTTGGTCTTCTTTCATGAGAAGGAAGTCAATTACAAATTCCTCCTGGTGAACTTCTCAACAAACACTCACAAGATATATCCTTTTGCCGCTCTCAATGTAAGAAAATAAATAGTTGACTCACTTCCTTTCTTTCTTTCATACATTCGCATCGCTTACCATTTGATTTGTTGATGTAGCTATTTGAATAGTCATGCATCTAGTTTTCAACCAGTGTAGAGTGCTTGTCAACATTGAACAATAGTCTTGACATTGAACATGGTGTTTGTAGCCATCTCAATACGAGTGGGAGACCACGATCACATGTTTGGGCATGCGACTAATGGAACCCCTAAGTTCATGCCACTTACCCTTGTTGCTCCACATTAGGTCCTTTTGAGTTAATGGGACCAAAGAGAGAGCTTCACACACAACTCCAAAAACTACACTTGATCTTAGCCAAAAGGCTAAGAAAGGTATGCTTTAAACCTCTTCTTCCTTCATCATTTATACTCTGGTAGCTTCACACACAACTCCAAAAACTACACTTGATCTTAGCCAAAAGGCTAAGAAAGGTATGCTTTAAACCTCTTCTTCCTTCATCATTTATACTCTGGTAGCAAGCTATCATTTAAGCCTTCCCCCTCGAGAAAGTAATTTAATATCGTGTGGTTCATTGAACCACGTATCAGATATTAAACTAATAAGAACATATACTACACTTGATCTTAGCCAAAAGGCCGAGAAAGGTAAGCTTTAAACCTCTTCTTTCTTCATCATTTATACTCCCTTTTTCTTCCCTCTATGAACCTATCATTGTCTATGAGAAAGGAAATTCTCCCCGCATTGCCGATCTTGATCAATCCTATGCTCATGTTATTGATCGGGTTCCTTTTCTCCTTATTGGAAAATAAGAAATGTATGACAACGCGCCATTGTTGCAACTCTTCTCGTCGCAGTTAGGGCATAAGAGCTTGTTTAGCTGCTCCGTGAAACACAGTGGGAAAATCCTTGTCCCTTGGTTCAGATGAAACCTACAATGTGTTTCAAAACCATCCCATGATTGCCATTACCGTTCCACCCCCTCTCCCCCTCCCCACCCTCTCTCATTTCTCTCCAATATAAACCAAACACCTTTTTCCTTTGCCTTCAACTTTTGTTGTGCCTTTGGCTTTTGAGTTAATGCAACCAAAAAGAGAGCTTCACACATAACTCCAAAAACAAGTTTAAATCCTTCGAAGTTTAAGTTCTTGTCATTGGAGGTTTTTGAAATTTTTAAGGTACATATTTAGTCAATCTTTATTTTTATTCTTTTATTTTATCTAAGGGGTGTTTGTGACGTTGTCTTTGTAGATGCCTTGCAAGTAGGCTAAAACTTTGTGTTGCTTGGTTGTAAAAATTATCAACATGCCCATTAAACCTATGGGTCCAATTGCTAGTTTAATTTTAATCAGTGGTCCTTGGGGACGCGTCCCCCTTGGTTTTGTGCCACTCCGGGAAATTGGACCATCTTGGGGATGTAGGGACGGACAAAACATCCCCGCCGTCCCCTTTTTTTCTTTTTCTGGAAAGGGGAATGTCCCTTTATTTGGAAATGCCCAGACGTCCCGTGGATGCCCAACCGTCCCCGTGATCTCCAAAATAGAACATTAAAATTGACAGTCAAAGATAAAATAACAAAAACCTGCTGCTAGGGCACACGATTTGCAAAGTTACAGTCATTAGGGCACACAATTTCACTAATTACTATTAACATACTGTAGTTTTTAGGCTGCAAATATCTATCTATTTACAATTTTTTATATACTTTTTGTACAGACATAACCCAGAAGGCACGCAGCAGTACCATATCCATGTGCCCATACCCATATCCAATTCCTCTTCCGTAACTTAGTTTTACTGGAACCATTGAGTCTAAAAATTTCCCTCTCCGTGGCCATCAAGGCAGAAGCTTACAGGCACTCGTCGCTTCCTGGACTACCATTAGGCTCCTATGCAGGTGCATCCCCTGATCAAGTTCACTGATGTGTAATGCAGGGCACCCTGTTTCCATGAATACATAATCGTACATGAACTCCAAGATGAAACAACCAGCTCTAAAATGCTCACAGATGACTGAAATAGCCAGGATGCCGAGTCCTATAAAATTGGTGAAGATGATCTCAAATTGTCACTGATTATCTCAAAATGTGAGGAAAGGTTACATGCTGTTTATAACAGGTCAAAGTTGGTCGAGGACTGTCTGCCTCTGTTGGTTGTCCCAAAGGCTGTTGCATTGGAGGTTGGAATATTTTTAGTTTGTCAGGTATGGCGTTGGGCATCCTGTAATTGAATTTCTAATCACTCTATCCCAACATGAAGATGTGCACATCTCTTCACTTCTGTTTGCTGCATATTATAATTGATTTTATTATGTCGAGAGGTGAAGCTTAGAGGCGTTTACAATGGCAGCACAAGGATGTGTGTACATTTTTATTCTCGCGATTTAAATTGACGTCTCCCAACCTGTCATAACCAATTTAAAAATAATTTAAACTAGAGGGAAATCTTTCCCCAATATCCAAAGCATTCGGACTGCAGTTCAAATGTTGTGGGTAGTTAGGGTTTGCCTTGTAGCCATCTTTTTAGGTGACCCTGACAGTGCAGATTTTGGTTTATTTGATAGGGAGGATGCCATGGTTCTTCTGCAGCAGGCAGAAGAAATTGATGAATTAAGTCGTGTTTCCCATTCCTTGTCTAAGAAGCATGCAGGAATTTTTTAGGCATAGACATCTGCCAGTTGCATAACACTTCCAGTTACCATGCAGCATCGGTTAAGAAAGACTGAATTTCAATTTTCATTCAGCGTGCATTAAATTAAGTGTCCGGAGGTCAAGGGTTCGAAACTTGACCTCGTACAGGGTTTCATGCGCCCAGCTTGATTGTTCTGAGATGATTCTTTATATGCACCGAGTATTTAAAGTGTTGTTTTAAACCAAGTGTTTGAGCCGACACTGAGGTTTTGGTTTGAGGAGATGGGAAAATTCGTTGAAGTGTGTCAGACGCCATGGATGCCGAATTATGGGCCACTCGTGTTACAGTCGCTAAGCAGCATCATGCCGTTCATTATAACACAAGTAGTTTGAATTCATTTAGACTTTGCCTTTTTTTATTTCTGTTTTTGAACGAAGACTTCAAAATTTGGGGTTTTCAACATGTTCACTTGATCAAGACGAGGCGTTCATTACTCTTGAAGTTATAACTCTGTAATTACTGAAACTTGCCTTAACTGTAGAGTCTCAAAGAAATGGTCCTAAGTGTGTCTTTCTGACTTGGAAAAGTTCATTTATTCTTAACAAAATTCACAATCTTGAAGATAAAGATTAGTAATGAGATTGCCAAGCTGCTAAAATTTAGCTAAGCGCTACAGTGTTAGAAACGGTTTGAAATCAGTCTTTTTGAACCTTATAATTTCTTTCTTAATATTAGTTTTTAATTTATTTTTTAATCGTAAATAACAATCTTGAGGGTGAATGTCATTAATAAATTCGACAAAATTCATTTTTTTATTATGGGCTGGTATTTTTTAAATCATTTCTTAATAATAGTCTTGAGGGTAAATGTCAATAATAACTCGTTCGTTTTGAGCTCAACTTGTACTCTTTGTTGTTGATATTATTTTAATTGATTCCAAAAATTCTCTTTACGTTGATTTTATAATATCAACAAACAATTCTCACAGAACAAAACTTGTTGTACTTGACCCTATGCAGCAAAAGGTCTATGATGAAATACATGGGTATTCTTTGAGGATGATTAATCCCTTTTTGGATGAATCTCAACCAATGGACCATGTATTTGTTGATGAATTCAGTTGTATACCAAGAATATGGGAAAAGCTTCAACAATGATAGGTAGTGGCGGAGTTGTTGGTAGATAGGGTTTGCATTGGACTGCAGTTTAATATGACCATTTTGTTTCAAGACTCCTCTCGCCAATTACAGATCTTTGTTCAAGGTTGACCGCGTTATGAGGATCGAGATCATGGCTGGCTCGGCAGTGTTTTAGGGTAAATTCATGAGAAATCGAGCATAATTTTGGTCCATTTGAAATTTTTGTTTCAATATTTGTTCTAGGCTTGAAATTTCACATTCTTTTAGGGTAAATTCATGGATTCAAGCTTAATTTTGATCTGTTTTAAGTTCTGTTTCAATATTTGTTTGAAGCTTGACATTTCATGTTTTATAAAGGCAAATTGAGGAATTTAAGCATAATTTAAGTCTACTTAAAAACTTTGTTTTGATGTTTATGCCAGGCATGGAATTCCCTGCCGTTTGCGTTCAATTCTTCAAAAAATTTTAACAGAAAGTTTATGAAAGAGCTGAAGTTTTTTGTTCATGGAAATTTTGAACGTCAATTCAGTTTTTGTTAAAAATTCACAAGAAACTTGATATTTTATTTTGATTAGGGTAATTATTCAATTGATGTTTTGATTTTTAAGTGAGACCTGAAATTTTAAGTCATTTAGGTTAATTGAGAACATTACTGCATTTTATTCCAGTAGCATAATATTTCACTTTGTTGAGAGTAAATCCTTCAATTATGACTCCACATTGGTGTGAGACCAGAAATTTTATAATGTTAATTTGTAAATTCTTCTATTTAAATTTCAATATTGATGGGAGAACCAAGATTTCATGTAGTTTAGTGCAAATTTTTCTATTTATTTCTTGATGTTAATGCGAGATGTTTTGAAGGGTAAACTCTTCAATATATTAAAATGAATAAAATGAAGAGTGTTTGGAAAAAACTGTGTATTTTGTTTTGATTAATATTTTGAATCACACTCCTTTATTCATCGTTAGATAAGAGCAAATGCTATAAAGATTGCAGAATTAGCTTATTAAAAGGTGCATGAGATGACATGGAAGACATGGAAACCAAAGATGAATGTTGAGGGAAATTTTAAATTATTTAATTAAATATTAAAAAAATTTCGTGCTGAACAATAAAGGTTTAAGGACAGCTATGACGACAAAAAGGTTAAGAATGTATGACAATAGCGTTGAAGCACTAGAGAGATTAACACCATTTTGATAAAACCAACATTAACACATGAAAAGGTACATATCAGAATGGTTACCAATAAAAAATTCCAACAATATGGCATAATGTTATAGTACAAAGATTGTAACATAGCTTGCCATATTTCATTAAGCACAGAAAATTAAATTATGCTATTAGGAGCTGTTGCCCTGTTACAAACAAGATTGGCTCAATGGACTTAATGCAGGGTTCAGGGCTCAATGGAAATGCATGCAAGTAAAAATTATCAATTCCAATATTTGCTCCACCTATCAATATAAGAGTGAAATAAATCCAATATGGATCTCTCAACAGATGCCTTCGCTACAAATTTGCATGACTTGCAATTTGTCGATAGTGACTGTCATGACCCTCCCTAGGAGTACCTATTTAAATATAGATTGTTGCATGACCACCTTGTGGGTTACAAATTACAATGTTCAGTTATATTAATATTTTAATAGTGACGTTGATTTCAAAATTTCAAGGATTTACTGAAGGGACACTACTGATTGGGGCCAATTTTTCAATGTGCAGAAACAAGAGTTTGAGTCACACCTATAAGAGTTATTTTGAACATCACTTCAGGTTCTAGAAAATGTTAAAACTAAAATTCTAACACAGTCATTCCATCACTAAACAACCACCATAAGTAAAAGCCTCCCAATGTCAAAAGAAAAGGCAAATCTTACAAAAGAACCAACAGTACAAGAAATGGTATATCCATTAAAATTGAAGCATCCTAAAAGAATATATTCCTCAAGTCAAAAACTCAGACTAGAGAAATTGCAACTGTCCACCTGCAGATAAACTAAGAAAATTCTTCTACCAATGCCACTGGAAAAGAACTTCACAATTACAGTGCTGTTAAGGCATGGATGTGCCATGTCATCGAGATGAGCTTGAGTGGTAAAATCAATTGGCCTTTCATGCTGGACACTAAGGTTCAATCCGCCACATACATGGCCACATGTGAAATTCAGCAATGTACCATATCCAAGCTAAAGTGGTAAATCTTTCATGTTCATGCATAAAATTGACCTATGTACCATATCCAATTCTGGGTGCATCATAACTCAATGGGTAAAAATAAGTAGAATTTCATGGAAATACTCCTTAGATGTGGCATTAATGGCAAAGGTAGATATTCCTGCATGGACAATTTACAATGTGCACGGGTGCGCAATGCCAGAGACTGCATACAAAGTTAAAAAGGCTTAAAAACCATAACGGGAAGCAAATCTGACATGCAATTTGGATAACCCCATAGAACACAAAGGCTCCGTGGGATAACTAGAAAACCCTCAGATACTGACTGCCGTCTCTAAGAGATAATAGAGCACTGACATCTATAAAGTTTTTGGTTATAGATTTGCATCTTATGTCTAAACACCTCAAAATCAAAAAAGGAGGGCAAACCTTCCAGTACTTCTACTCAGAATTAGCATTAGAACACCTCAAAAATAGAGACTAGAGAATTTACCTCGTCAAACTGTGGTAAAAACTTGGTGATTCTTCTGCACGCAATGCTTGATAAGTAAACCACAGTACAGTCAAAACACGGATATCCTTTGCCAAAAACTACATCATTAAACTTTATGAAAAGACATGAAATCCACGAAACGCTGTGCTTCAAGCATAGAACCCCATAATTTTTGCAAGGGACAGCTAGAGGAGCTGTCAATTAGCTCTGTCAACATAGTCAAAATAATGGAAATGTTTCGCATGCCTCACAACAATTTCTCTTGCATCACTCTTGGAGAAAAGTGTTGTTGCAGTGTGGGAAAAATAGGACAAATATATACCACTTTTTATTATGAATAAGGTGAAAAATTGATATTTGACTATTTGACTTTTTTTATATGCAGTTTATGGTTTTGACACTACCAGTTGACTTGAATAATATGACTCTTGAAGATTATGTCAGTTACATCAATCCTCCGGCTGTGCACAAGTAAGGAAAACTGTGGTAGATTCCAAAATGCATAATGAATGCTTTACAAGGGAGAGAACATCAAAAAAGTTGCAGCTAGACTGACAAAAGCCTACAGAATGTTAGGAAGCTTGATAAAGAGATATTTTTCTTCTCTCATGTGATTGATTTTCTAAGAAACTTGGCAACCTTTAAGGGATTGGAAATAGGACAGTTTATCCCTAATGTTGATTGAGCCAATGAAGGTGAGTCCCTATTTAAAACTACAAAAATAGTTTGTACTGGTGGTAATGCCAAAATTGTAGGAACAGTTTGCATTTGCAATACATGTGGACTAACTTAGAACAGAGCATAATCAAAATTTAGATCAAACACATTGAAATGAATGTTGCAGAATATGGTTAATTGTTTGTTGGTCACATGATTCCTTGAGCATTGGTCAAGGCACCATCAAGTTATAGAGCCTATTGAACTCCACTGTGTTTATTTTTTATGTCATTCTTGCAAGTACAATTATTTAGTGTTTTGAGGATTTTAAAAGGCTTTTTTTTTTGTTTACTTGTCTATGTAAATATTTAAGCTCCACTTGAGTGACCTCATTTAATGGCCACTGCACCATTTTGATAAAACCAACATTAACACATGAAAAGGTACATATTAGGATCGTTACCAATAAAAAATTTCAACAATATGGCATATAGTTTTAGTACAAAGATTGTAACATAGCTTGCCATAAGGAATTGTTTTGGTACACATTTACTACTCTGCTACCAACTTCCTTACAAATAAGAAAGACATTTCATACTGTGTTCCACGTATAATGCTTCCATTATCAAATCACTAAACTTTTGTGACCTCAAGCATTTCTAGCATTTCCAGATTAATTATGAATCAATTTACTAAATGTCATTCCAGACATTGTTTTTACGCTAAGTCCATTGATTACTTCTATAAAATTACTTTTATCACAACTTAAAAAGCACAACCACATCTACACACAATAGTTCTATGAATTATGGAAGCTGAAATGAAATGGTGGCAAGGCCAGGCACTTGATGAAAATACTATGTGAAATGTTTCATCAAGTGCCTGGTCTTGCCACCATTTCATTTCAGCTTCCATAATTCATAGAACTTCTTTAACTCAAATTTGCTCTCAATATTTATTAGTTACAAGACTAACACACTTCCATCATAACAATATGCCACATATATTAGTTGCTTCTGAATGTGAGATTATTACATATAAGAACAACAAATGAAAGATATATCATATTTTTCTTAAGAAGGCAACAAAAACTAAACCAAACAAATGATTTATAGTTTTAAAAACATTAGATCAAATACTGTTTGCAAAATTGAAACAAGTAGGTAGGAAAAACACTAAAAGAAGAATGGCATAGAAGAATTCACATCCATTTAAACTGCTAGAAATTTTGATGTCTTCTATTTTAGGAAAGATGATGACACCTTAATCAGAATGGCATAGAAGAATTGACAACCATTTACACTGCTAGAAATTTTGATGTCTTCTCTTTTAGTAAAGATCATGACCAAAAATTTTAATCCTCCGTTATGCTAAAAATAGTCCCTACCTTGACATGTACTTTTTAATGCAAGGTGGTAAATTGTTAATTATAAAAGTATGAAATTTTATATTACAAATTTAATGTAATTTTACTGTTAATTATAAAAGTTTGAAATATTACAAATTTAATGTAAAATATACTATACTATTTAAAATTTTGAAATTTTATATTAGAAATTTGTGGTAAATTGCTAATTATATAAGTGGCCTTTAAAAAATATTAAAGTCAACAAAATTAAAGTTGTTTAAACTTTGAATTCAAAATTAAGGTGAATTGTTAGGGGGCCTTGGTCTCCTCTGCTTGGTACAAGGTGGTAAATTTATAACTATAAAAGTTTGAAATTTTATATTACAAACTTAATGTAAAATCTACTATATTATTTCAAAATTTGAAATTTTATATTACAAATTTGTTGTAAATTGCTATTCTAAAAGTTTGAAATATTACAAATTTAATGTAAAATATACAAATACTATTTCAAAGTTTGAAATTTTATATTACAAATTTGTGGTAAATTGCTAATTATAAGTGGCCTTTAAAAAGTGTCAATGTAAAAAAAAATTTAAAGTTGCTTAAACTTTGAATTCAAAATTAAGGTGAAGGGCTTTGGTCTCCTCTGCGTGCAAGGTTTGTAAATTGGTGGTAAATTGCTAATTATAAAAGTATAAAATTTTATATTACAAATTTACTGTAATATAAAATTTCAAACTTTTATAATTAACAATTTACCACAAATTTGTAATATAAAATTTTAAACGTTTATAATTAGGGTTAGGGTGAAGGCTAGAGTTAGGGTTATAATTCAAGTTAGTGTTACGGTTAAATCATAGTTGTAATTAATTTTTAAATTAAAAGCATGAGTTTAAAAAAGCACAAAAAATTATGGTTCAAAATGTTCAAAATTCTTTTAATTAGGGTAAGAATTAGAGTCAGGGTAAGCATTAGAGTTAGGGTTAGGGTTAGGGTTAGGGTTAGAGTTAGGTATAGGGTTAGGGCTAGGGCTAGAGTTAGGGTTGGGTTAGGGTTAAAATCATAGTTAGAATTAGGATTAAGGTAAGGGTCAGAATTAGGATTATTGTTAGACTTAGAATTACGATTATAGTCAGAGTACAATCAAGGTTATGATTATAATTAAGGTTAGGGTAAGAGCTAGGAATAGGATTCCTATTAGAATTAGGGTTAAAATTAAGGTGGGTTACTATTAGAATTAGGTTAATAATTAAATTTATAGTTAGGGTTAGGGTTCAAATTAGAGATAGGGTAAGAGTTCAATTAGGGTTTGAATTATAGTCAAGTTTAGGGTTAGGGCTTGAATTATAGTAAGGATTAGGGTTAGGGTTACTGTTAGGGTTAAAATAAGACCTATTTTTAAGGTTAGAATAAGGGTTAGGGTTAGGGTTAAAACTAGGATTAGTTTAGAATTAGAGTTAGGATTACAATTATCAATGTGGTTAGGGTTAGGGTTACAATTAGGGTTACTGTTAGAATCAGGTTAGGATTATAATTAGGGTTAGGGTTTGAATTGAGGATAGGGTTAGAGTTAGAATTAGGGTTACTAAATTAAGGCAATCATTAGAGTTACAATTAGGGTTAGGGTTAGAGTTAGGGTTAGAATTCAGGTTAGGGTTAGGGTTAAATTGTAGTTTGAAATAGGATTAGAGTAAGGGTTAGAATTAGGATTATTGTTAGATTTAAAATTAGGGTTATAGTTAGGATAGAATCAAGGTTATAATTAGAATTAGGGTTAAGATAGGGTTAGAGTTAAGATTAGGGTTCCCATTAGAATTAGGGTTAGAATTAAGGTGGGTTACTATTAGAATTAGGGTAAGAATTGGAGTTAGGGTAAGCATTAGAGTTACAATTAGGGTTAGAGTTAGGGTTAGGGATAGAGTTAGAAATTCAGTTAGGGTTACGGTTAAAATAATAGCTAGAATTATGATTAAGGTAAGGGTTAAAATTAGGGTTATTGTTAGATTTAAAATTAGGGTTATGGTAGAGTAGAATCAAAGTTCTGATTAGAAATAATTATTATAATTTAAATTAATTATTATGATTTAAAGCATAAAATTTAAACATTTATAATAAAATAATAATATAAATACATTATTACAATATTTACTAATATTATACTACTTTATTATGATTTAAAATTATTGAAGTATACAATAATTACAATTATAATTTAAAATAAATTGATTAAAAGATGCCTAAGATGGATATTTCTCGGCGTGCTTTAGATATATTTTTTAAATATAGCTATACTAGTTCTGTATATTGATTTGTGAGGTATATTCTCAGACAGCATGCATGAAGAATAATTAATTAGTCGATGGGCTGCTAAAAGATAACAATGGCAATATGAATAGGTTCAACTCGGTCTAGTTAATTATTTGCTCCTTAATTCTGGTTGGAAATGCTTTAATCCACCAAGGATTACTCCCCACAGCCTTGATAGAGCAGGACAACTTTCTGGACTCTCTAGAGGACATACTGCAGCAAACCAATTTAATAATGCTGTTATTACTTTCTAAAAAGAAAAAGCATTCTGTTCCCTTTCTTGTCTATACACAGTTGTCTTCTCTCTTTTGTATTGGCTTGTGCATTAGTTTCTTGACAGGGGGCTTCTCTCAAACACTTTTTTCCTTTCTACAAAAGAAGAGAACTTGCTAGTGCATCATTCCATTATTATGATTAATCATTATCTGATCATCTTCAGTATCAATGTTAGGAGTTGCACGTTCTCTCCCATGATGCCCCAAATCACCAAATGACACTCAGGGGGAAGTTTTCTGCTTGTAAACAGCATAACTTGCTATTATGTTGTATGTCGAATGGTCTTCTTTGTCTATAAGAGAACATGGAACCAATCTCTAATTCAAGAAAATATAGAGCTACCTGGGGGTCAAAATATTTAAAGGCGTTCACCAGACAACTCTCACTTATTAAGATGCCAAAAGTTTGGACTCAGCCGTTCAAAAATATCCATATACACTTGTCATTAAGGCAGGCAGTCCTAGCAACCTGGAGACCATACCTAGTCTAAAAGAAAGCACCCCGGCCCTGCCAATAGTAAAAGCTCAATAATCTGATGTCTACATACCCAGGAAAAGGTTTACCCCATATAAACTGGGCATTGGTTCAAAATGCTATCTCTTGACTGCTACTCAATTGGGCTTTCAAGTGTTTTAACAAAATATATTAGAAGATACCAAGGGGGAGAATTGAGAGTAATTATAACATGAGATAATTTAGGATATAGATAGACAAAGGAGAAAATTCAACCGAAGGGATTGTAGCCCAGTTGGTGATGATGATGGTGTCACCCCATCCACCAAGGTACAAATTTCTTGAGGTGCCGTGAGGACCAGGTTTATCTCCAGGTAGTTTTGACGGAATGGATCCTCCTAGCTGTGGCAGCTTATGCAAAGGAAACTTCTAATATAGGCGTATGCTTACTCAACATGTTATAATCAGCTACTTAAGCTTACTCAACATGTTATAATCAGCTACTTACTCAACATGTTATAATCAGCTACTTAAGCACGGAGATGCCAAATCTGGGTAACAGGGTTGTGTCCATTACAGAAAACAGAGAAAATCAAAGGAACTGTTTGAATGTGAGCTTAGGACAATATGAGAGAACTAAAAGATCATCACCACGTGCTCTCTAAAACTTCCGAAAAGGGGCATAATCCTCTTACACTTTTCAGTATATTCTAATCTTAAGAAATTCATCTTAGTACATTTGCCTTTTTAACAGTCATATTTTCTTCCAGAAAAAGTTTATTATAATCACCCAGATATCAAAACGAAAGATCTCCACAAAATTATTTACCTTACAGAAGTCTGGGCAACGAAAATGAGCATCAGAGCTTGGAAGAAACGGGGGGAGAGCGATAGGGGGCGGCATGAGCATCGAGCGCCTCCACAACCCCAGGAAAGGCCCCCAACCTGAGGCCACTGTAGACCTCCCTCTTTCACCCCCTGCTTGCCAATTTCTCTGCCTCCTTAACCGCCGCCTCCAATGTCCCCGCCGAGTCCTGGAAAACGCCGTCCAAAATCCCTCTCTCCATGGCCATCTGCGCGCTCATCTTGCGGGCGCCCAGCACCACGTCACGCAGGGCGGCGGGCTGGAGCTTGCTGCGAATCACGGCCATCATACTCCTGGGGATATGCATACCATGATCAAGCTCGCTCATGTAGAGCACAGAGCGCCCCTGCGTCATGAAGCGGTAATCGTGCGCCAGCACCAGCATGAATCCGCTCGCCGCCGCGTGGCCACAGATGGCCGCCACGGTGGGGATGCCCAGCCTCATGAAGGCCGCCAACATGTTCTCGTATTTGTCCTTGATTATGTCAAGACGGTCGCCGGGGCTCTCTGCAATCCATCGCAGGTCGAGTCCGTTGGAATAGAATTTGCCTGCGTTGGTGGTTACGAGGGCCGCCGCGTCGGGCGATTGTTGGACCAGTTTGAGGGCATCGCAGATGGCGTCGAGCGCGGTGGGATTAAACCTGTGATCGTCGTCACCCACAAGCGTCAAAATGTACACCTTTCCTCGCTTCTCTAGGCTGCACATCTTCGCTCACTCTACCCTTCAGGAGGCTTTCTTTCTTGGTCTTGCAAACAAATCAAGGCAGCTGCAGGGCGAATATGAAAGACGCAAATGGGCCATGGCCAGTAATAGGAGAGTTCCGTCTACTTGTCAATTAATTTGGTAGCGAATAGATGGAAGAAAATTAAAACTTAGTAAAATCAGCAAAGGTGTTATCAAATAGTCTATAGGCACAAACCTTTATAAGTCTTTTTCTAAATAGTATATATTTACTAGCAGTCACTTAATGTGCAATGGGTAGACAGATAGCTATATGGAATGACTGTAATTGTTAATTAATTGGAAAATGGCAAAAGAAGCCATTAAACATAGTGTGCAGTGTAAGGGGGTGAAGTATATTGTTAACTAAACTATTTAATAATCTAAGATTGATACTACATGTAATCCCTCCTCCTCCTTGAGGGAGAGATGTGCATAATCTTGTATTTGGGCACATTAGTTGTAGTTGAAGTTCAAGGAGGTATGTAGATCTGTTCAACACCACACCTGCAACAGTGTAGTGATTATGACACCCTAACGATCAATAATCCAATGTCAATTGATGTTCTCTCAAGTGTTGGAAAATTATGGATTTGTTAGAGTCCATAATATTTTGAGCGGGAGTTGACAACGACTACCATGAGTAAACAAAACATCCTCTCCATTAACAGTCTAACATTCTTCTAAATCCAAAATAAATTAAACATAAACAATAATAAATTGTAAAAAATTGTGTATACCTATATTTGTGGACAATTATAAAACTTACTAAAATCTAGTTTTCCATTACAAAGAAAGATATTAAAATAACCTAATTAGTTACCTTAGGGTATGATTTCCCAACTACAAAATCAAAGCAGACTCATAATCTAATGTAACTATTGCAATCATGTTTAAAAATTGAATTTGACTTTAATTGTATTACACATTCATCATTGCTCTATTAAAAGTTAAAATATCAACATCTAAAAAATATTCAACAAGTAATAATATTTTATTAATCAATCTTTACATGTAAAATACTACGACATAAAATGGCAAATGAACAACACCAAATTTATCAAGCATGGGTAATATGCATTAATGGACTAATTTTGGCCAACAAAAACATCACAAAAATAAAAAAATAAAGAATAGTATTAAAAAAGCTTACCCTATAACGTGCTTTTTAGGAATAGTTCACAAAAAAATTGATTAAAGTGGGATTATCTCAAAGACCTCCCCACTGTCGGGATGATGCCACCTAGAAATCATAAAGTCCACATGACATCAAGCTGGCAATGCTCTTTATTAAAGAGAGTAAGCCCCACATTTGTAAAGGAGTTCTGTGTGATTTAGGTTAATTTTGCTACACAAATTTGACTAATTTTCTAAACTCAACATGACATCTAGCTGGCAATGCTCTTTATTAAAGAGAGTAAGCCCCACATTTGTAAAGGAGTTCTGTGTGATTTAGGTTAATTTTGCTACACAAATTTGACTAATTTTCTAAACTCAACATGACATCTAGCTGGCAATGCTCTTGTGCATCATGGCATGATACATTTAAAGGCCTACATTCACTTTTGTAGACAACAACTTCCCTATTGCTCCATTGTTGAGACTTGAGACAACCCATAAACTGGTCTAGGAATGGAATTGAATGTCATAGCTTTGTAGTGAAAATTGTACCAAACACAAATTTTAGTTCTAGGTAGTGAGTGCACCACTGCCCTGGGTAGCAACAATGCCATCAATCTTATCCATGGTGAGAGTATCGATGGCACTAGTAGGGGTGAGGTCCTTGTAGGAGCGCTTAGAATTCCAATGCTTGCCCTTCTTACTACAAATGTGGCACACCATGAGCATGAAGCTTATGTCTCTCATCCTTGTTAAAAATTGGACAAACAATTTCTAATTTTTTTCAACCTAAATATTCTTCTTTTCTACTTTAAGGTTTGACTAAGGAAAAAAAATAGGATTCTTAACAACCATGATGCATCTAGGAATGACATTAAATCTATTGAAAAGAAGAAAGTAAAACTTATTAAACATAATATAGTTAGGAATGCTCAATGTTGCACCATTACATCTATAGAGACAAACAACACATTGTAATAGAATACTATGATAAAAATAAATAAAAGAAATTGACAATAAAATTTTAACAACTCACCCAACCTCATCTCACTTTAAATATTTGATTTAATTCGTTAAATCTTACATCATTTGATTTCTTGAGCCACAACACATTGTGATAGAAATAATCCTAAAATTAAACAAAAAAATGTCAAATCTCATCTCACAATTAGATATTTAATTAATTTAAATTTTTAAATATTAAAAATAAATTGCAATGTCTCTCTATTAAATATTAACATACCTGTATTAAATGTTATTCAGTTCTACATATTATACCCTATATTATTTACATTTTTTATTGAAAGAAATGTGAATTACAAAGGGTAAAGGCAATCAAAAGATTGCTAAGAAACATACAGACTATAGAGATACATATACAAGAACAAACAATCAACCCCCTTCACAAAGTACTAGGCAAGAAAAGCTACAGAATAAAGGCAACAACAATAATCTTGCCTCTAAGACCCCAATCAAGGAATCTTTGAATATACACTAAAACGGATATAGTCGAGCATTGCATAGAACCATAATCCATAACAAAAGCTCCTGAGAATGAGAATGAGCCAAGACACCCCTGTAACTTGTTTTGAAGCCAACTAGAGATATATCAAATGTAGCATTAGAGAAAAACATATTTCACCTAAAAAATCTTAGACAATCATGGAGATGCTCGAGCTATGAAGAGATTTATACATTAAAGAACCTTCTCATAGATTTGTGATACATGAGAGTGTAAGAAAAAGAATTTTGAACTGTAATTGACACCCTAGTGCTAACTTAGAATAGAGGAAACACAAAATTCTTTATAAATACTAATTTAGTCAGACCCCTATTACATTGAAGAAATTGACGTATATACTCAACATTCATACCAAAGAAACATTTCTCCATAATGAAAAATTCCTACATTACAGGCATGATCCAAGTCAAAATACCTAGATATCCTAAGGAAACACTTGTAATAGGGAGTATCGTGTTGATTGGAAACCACCATGCCAAGGTATGCCTTCACTACACTCAGTAACAACCCATACGGTCATACCTCATAAAATAAAGAATAGATTGTGCCTGGGATAAAGCCTAAGAATGGTCAGGGAACTCCTCCAATAACCTAGCAATAGTTATCATGGCATCATGGTGTAAAACAAATCCATCAACTCAATACACATGATGAGATTGTGATATAAATGTGGCCATTAGTCCCAACAAAACTATGGTAGGATAGATCAAAATATTGCACAAATACCCCCATTACCTAAATCAGACATGTAACAAGTTGGTGATTGTAAAATGGCCAAAAACCCAATGAACCATGATAAGGTTGTGGAAAAAAAATAGCCAACAATCCAATGAACTAGGATGAGTTAGTGATAAATGAATAGCCACAACGAGGTTATTGTGATAAACACATAGCCAACAACCTAATGAACTATGATGAGACTCTAGTTAACACATAGCCAACAAGTCATTTAGTATGTGCTAGGAATGAGATGGAACCAACAGTCAATGACTAAAGAGATGTGGCTATGTCACAAAAACTTCAAATCTTATTCTACAAGAAACAAATATAAATGATAGGGGTCAAATAACCATTAGACTACACTGATCAGATCATAGAGAGATTGCACACATCAAAAAAGCCCAACCTACTAACCAACAAATGTCACAAAACTCCTGCTGAATCTAGCCCATACAAATTAAAATTTCATTCTCTGCAAATTCATATATATCATACACCTTTCTTTGTATAACCAAACAAGTTAAATATGGCTTTTTATGAACTAGATTTTTGAATTGTTATGAATTTAGGAATTTCTTACATGCTTTCTATTGTTACAAATTCTAGTTAAAGTACTCTTCATGCTTAATGTTCTGACTTTAAAATAATAATTACATTCTATTATAACATCTTCTTAACCTTATAAGAGCTTCAGTCATTTGCATTTTGTATTTTCACACGGTAACTTAATTTCATATAAAAAATCAAATAAACAATAAATATCACCAAAATATTTTGTATAATATAGTAAACATAAAAAAATCATATAAATACAATAAACACCTCTACACTACCATATTTGGTAACTTTGTTTGACAAATTAGTATAGTTCTTTTACTGACTAGTCAAACATTTAGATGGTAGTTGGATCGAAGGGTTTCAGCTCCTATTTTTATTTTGAGATCAGTCCCTCAGAGTAAATAAATATAGCGAATGAACACGCTTCCATTAAATAGGGAGCCTTCACCCTATTTTTAGCCCACAATTTTAAGTAATTGAAAGGGAAGTAGGCCGAGAATTTCTTCCACCAGTTTAAAGATACTTACACATGTTTGACACCTTGCATGGATGTTTTTTTGACACCTTGCATGGATACTTCATTTTTGAAAAAACAAAGATAATATAAGAGAAGCCCTAGTCCATTCAACGCTGAGCATTTTTTGAAAGAACAAAGATGAATTTCGTTATGCCATGTTACACTCTGCCCATCCTACCTAGCCTTGCCTTGACTTCAGAAATTTGAAGGCTACCAACATCCTTAAAAAAATGAGTAAATTGTGTGCAACACAATTAACCTAAATCACAGAAAACTCTTTTACATTAATAAAAAACTTGAAATATTGAGTGTCATCTATAGTAGTTGTTTTATTGGGTTTTGTTGTCACATTTTAGCTTTAGAAAACTTCAATCGCTAAACCTTACTTTTGAGGATATGACAGTCTATTTTATATATTAGGTCTTGTGAGCACAAAAATCACGCACAGCGTCCATGAGGACCCCTATGATGATTTTAATCCTTGTCACGTACATGTAAGCGTGAAATAATGTCCTCTAAGCAGTAAACCTCTTGATGATGTGTCTTCTTTCTTGTCTTGTGTTGTTTCCTCTTTGTCGTTTTCTCTCTCTCCATTTTTGATGCTTTTTAACACTTTTGCGACACTTGTCAATTTGCGTTTTCTAAGCTTTTGACCCTGTTCCTAAGCCTTGTGAGCATCTTGTAGGTGATTTTTCACCTTTCCCCTATGTTTTTCATCCTATGCACCTCCTAGAAGTTGTTACATCCCCAACTTACAATTAGACTTAATCATTAACTTGGCATGATAATCAGGAGGATTAGTCATAGTTAATTGATTTGATATTGTGGAAATATCTAATTTAACTTTTGATTATGAAGTAGATACAGATGTTAAATGATTTATATTATGAGATATGATATGATGCACTGATCGTAATCTTGTGGTCCTAAGTGTGAACAGGAAAACAAACATCCTTTGAAAAAGGAAGGAGAGTATCATCCTAGAGGAAGGGTTAGACATTGTGAAAATAAAAGGTTGACTAGCCATCTGAGTAATCGACTTCTATGTCCTTAATCCTTTCCTAAGTTGTCAAGTGTCATGTCTCTTTTCTTTTGTTTCCATGTTCTTTGTAAAATCGTTATGTCGTTGAAGTTATCACGACAAGTCGTGATGACCAAACGATGTTCTTGGAACATCAACCCTAGCTAAGAAACAATAGTGTTAAGAGACAAGGAGGTCTCTCTTACCTTTTTATTCTCAGGATCATTATTTCCCTAGTCATTTGACTAATGGGAATAGTCAATTTCGGGGGAGTATTACTCGACCCCGATAACCGACGTAGTCATAATCCTTAGATAAGGATGAAACCTCTTAATAGGTTGTTTCATATAATATTGTTATATTTTACTTATCTTAATAATTGTATACTATCGAATATTACTAATTTGATATAGTTGATCTTGAGGATTGAAGGGAGCTTCGAGCTCAACCATCCCCATGTATTGCAAGGATTGGACCACCTTTTGTGCAGACACTACCGAGTGGAATGGTAGTTATCAACCAAAATCGACATGCCATGGGTGACCAATTATCAAGTGTTGGGTTTTCCATTTTGTAGAGTACTTTTCGAGGAAGAGAGTTTGTTGTTGGGATTTGGGAAAAAGGTGGTGAAACTGTTTCGGGAGAACATTGGAGGAAAGAAGCTATGAGCAGCTAGAAGAGTCACGGTCTGGAACTGCATCTTGACTAATAGCCTGGTATAGGTAAAATGGGGAACAAAAATCCCAATTACTTTTCGTATGATGAGGTTAAAACTCAGTAGGACTTTTGCCTGAGTCTATATGGCATGATGTTTCTTGTTATTTGTTAAACACTAAGGCACGAGGCCTGTAAGACCGTGCCATGGATAACGTTTATATTTTTCTGTGTCGTGACTCAAGGCTGAAATGGTCGAGCTATTTTTGTTTTAAAACTTTTATTTACAATGGTTCAGAGCCGTATGGCCGAACCCTAGCAAGTTAACTTTGTAGTATGAATATACTCGAAGCCATGAAGGTTGAGCAAATTAAACACAATAAATTTCCTTGAGACCATGCTCCAGGTTGTTGAGCCAAGCAGTGAACTTAACAAACTTTCTTTAAGACCATGCTCTAGGTCATTGAGCTGAGCAATGAAACTTTGTAAACTCTTCTTGAGACTACGCTCAACCAAGTCATGATACTATGTAATCTTGTCTGTGATTAAGCTCGAGCCTTAAAGAGCCAAGTAACAACTGCACTATGTTTTATTTGGGTACTAGCTCGAGGCCTTGAGGCTAAGCTCTATAAAGATAGACTCTTTTCTATGTTTGAGCTTAGGGCCTTTTTGACCCGGCTGTATTGTATAATACATTTTATGATAGCTGGAGCTCGAAGCCATTATGGCTGAGCATGTATTCAAAATATATATTAAGCTCATGTCATATGATGACAAAGGCAGAGCCTTCGAGCTCTCAAAATGGAGTAATGAATAACTCCAGATGATTATAGTCGATAATGAAATAATACAGTCATTTGACTGTAATGACAGACAAGAAGGCATTAATACTTATCATATAGTCATTCGACTATAATGATAGCTGGGAAGGCAATTATATATCGGAGTGACTATAACACCAAACTAATGCCAAGTCGAGCTTGTATGGAAAGCCAACTATGAATTTTATATAGAGTTGTTTAAACTGTTAAGAATGTATATGTGAGCCCACGAATATGAAGGTGGTGAGACCTTCTAAGATCATGGTCTCATCACGAGATAGTTAGAATAAGTTTTTAGAAGAATATAGACTAGTTCTATGTGAGTCTAAATTTAAGACTTATTGTTAAAAGTTATGAAGACAGATGTCATTGGTTCCAGATACAGTGTTTGCATTTTATGACTAGTTGGTCTATTGTAATGTAAAAACTTGATTAAGATTCCTAGAGCATATATTGTATTTGATTAGTGATGGTTACACACTAAAGATTGTAATGGTTTACTGGATTATAAGCTTTGTTATACCTTGATTTGATTAACATGATTAATTGATGTAAAAGAATATGTTTCTTTTGGTTCAAATTTTGATTATCTTTATCAATTCTTAATTAATGATTTGGTTAAGTTACATGTTTAAGTTAAATCTTGAGCATTATGGAAAGTGATGTTACATATGGTATCAGAGCTACCAGGTTCAACACATGGACCAAATGAGCTCGCTACTTGATGATTAATGTATCCAACATTAAGTATGCTAATGATTGGATGTTCTATGCCAGAATGGTAAAAATTAGAACCACACCTCGCAAGAAGGTAACGAAACATGAACGTTACCTACACCAACAAAGGATCTTGAAGGCACGAGCCTCCATGAGGGAGAAACTTGAACAGACTGGATGCTTGGTAGGTGCATGGTTAATTGATGAGGAAACTTTCATTGATGTAGTGAAACACATCAAACAGGAGTTGGGGAAAGATGAAAGGATGGCTGCCCCTAACTCTACCAATGCATCAGTGACACCCTCTGCCCCTAAAGCACTAGCTGAGGGAAATGACCATAAAGAATGTAATGTATCAAAGGAGGATGTGAAGGAATACTAGTGTGTATCCTCACCTCTTGAGATTGAAAAGAAAACATGATTATGGGAAGTTATCCCAAATTGTAAATGATTTGTAGGAGCAAAATGTAAACACAATTTTGTAATTTTGTGGATTATATGTAATCTAACGGAAATTGTAATGCAATTGCAAAATTTTGACAATCTTTCCTTTCTTGTTAAAGATTACATGAATGTGAATAGATTTGTGAAATAATTGAATTGCATAGCATGGAAAACTAATCCGTGATTAATCTGCAAACTTTAGGAAGAAGTAGATTGCGGTAAAGGTTCGAGTTCAAACTAGAATGGAGGCTAGCCGAGATGAAGGAGCACCTTCAGGGCAATCCAAGTTTAAAATAGACCAAATCTTCACTTTGTTGAAAGAAACAAGGGCAAGGGTGGAAACTCTCGAACACAAAGTGGGAGGCCAATTAGAAGACAGGCGAGATGATAATGATAGGGGTGATGGTGAGGAACACCATAATGACACCACCCAAAGCCACCATGGAGAAAATAACTCCACGACTAAACAGGAAGGGGATAAGAGGAGCCTTATGGCTATGGAACTATCTCATGACATGAAAAAGGTCATGCCACCTAAATTTGATGGATCCGTAAGTAGAGATGTCGCAAAGGCATGGCTTACGGAGATGGAGAGGTATTTTGAAATTATAAATTATAAGGAGATTACCAAAGCTATCTGGGGAGCATTTCAGTTAGCAGGTGAAGCATCTACATGGTGGATGAACAAAAAGATGGAATTAGGCTTGAGGTCTACAAGCCTTACTTGGGACAGGTTCATAGAACTGTTTAGGCAAAGATGGTTGCCTCAACTATTCTATGATTAGAAACTTATAGACTTTCAAAACCTGAAACAGGCTGATATGACTGTAAACATTTGAGTATTGGGAAAAATTCACCCGACTATTGAAATATGTGCCACAATATCAGCATGATGAGGAATTCTGTGTTCGGAAGTTTATCATGGGGTTGAACGCCTAGATTGGGGGTGAGGTTAATGTTCATGGTGCTACTACAATGGAACAGGTCTATGAGGAGGCTATTAGGCAAGAACATAACCTGAAGGCTATGTTAGCGTATAGGGAAAGAAACAAAAAGAGATATAATTGGTCTCAATCTTCTCAACCCTCAAAGAAAAAGGGGAAGAAATAAGATTATACTGAGAAGAGTGATAAAGGGGCGAAAAATAAACAAAATGGGTCTAGGGGAGAGAAAAAGGAGAACAACCACTCCAAGAAGAATGGGAACAATTCTGGCAAACCTCAAGAGAGGCAAGAACCAATTGGAGGATGCTTCACTTGTGGCAAAGATCACTATGCCAATTAGTGTCCCAACAAATCACAGGAAGTGCAACCAAGAAAGAATCCTCTACCTTTCTAGCAAGTGGCGTTCCAACAATGTATCCATGTGGTCAAGTTGAGTATCAAATAACTCCAGTAGAGACAACAAGTATTTTATTTAGAGTTCCAATTTCAGTTTTAATTGATACAGGTGCCACATAATGTTTTATTTCTCCCAAACTTGTAAATAAGATACCTACAAAAGTAGGATTCATGGAAAATACTTGGTCTATAGAGTATGCAAATCACACCAAGGCTCAGGTAGAGCAATGCCTGTTTAAAGCTCGAGTTGAACTTTCAAACTTTTCCATAGAAGTAAATCTATATGTAGCCCCACTTGGCTCATATGATGTTATCCTAGGGATAAATTGGCTATGTAGACATCGAGCCAAAGTAGACTGTTATGCCAAGACAATAGAAAGTTTGGATGATCTAGGACACCAAGTCCTTCTCCAAGGGAAACCTAGGGAAATTAAACTAAGGCAAATTTCTGCCTTACAAATGAAAAGGGCACAGAGAAAAGGATGCCAACTTTTTGTTGCCAAGATGGACAAAATAGATGAAACAAAGGAAACTTACTTCCAAAATGACTTGATGTTTTATGAATCCCAAAAACTTAATGAAGTAGGGATGAAGGAGTCCATAGGTCAGGAAAGATCAGATATGGACAAGCATCCCCTCCTCAGAGATTTTGAGGATGTATTTCTTATGAACTACCAGGGTTACCCCCTAAGAGAGCTTTTGATTTTGCCATTGATATTATACTTGGGTCATAACCTATTTCCAAATCCCCCTATAGGATGACCACAACATAATTAATGGAGTTAAGGGCTCAACTACAAGAGCTGCTAGATAAAGGGTTGATTAGACCCACTGTATCACCATGGGGAGTGCCTATCATTTTTGTGAAAAAGAAAGATGGCACTTTGTGGTTGTGCATAGATTACAGCATGTTAAACAAAGCAACCATTAAGAACAAGTATCCTCTACCCCGCATCGATGATCTTTTTGATCAGATGAGGGGTGCAACAATATTTTCCAAGGTTGATCTTTGATCAGGATATCACCAATTGAGGTTGAAGGATGAAGACATCCATAAGACAACCTTTAGAACCATATATGGACACAATGAATTCACTGTCCTACCTTTTGGGTTGACAAATGCGCCAGCAGTGTTTATGAATCTTATGAACAGTGTCTTCAGAGACTGTCTAGACAAGTTTGTCTTAGTATTTCTTGATGACATTTTGATCTATTCTAAGAATAGAGAGGAACATATGCAGCATTTGAGAATTGTTCTTCAAAGATTAAGAGAGCATAAACTATATGGCAAGCTCTCTAAGTGTACCTTCTTTCAAAAAGAAGTACAATATTTAGGTCATATAATTTCAGCTAAGGGAATAGCTATGGACCTAGCTAAGATTAAGGCTATTTCTGAATAGCCCGAACCAAGAAATGTTCATGAGGTCTAAAGTTTTATGGGCCTTGCTGGTTATTATAGGAAGTTTGTGAAAAACTTCTCTAAAATTGCACATGCTATAACTTCCTTGCAAAGAGAGGGAAAGAAGTTTGAATGGTCAGAAAAGTGCCAGGAGGCCTTTGACCTACTGAAGGAAAAATTGACTTCAGCCCCGATATTGAAAGTGCCTATCCCGGAAGGTCAATTTGAAGTCATTACCGATGCCTATGGGAAAGGCTTAGGTGGTGTACTAGTCCAAGATGGACATGTCATTGCATATGAATCGTGCAAATTGAAAAACTACGAACAAAACTTTATATTTTTGGAAAGGAATGAAGAGGGACGCTGTAAATTTTGTAGCTACTTGTATTGAATGCCAAAGGGTGAAGGTGGAACACAAACACCTAGCGGGATTATTATACCCTCATGAAATTCCTTAGTGGAAATGGTAGATTATAAGCATGGACTTTATGCAAGGGATCCATATGTCAAGGAACATGCACAATGCTATCTTGGTTGTGGTGGACAGACTCACCAAAGCAGCCCATTTTATACCTAGAAACTTGACAGATGGGGCACCCATCATTGCTCAAAAATTTGCTCAAGAGATTTTTAGATTGCATGGCATTCCAGAGAAGATAATCTCAAATAGGGATGCATGGATAACATCGAGGTTTTGCCAAACCTTGTTCTCTTCACTTGGTACACAGTTGAACATAAGCTCTGCTTATCATCCTGAAACAAATGGTCAAACTGAAAGGGTGAACCAAGTGTTGGAGGACTTATTAAGGATGTATTGCATGGATCAACAATGCAAGTGGGACGATTACCTTCGTCTAGTGGAATTTACCTATAATAACTCTTATCATTCAGTTATTAAGATGGCACCATTTGAAGTATTATATGGACGGAAGTGTCAAACCCCTATAAGCTGGGATAAGCTAGAGGATAGAGCTAGCCTTGGTCCATAAATGCCATCAAAAATGGAAGAACAAGTCCATCTGATTAAGAGAAGGCTAGTGGAAGCCAATGATAGGCAAAAGAGTTATGCGGATGTAAAGTGTACTGAAAGGCATTTCACTGTGGGAGATAAAGTTCTCCTAAGGGTAAAACCCCAGAAAAGCTCCATCAAATTTGGAAAAATGTCCAAACTGGCACCAAGATATGTGGGCCCATTTGAAGTTCTAGAAGAGGTCTACCCAGTGGCATACAGAATTGCTCTACCACCAGCACTTGCCATGATGCATAATGTGTTTCATGTTTCTTATTTGAAAAAGTTTAATTCTGCTAATAATCAAATTCTTATGCTTGATTGGAATATTCTATAGGTGAAAGACCTAAGAGTGGTGGTGATCGAGTCCATCAAGGTACTCGAAATGTGTAAGCTACGCTTACATAAAAGTAAATAACACAGTACAAGGTCTACTGGGACCAATATTCGATGGAAAATGCCACCTAGGAAAATTATGATGACTTCTATGCTAGATTTCCTCATCTTTTCTGAGAAATTTGATATTATGCTTTTGAAAGCATTTTCATATTATGTTGGTTTATTTTAATGACAATTAATCAGCAGGGACGATGATTCTTATGGGGGGAGCTATGTTACATCCCTAACTTACAATTAGACTTAATCATTAACTTGGCATGATAATCAAGAGGATTAGTCATAGTTAATTGATTTGATATTGTGGAAATATCTGATTTAAATTTTGATTATGAGTAGATACAGATGTTAAATAGTTTTGTAAATTAAATGATTTATATTACAAGATATGATAATGATGCATTGATCATAATCTTGTGGTCCTGAGTGTGAACAGGAAAATGAACGTCCTTCGCAGAAGGAAGGAGAGTATCATCCTGGAGGAAGGGTTAGATGTTGTGAAAATAAAAGGTTGACTAGCCATCTGAGTAATCAACTTCTATGTCCTTGTTAATCCTTTCGTAAGTTGTCATGTGTCATGTCTCTTTTCTTTTGTTTCCATGTTCTTTGTAAAATCGTTATGTCATTAAAGTTATCACGACAAGTCATGATGACCAGACGATGTTCTTGGAACATCAACCCGATCTGAGAGACAATAGTGTTAAGATACGAGGAGGTCTCTCTTACCTTTTTCTTCTCGGGGTCATTATTTTCCCTAGTCATTAGACTAATGGGAATAGTCGATTTTGGGGGAGTATTCCTTGACCCTGATAACCAATGTAGTGATAATCCTTAGGTAAGGATGAAACCTCTTAATAGGTTGTTTCCTATAATATTGTTATTATTTACTTATCTTAATAATTATATACTATTGAATATTACTAATTTGATATAGTCGATCTTGAGGATCGAATGGAGCTTCGAGCTCAACCATCCCCATTTATTACAAGGATTGAGCCACCTTTTGTGGAGACACTACCGAGTGGAATGGTAGTTATCAACCAAAATCAACATGCCATGGGTGACTGATCATCAAGTGTTGGGTTTTCCATTTTGTAGAGTCACTTTTTGAGGAAGAGAGTTCATTGTTGGGGTTTGGGAAAAAGGTGGCAAAACTGTTCATGGAAAACATTGGAGGAAAGAAGCTGTGAGCAGCTAGAAGAGTCGTGGTCTGGAACTGCATCTTGACTAATAGTCTGGTACAGGTAAAATGGGGAACAAAAATCCCAATTACTTTTCATATGATGAGCTTAAAACTTAGTAGGACTTCTGCCTGAGTCTGTATGGCATGATGTTTCTTGTTGTTTGTTAAATGCTAAGGCACGAGGCCTATAAGGTCGTGCCATGGATAATGTTTATATTTTTTGTGTCGTGACTCAAGGCTAAAATGGTCGAGCTATTTTTGTTTTGAAAACTTTTATTTATAGTGGTTCAGAGTTGTATGGCCGAACCCTAGCAAGTTAACTTTGTAGTATGAATATGCTCAAATCCATGAAGGCTGAGCAAATTAAACACAGTAAATTTCCTTGAGACCATGCTCCAGGCCCTTGAGCCGAGTAGTGAACTTAACAAACTTTCTTTGAGACTATTCTCTAGGCCATTGAGCCGAGCAATGAAACTTTGTAAACTCTTCTTAAGACCACGCTCAGCTGAGTCGTGATACTATGTAATCTTGTCTATGATTAAGCTTGAGGCTTAAAGAGCCAAGTAACAACTGCACTATGTTTTATTTGGGTACTAGCTTGAGGCCTTGAGGCCAAGCTCTATAAAGATAGTCTCTTTTCTATGTTTAAGCTTAGGGCCTTTTTGACCCAGCTATATTGTATAATACATTTTATGATAACTAGAGCTTGAAGCCATTATGGCTGAGCATGTATTCAAAATATATATTAAGCTCATGTCATATGATGACAAAGGCAGAGCCTACTTGAGCTCTCAAAGTGGAGTAATGAATAACTCCAGATGATTATAGTTGATAATGAAATAATATAGTCATTTGACTGTAATGACAACTGAGAAGGCATTAATACTTATCATACAGTCATTCAACTATAATGATAGTTGGGAAGGCAATTATATATTAGTGAGACTATAACACCAAACTAACACCAAGTCAGGCTTGTATGGAATGCCGACTATGAATTTTATATAGAGTTGTTTAAACTGTTAAGAATATATATGTGAACCCTCAAATATGAAGGTGGTGAGACCTTCTAAGATCATGGTCTCATCACGAGACAGTTAGAATAAGTTTATAGCAGAATATAGACTAGTTCTATATGAGTCTAATTTTAAGACTTATTGTTAAAAGTTATGAAGAAAGATGTCATTGGTTCCAGATATAGTGTTTGCATTTTATGCCTAGTTGGTCTATTGTAATGTAAAAACTTGATTAAGATGCCTAGAGCATATATTGTATTTGATTAGTGATGGTTACTCTCTAAAGATTGTAATGGTTTACTGGATTGTAAGCTTTGTTATACCTTGATTTGATTAACATGATTAATTGATGGAAAAGAATATGTTTCTTTTGGTTCAAATTTTGATTATCTCTATCAATTCTTAATTAATGATTTTGTTAAGTTACATGTTTAAGTTAAATCTTGAGCATTATGGAAAGTGATGTTATAGAAGCCTTCTAGAGCTCCCCCCTTTCCATCTCCAACTTTTGGTTTTCAGTTTCACTCAACCAATCCAAATCTCCCCCTATTATTTCTAGATCTCCCCTGGGAGATCCTGCAGTGCAAGTGGAGATTTGGATTCTTGCACATGATTGACCTGTTTCTGGAGGCAGAAAACCTCATTTATCTCTCTTATACCATCTCCCATCATGCAATTCCTCCAAAACCCCTTTTTGCCTCGATCTCCCCCAGACGACCCAACTAGCAAAAGGGGTGACCCTGTTGCATTTCCTGCCGTAGAAAAACTCAAATTTTCACTCAAAAAAGCTCTATTTTCGCTCATTTTTCTTCTAGTTTGAATGATTTTTGATGCATAATATGGAGTTGACTAATTCATGCACCCACACATGCATAATTAACTCCATTTGATCTAAAATTAACAACTCAATCGATCTCATGCATCCTTCCAACTCTAATTCTTCTTCAGTGATAAGCTATTATTGATTTATCACTCCTTAGTTAGCTAAGTTCACTGGGTAATCAACCTAGTTCACTCCCTAATCAATCCTTGTTAACTCATCAATCAATTGAGTTAACTTCTCAATCAACCCCCTTCTTCTAACCTATAAATAGCCCCTTCCTCAAGCATAAAGGGAGGCAAATTCATTGTGCACACAACTCTTGCCAGTTTTTGCTCTCCAAATCAGCATTCTAATGCTCTCATAGGACGAAGGTGCCTTTTTTTTAATTCATTGTTCAACCAAGCATCGTTATGCTGCTTCAATCAATGCCATTGTGCTCATCCAAATCTCACATTGAGCTCCTTCAAGCTTCAACAAGCTTCTTTTGCTTCTTTGTGTCATCTTGTCGTCAAGAGGTCTTCTTGCTACTTCAAGAGGATTCAAGGTTGCCAACATCAAGGATTTCTGAGGGTAGTGGAGTCACACAAATCTTCATTCTTTCAGGTTCCTCAATTGGTTTATTCAATTAATAGTAATTAAAAAATCAAAATTGCTATTGGGAATAGTAAATCTTTGCCTTTTCCTTGATAGATTAGATCTTGCATGTTAAAATAATTGTTTTCAAATTCCTAGATCTAGACTATTTGTAGAAGCAATTTCCATTCCTAGATTAGATTATTTCAAAACAACCAAAAACCCAAAACCATAGATTAAAATTGCATTAGGAAAATTCATATTAGCTTGCCTTCATATTTCTTTTCATAGATTAAAAAGTACTTTTCATTTCCAAAAATACTAAAAAAGCACAAAAATAAGTTTGCATATCATTTAGCTTTGCATGCATATAGAAACCCTAGAAAAGATAGATAACTTGCAAACCCTTGATACCATCACGAGGTAAACTACGATAAATGATTCAATCAAACCCTTGATCACATCACAAGGTAAACACAAGTCCAAGCAAAACCAAACCCTAGGTCAACTAAACCCTAGGTTAAAACCCTAAGTCTAGTTAAGGTTGGTCATCACACATTTACCTCTATCTTGGCTCACGAATATGCCTAGGAGTGAGAGGTGAGTGGGTGAGAGCTATCCTCAACGAGATTGAGGAAATCAATCAACGACAATAGCAGGAGACATTTATTTTACCACAACAAGATCCATTTGTCCTCCTATTAATAGAAGAACAAAGACAACTCCAAATACAATGAGAACTCATTCAACGAATTGAGAGACAAGAGGACATAAACGAAAGAAACCGCTTACCCACACAAAGGTGGAATAGAAGAAACCCCAACAAGAGAAGAGAAACTAGTGACCCTTCGGGTCATAAGGTTATCTCAACAACAATTACCATCAAACGAAACATTCAACTTAGCACACAACAACAAAGGCCATAGAACTTCCCGACCCCTCTCCGCGAAGTCCAGCTCTCCAACGAGTTAGACCCCTATCGTGTCTCGCCTCCTCTCGACTAGGTACTTCCACAAGAGTGAGAGTGACATGGTGGATTGCCCCGTGACAAGGAGGGAAGGGTTCGTGTGCGTGCCAAAATCAGACCCAACAACGCCAGGCAACTAGAGTCATGATTTTGAGTGTATATATTTTGGTGATCCCGACGTGAAATACAAAATCTTTTGGTTTTGTAGTTTGCATTCCCATTTCAACACTTCGAAAACATTTAGCAAAACTTCAAAACATTCTCACACTATTCTTCATAGCCACTTCAGCTTCTATTGCCTTCGCCATCATCTATTCCATTTGTTCTGTGGTGTCTATGGCACCCCCAAATATGATGGAACCCGATTTAAACCAAGGGAATATTCCCTCAAGAGAACTAGAAACTCCTTCCTTCAATAGGTATGTGCTACTGCATCTTGATGCACCAATCACCAACTGCTATGACTACGAAGATTCAGATTATGAACAAGATCAAAGAGAATCTAGGCATTCTCTTTCTTTCAACAGCCCAACTTGGGAAAACAATTCAGCCATACCAAATGCACCACATAAAGATAGAAGGGTAAAGTCAAAAATACATTGACCTGATCAACCTTCCACAAGCACATAAAGTACTCATCTTCATGAGGAAGTCAAACGATTAGAAAAACATCTGCAAGAAGTAAAAGATGCTCAAGAGGCATTAAGGATTGTCTTGCGAGAGGAACAAAGAGAAAATGCTGCACGAGAAGAAGCATACCACCATGAAAATACTCGAAGAGAAAATCCTAGAAATGAAGAAATACCTAGAGCCGCTACTCCTGTAGACTTAATCGCAACTCTAGTGCAAAGGATTAGAATCTTGGAAGTAAAACAAGCTGCTCCTGAAAGAAGGGAAAAATCTCATGAACATGACCAGGGGGCATCTCAAAATCCTTCTACCTCAACTACTATTCATGAAATGCCAGTAATGATACATGTTTAAATGGGAACCCTCTTTTTCAGAATAACCAAACAAATTTGACAATGGGTTATTAGAACCCACCGGTTATTATTTCAACCCCACAATCTCAAAGTGCCTTTCTCAGAACATATCTTGAGTACTTGAAGGAGCCTCTCGATCAAAACATAAGGAGCGTGCAGCTACCTCAGCCATTGCCATATATCCCAAAGTTCAAGTGAGAAGGAGATCGTAATGCTCACATTAAAGCCTACACCACGGAGATAAGAGAACTCCTCCCTTGGGATGGGGTTGTAGCAAAAATCTTTCTAAAAACTCTTGAAGACATAGCTCTAGACTGGTACTATCGCTTACCAGAAGCTTCAATTCACTCATTCAGACAACTAATCAAAGAATTTGCCATGGCATTTGACATGAACAAACTTGTTAAAATGGGGATCAAAGAATTCCTCACAATGAAACAAGAACCAAATGAATCTGTAGCCCACTTTGTCACTCGATAGAGGCAAGTCCTTTACTCCTCGACTAGTGCCTCGAACATGGATCACTGAGAACTATGCGACCTCTTCTTACATGCCCTAAACAAGGACATGAGAGAAGACGTTCAAAAATTGCCATACAAATCCTATGAAGAAGCATTGGAAAGTGCTTTGAGGATTGACCAAGCTGCCATTGACAGTGGTAGAAAGGTC
The DNA here is from genome assembly GCA_027924645.1 of Cunninghamia lanceolata. Classification (NCBI taxonomy): domain Eukaryota; kingdom Viridiplantae; phylum Streptophyta; class Pinopsida; order Cupressales; family Cupressaceae; genus Cunninghamia; species Cunninghamia lanceolata. The sequence continues at coordinate 311,616 of BSBN01001098.1, forward strand.
TATGGGTCAAATGGAAAGTTGATGAAGGAAGACACAGGAAACAATGCCTCTATCATTAAAATCCTTAAAAGCAATAGGAGCGCAACCACAGATGAGGTGACAGATCAACCCCCAATCAAGAAAGTAAAAGATGACTACAATGGGAGAGATTACTATCCTCCTAATGTAAATGCCATAGGCCAACCTAGGAACAACAGGTACTACCCTAGGGACAATTACCAAAATTGGAACTGCAATGGAAACAGGAACAAAAATGATGGAAGATATCAAAGACCCCCATACAAGTTCAATCAGTTTTGTTCTTTTCATAGAACAAGGGGGCACAATACAAAATCTTGTAGAGAATATAATAGATTCATAGCAAGGCTACTAGAAGACCAACAACGTTTGTTCATAGAGATGTTCTTGAACCAATCGGAGGTCACACTGGATAACAAGGATACAAGACAAAATCAAGCTCCAATACCTCCACAAAATGCAAACATGAGAATCTATTAGGACCTGTTTCCCACACATAAAGACATAGAAGCAATGAACCAAAACAAAATAGCTCAAGGTAGTAACTCTAAAGTCCCACCGCAACTAGGACAAAAAGGAGAAGCTAAAATGATGGGATTAGTCGAGATTATGCACAATGAAGAAGAAGAAGATCATGGTGGTGAAAAAGAACAAATAGAAGCATACAGAGGTGTCATTTTGGTAGTGAAACTGATACCAGCTTAAATCAGACCTTATGAACTAATAGAAGATTTAAAGAAGACATATGCTCACATTTCATTCATTGACTTGCTCAGGAATTCCCCTTCACATCGCTCAGCATTACTAAAAGCAATAGGTCTAAAATACCTCAACCAAATTACACGACCACCTAGTGAGAAAATCAATCATGTGGCCTACGACATCAGTCCACCAAACTCAGAGCTCAAAGATCCAAGGTTCTTCTTTGACTTACAACAGATGCCTTCTGAGGTAGAATTAACCAAAAAAGGAGACCCTGCGATGTATCTTCAAGTATGGATCTACAACACTTGCATCAAGCAGACCTTAATCGATGATGGAGTAGCAGTTAACATAGTTCCTTTCTCCCTATTAGAGAGGATGGGCTATGGACATACTAATATCACCACTTCACGAGATACTCTAAGCAGTTAGGATAATCTAAAGGCTGCCACCATTGGTAAGATTACCCTTCCAGTGACCTTGGGACCTAAAACCATTCCTATCGCATTCTATGTCATAAACAAAGACACAAGATATAATTTGATTCTTGGAAGACCGTGGATACATAGGATGAAAGTTGTGCCATCCACATTATTTCAGGAAGCTCGATTCTTACATTTAAGGAAAGTTTACATTGCGAAGGAAGATCCAGAACCTTTCAGCATGTTGAAATCAAACACACCAAACAAACGTATAGGTATCCCCATAGACTATGAACTCCCTACCAACAAATTGACCGTCGCTAATCCTATACCTCAATCGATATGCATCAAACGAATGGAAATCCTGGAAAAGACCATAAATGCCGCAAAGATCAAGACTTTGGAGAATGAGGCATTGCCAAAATAAAAGGAAACATTTCCCAAAGAAAAGACAATTGAGATCATGGAATAGATAGAGAGGGATCGACCACTCCAATTCCCCCTAGAGGTACTCATGATCAATATCCAAGAGACCTATAAACTCTTCCCTTGCATAGGAGAAAAATTTCACAAAATTGAAGACAACCACATTAGATTTGAGAAATGTAGACCCACACGCTTTCTCAAATGCTGAGGAAGACATAACAGAAAGTTACACTCCATTGTCACCATTAAGTGAATCATGTGTCCCCGAGACACCAGAAGAAATAGAATCTTATGAGCCTATCACACCAATAGATGACTCATATCAACCATTGACACCCATGGAGGAGGTGCATTCTATTGACAATGAATCAACTAATATTATAGGAATGCTACCTAGGATGTTCATGGTGTCTCAGTCGCAAGAGAAGCCAACCACCTTTGCCTTGGTTCAATATAATGAACTCGGAGAGTGGGAGGCACCTCTAGTACAAATCAAAATGGTTGAAAGACCTCCTGACAAAGATGAAGAAAGTGAAGGTATTTTTCGTAGAAAATGGAAGATGAGAGTGTTAGTCGGTATTGATGACCCTATCATTTTCAAATTGCCAAAGATTTACATCAGATATGCCATGGAATTAAGAACAAAACCAAATGGGAGGACAAGTATAAGCTTTGTCCCTCCTGATGAGCAAAGGGAGCCACAAACTCCCCTTGAGTTGTTCCAATTTTTGCAAAGAATCCAAGAGAGACTAGATGTGAAAATCTACATGCAAGAACAGTTTGACCTGTTAGCAGAATTATTAAATTGTGATAGAGTTCTATATTGGACCCCTTCTTATCAACAAGCCTTTCGAGACTCACTTCATCTCACACTACCAAGAGAGACCACCGAGGTGGTAACAATAGAATCAAATGACAAACCCTATAGAATAGGAGAACTCGTTCTGAGAAGAGGTAGCATGAAGAATAAGAAAAGAAGATGAAAAAGAGATTTTTCAGAAGACTGGAAAGGTCCTTACATGGTCAAAGAAGATGTCAGAAACAATGCCTATCTCTTGTGCACAATAGAGGGAGAGGAATTTGGCGAAAAAATCAATGCCTTTCACCTCAAGAAATACTATGTCTAAAAACCAAAAAAATCATAAAACATAAAAATACAAAAAAAACATAAAAATAAAAAATGTTAAAAATAATTTATTTCTTTTATTTCGGTATCATTTTGTTCACCTTGCATTACTATTAGTGACTTGCTCTTGTAGTATTTTCTTTTTAGTAAGGAGTCTAATGTTGCTTAGATATACGTCATCCTTTCAGGACCTAGAGATTCCCCAATTTTCAAAATCGCCATTATCCCCTTTTCATTCCTAGTGATTCTAATCAAAGCCTAGCTCTTAGCTTTACACTGATCCCATTCTTAATAAGTGAAGATGTTAGGTCTAAACAAAGTCAGTATTCAAACCTACAATATTCAAAGGAAGCTTGCAAGTAGACCTTCCCAATTCTTCCCTAGTAGTAGAGAAGTCCAACTAGATTACAAAAACTTTAGGTGGCACTCAGCCCCTTATCTTTCTTGGCCAAAAACATTAGGAGGATCAAAACTCTGAAGGAAGCAATCTAAAATCCGAGTGAATAAAAAAATGAGTGATCAAAATAAGAGTGTTGAAAAGTGAAAATTGAGAGATCAAGCTTGCACATCAAAGTTCCGAAAGCATTCATTTATTGAAAAGTCAAAAACCCAAAAAAATAAGAAAAATCAAGTGAGGAAAATTTAAAAAAAAAGTGAAAAACAAAAAGAGATACAAAAAAAGAGTGAAAGAGAGAAGATTGCTGAATGTTCGCACTCTTGGGTGGAGATCAATCTAAGCTCGAAGCCTCACGGGTGACATTCTAACAAAGAAAAGAAAGGTACAAAGCACACACATACACTAGCTGAGCAAAGCCGAGGGTCTAGTAGTCTCTAGGATCATCTTCTACTTAGGGACCCTTGTTCTTTCCTATTTTATCCTTTACCCTGGGTCTACCTTGCTTGCCATCTACCATCTATATCTAGTGAACACCTATAAAATTGGTTATTTGTCTATAGTTGAAAGCTCATCATATTGTCTTATCTAGATAAGGATAAGTGTTTAGCCTTTAGCAAAGCCCAAAATCATAAACGCTCCATGTCCATTCCCACTCCCCACTTGAAAATCCTATCTCACAACCTTGATTAGGTCTCTTATATCAGGACAACTTGCAATCCCTTGAATTGAAAATCATATTAAAGAGCAGTCACATTGTTTGTTCCACATTGCATTCATGCCAAAATCATAAAAACAACCTCAAAGAAATAAAGTCAAATGTCATATCTCATGAAATTCAGTAGAAGTAAATGTTTCATTTTAGCATTTCTTGTGTTCTTGCATCTGCATATCGTAAACTGCATCTCATATATATGCCATAAAAATTACAAAAACATGTCATCGTTATCATACTGGCATCATTAAAAGAGTTAAAAAGGTCAAAAAACATAATCAAAAAGTTTCAAAAACTCCAAAACATGCTCAAGCGATGAGCACAAGTCCGATAGGCGAAAACCATAAAAGGATAAACTTTCATAGATACATCCAAAGTTTACATATACAAGAGTATCAAAGAGCTAGGACAAAATGCTCTCAAAGGACGTAGAGGCTCCCCATGCAAGAGGGCATGAGTTCAAGAAAGGAAGTCAAGGTCGGTTCCCTCCAATGGAACCCTCAGGACTTTGGCTCCTCTGTCTATGAATACCACTAGTCACTCCATGAGACTATGGGAGCGAGTTGCTCTACTGTGAACATGTGACTATGAAGGCCTCGGCATACTTGCATCTTGTCATCCAAAACTTAGACGAGCCATCTCCCAGAGCACCTGATTCTCACCCTTAAGGGTGTGAATCTTAGCCTTCAAGTCTGCATTCTCCTGACATCCATGGTAGACATGAGTGAAAATGTTTGTGTGCCGCCCAATAGCAGGAGGCATACCAGGATCATCTAAAAGATGGTCTTGAGTCATCCTAGTGAAGGAAGAAGCCAAACCAACATTAATCTCATGAACAAAATCCCTCCACTCTCTGACATTATCTAAAAAAAGAGAATCGAAAGAGAAAGACATGTTAGTTCCCCATGAAAAGAGAAAGGACAAAAGTGCGAAAAACAAACAAACAAAACTCACGTGGATCATCTGGTTACCAATCAGGGTCAAGTTGTCACATCACCTCATCTGAATGAGGAGGATGGGGAACAACAGGAGGACCCTTAGGGATGTCAAGTGCATCATCTACATCATCAGTAGCATCAAGACCCTCATCTTGTGCATCCTTAGGTAAGCCCTCATCTGACAAATCATCATCATCAAGAATATAGTCCTTGTTAGTAGACTCTGAATCCATAGCCACAATGAGAGATTGGGAAGGAGTCCATCTCCCTCCCCTCTGTCCTCCTCTGGGAACTTTAGTAATGAACACTCCAGGAGTCAAAGGAGTCCAAACAACTGACCTCTATCCAATCTCGCCCATCTCCTGAATAGTCCTGTAGCAAGTGGACACTGGGGGCAACTCCTCGGGGAAGTCCTCGCTGAACTGCTGTGAAACACGCTCAACATGATGGGCCTCAACTAGACCATTACAGTTTGAAATCTCAGATACTCCACGACAATACTCTCTGACCTCGCCATCATGAGCCCAAGATCCCTCCATGTCACAATAAGGATCAAATATCATATCCTCATCTGTAAGAGTAGAAATAATGGGTAAAGAAGCATTGAAGTGACCTACATGCATCCACCTCGCTACCCTTGGTAAATGTCTATCTGGAATCAGAATAAGCTTCTAATAGGGCCTAATGTGCTCAAATATCCATGTCATAACCAAAGAAGAGTGGCTAAAAGCTAGAGTCCCTCGTCGTGAAATACGATAGAAGTTCCTATAGACCATGGCCAAAATATCTGGTCCCTAAGCATAGACCATGCCCTCCTCAATACCATGAATGATGGGTGCCCAACACCATCTCAAACGAGTCGAGGCCTTGTCTCCTGACAACCTCGGTGCAATCAAATTGATCAAGAATCTCCTCAGAAGTGGGATGCGAAGTCGAGGAACAAAAGTAAGTTGGACTTCTATCTGATCCCTGGGGCGACTAACCCTCGTGAACTCTACCCAGGATGCCTTGTCCTTGAAGGACTCACTAGCTAGAAGGACTAGAGGATGTCCTCTCACGGGAACTCCAAGTATACGATAGACATCAAATAGAGTGATGGTCCACTCACCAGAGATCTGTGGGAACCTGAATGTGTTTCTATCTGCATCCTAGTAGGTCAGAATATCACAAAATATACAGGACACATGGTGAATAACAGGGACATGACAAACTCTAGCCAGACCTACTCTCCTCAAAATAGCACGGTCCTCATTACTCAATGAAGAGAACATCCTTGAGAGCCACCTCTGCTCTCGGTAGGCATTCCATCGGATACGCATGTCCTGCAAGATCAGAAAAGAACTTTAGATTAGATCTCATAAACTTGCAAAAATCCCTAAAAATCATAAAATTGCAAAAAACCTTACACAAAATAAGTGTATAACCCCTCAAAATTGCAATAAACAGGTGAATACAGTAGCCAAAACATGTCAGATCAGAGTGAAACAAGCGTAAAAAATATGAAATTTCAGTCAAAATCAACCCAACAGGGTCGCCCCCGGGCAACCCAGATGTTCTGCAGGATCTCCCCTAGGTGACCATGCTGTTCTGTAGGATCTCCCTCGAGTGACCCTGTTGTTAGACAAGATCTCCCCCGGGTGACCTTCCTGACAAAAGGAGCGACCCTAGAGGGAGATCCCTAAAATTAAAATTGCTCTAAAAACTTCATTCCTTAGCCGATTTTAGAAAATGAAAAACCTATCCTACTCTAAACAATGAAACAAAGATAATGCAATAAGAAGAATTGACAAAAACAAACAATTTCAAGAGATTTTTCACAAACTTCAAACTAGGGTTTAGATACGAGTTTTTCACTATTTGCATACCTGATTCGTCACGGCTGAAGAAGAGGCAACCATCTTTGCAATCTCCTTGACGATACCTTTCCAACGACTACTCACACGATCAATTATGTCGCCGTTTCGCTCCGATCTCACAATTTGACTTGCTTTTTTTGCCCTTAGCTTAGTTTCATTTGTGCATTTTTAGATTAGTTCTTTGCTTTTATGCATCTCTTTTGTGCGTTGTTTTGCATGCATTCATTCCTACAGGTCTAAATCAAAAAAGGCAAACAACTAGTCGAACTCGAACGATCCATGGTAAGTTCGTCATTTTAGTTTTCATTATTCGTTTTGATACATTTAAATGTCAGACTAATACTAGTTATTGCAGGTATAATTATGGGAAAATTGACAAGTAAGGCCTAGTTCAGGAATGATACCTAACTTTCATGTAGACTACCATCCCCGAGGGGGCAAATATGTAAGCACAAAAATTACACACAATCTCCACGAGCACCCCTATGATGATTTTAATCCTTGTCACGTACATGTAAGCATGAAATAATGTCCTCTAAGCAGCAAACCTCTTGATGACATGTTTTCTTTCTTGTCTTGTGTTGTTTCCTCTTTGTTGTTCTCTCTCTCTCTCTCTCTCTCTCTCTCTCTCTCTCTCTCTCTCTCCCTTTTTGACGCTTTTCAACACTTTTGCGACACTTGTCAAATTGTGTTTTCTAGGCTTTTGACCCTGTTCCTAAGCCTTGTGAGTGTCTTGTAGGTGAGTTTTCACCTTTCCCCTATGTTTTTTATTCTCTGCACCCCCCTAGAAGCCTTCTAGAGGTCCCCCCTTTCCATCTCCAACTTTTAGTTTTCAATTTCACTCAACCAATCCAAATCTCCCCCTATTATTTCTAGATCTCCCCCAGGAGATCCTGCGGTGCAAGTGGAGATTTGGATTCTTGCACATGATTGACCTGTTTCCGGAGGTAGAACACCTCCTTTTTCTCTCTTCTACCATCTCCCATTATGTAGTTCCTCCAAAAACCCTTTTTTGCCCAGATCTCCCCCGGGTGACCCTACTAGCAAAAGGGGGGACCCTATTGCGTTTCCAGCCGCGGAAAAACTCAAATTTTCACTCAAAAAAGCTCTGTTTTTACCTGTTTTTCTTCCAGTTTGCATGATTTTTGATGCCTAATATGGAGTTGACTATTTCATGCACCCACACATTCATAATTAACTCCATTTGATCTAAAATTAACAACTCAATCAATATCATGCATCCTTCCAACTCCAATTCTTCTTCAGTGATAAGCTATTATTGATTTATCACTCCTTAGTTAGCTAAGTTCACTGGGTAATCAACCTAGTTCACTCCCTAATCAATCCTTGTTAACTCATCAATAAATTGAGTTAACTTCTCAATCAACCCCCTTCTTCCAACCTATAAATACCCCCTCCCTCAAGCATAAAGGGAGGCAAATTCATTGCGCACACAACTCTTACCAATTTTTGCTCTCCAAATCAACATTCTAATGCTCTCATAGGACAAATTTGCCTTTTATTTTATTCATTATTCAACCAAGCATTGTTACGCTACTTCAATCAACGCCATTGTGCTCATCCAAAGCTCACATTGAGCTCTTTCAAGCTTCAACAAACTTCTTTTGCTTCTTTGTGTCGTCTTGTCGTCAAGAGGTCTTCCCTCTACTTCAAGAGGATTCAAGGTTGCCAACATCAAGGATTTCTAAGGGTAATGGAGTCACACAAATCTTCATTTTTCAGGTTCCTCAATTGGTTTATTCAATTAATAGTAATTAAAAAATCAAAATTGCTTTTGGGAATAGTGAATCTTTGCTTTTTCCTGGATAGATTAGATCTTGCATGTTAAAATAACTGTTTTCAAATTCCTAGATCTAGACTATTTGTAGAAGCAATTTCCATTCCTAGATTAGATTATTTTAAAATAACCAAAAATCCAAAACCATAGATTAAAATTGCATTAGGTAAAGTCATATTAGCTTGCCTTCATATTTCTTTTCATAGATTAAAAAGCACTTTTCATTTCCAAAAGTACCAAAAAAGCACAAAAACAAGTTTACATATCATTTAGCTTTGCATGCATATAGAAACCCTATAAAAGATAGATAACTTGCAAACCCTCGACACCATCACAAGGTAAACCACAATAAATGATTCAATCAAACCCTAGGTCAACTAAACCCTAGGTCAAAACCCTAAGTCTAGTTAAGGTTGGTCATCACACATTTACCTCTATCTTGGCTCACAAATGTGCCTAGGAGTGAGAGATGAGTGGGTGAGAGCTATCCTCAATGAGATTGAAGAAATCAATCCACAACAACAATAGGAGACATTTATTTTACCACAGCAAAATCCATTTGTCCTCCTATTAATAGAAGAACAAGGGCAACTCCAAATACAAGGAGAACTCATTCAACGAATTGAGAGACAAGAGGACATAAACAAAAGAAATCGCTTACCCACACAAAGGTGGAATAAAAGAAACCCCAACAGGAGAAGAGAAACTAGTGACCCTTTGGGTCATAGGGTTATCTCAACAACAATTTCCATCGAACAAAACATTCAACTTAGCACACAACAACAAAGGCCATAGAACTTGTCAACCCCTCTCCGCGAGGTCTAGCTCTCCAACGACCCAGACCCCTGTCGTGTCTCGCCTCCTGTCAACTGGCTACTTTGACGAGAGAGAGAGTGACGTGGCAGATCACCCTGTGGCAAGGAAGGAAGGGTCCGTGTGTGTGCCAAAATTTGACCTGACAGCCCCAGGCAATCGGAGTCATGATTTTGAGCGTACAGGTCCGTGTTGTGTTGATGGGCATTGCCAATTTTTCCTTTTTAACCCAAGTGCTTTTTTTGGGAAAACCAATCCCTTATTTTATTTTGCCTTTTTGGTGGGATGAAGGCTTTAGTAAAATGTTGCAGCAACATGTGAAGTGTAAACTTGACTACCATAGTTTAGATTTTATCAATTTAATAGGAAATTTTATTTCATCTCCATATTTTAAGAACTTAAATGTTCCAACACATCTAGCCCTTTCCACTATCAATTAAACATGAGTTGCAATAATGGACTACGCTCTTAGCAAGTGAAATATGACTTGCAGTGATAAACTATGCTATTCACATATGAAATATGATTTCCAATGACAGGCCATGCTCCTATGTTGTGAAATGTGATTTGTAGTAGTGGACAATGCTCTTAGCAAGTGAAAAATGGTTTGTTGAGTTGAGATGACTAGGTATTGTTGGCAAGAGACACTATATGGATTCATGGTTGTTGTCATTGATGGCAACAAAGATCATCCCACATATCCGCAAGTCATGGTGTGTCTCTACCGGAAGTCAGAATGAAGATTATTGTGGTCCGGTGAACAAGAACAGAGCATGTGGCAAGGTCCGACAGACAGGTCCGGATCTCTTAGAGGAAGTATCTTGGTGCAGTGCGGATCTAGGGAAGTCAAGAGGACTACCTTGAGTGGTATATTCCAAGGATTTAGCCTCCGGTGATGGACAAGGAAAAAGATATGAATAGTTGAGTACCAGATTCCTGAGTGACAGTGTGAACAGAGGAAGAACTGACTGACAGAACATCAGACTATTTTCTGGATGTGTTACTGATGATGGTAAAGGTTGTGAAGGCATGAATCATGTTTGGGCGACATTATTAATGATATCTACAAGTATATGCTTGATCCGCATTACTTGATGTGCAAGGATTCAACCGACAGAACAGAGTTTGTGAGAAGATAGACTGTTCCGGGTGCCGACTAGAAAGATAATGAAATCACTTGTGCAGATATATATATAGGATGGATTTAGTTATGAGAAGTGTAGTTATGTGATGTGATATGCGAATAAGAGAAGAATAGAATAGAAGCAGTAAGAAAGATCCGGTATGTGAAAGAAAAGTAGAATAAAGAGAAGAGGAAAGATGAAGTGCAGCAGATCAGGGTACTGAGCCTAACTGGAACCAAACTCCAGCATATGTGGATGCTTCCAATCAGTTCAAGTATTGTATAACATTCTTTTGTAGACAGTGTGTCTCCTTGTAGGTAGTGTGCCTCCTTTGTGAGCAGTGTGCTCGGGCAGTGAGCCCTAATTGGCAAGTGCCATTTTGTAATTCCTTATTCTTCTAACAGAGAATAATCTTTGGGTTAATCACCCCGTGGTTTTCTCCCTTAACAGGGTTTCCACGTCAAAAATACTGTGTCATGTGTTTTTCATTTCATGGTAATGTTTGCTTGTTTGAATTAATGCTGCATTGATTAATAAGAAAGTTCAGAAAGAAGAAATAATTAGGACAACTAATTCACCCCCCCTCTCAGTTATCAACAATTGGTATCAGAGCTAAGTTCCTCCTAATAGAGCCTAACAGCTTGAGGAAGATCTAGGAGTTCAAATGGATGCATATGGTTTAAGGGAGCAACTCAAGACTGCCCTTGAGGATCTTGAACAGTCAAACTCTGAAGTCAATGAATTAAAGGAAAGACTCAAACAGGCTGATGAATTCATGAGAGAACTAAAAGACAAATTAAGTCTCTCTATGAAAAAGAGAAAGGAGCTGCTCCAGCAATTGGCAAGACAAAAGGAAGAAAGTAATGCAAATGAAGAGCTGACTGAGAAAACCAAGTTATGTGAAAAGTTATCAAAAGAAGTCATTATGGTAAGACATGAAATGGAATCAGGAGTTATAAAGTTTACTCAAGAGATTGAAGAGAAAAGAAAAATTGAAGACAATCTAAGACAATCTCTCAAAGAGAAATCAGAAGATTGCCACCAGATGGATAGGATTATTAGACATCTTGAATCTGATCTTGAAGATGCTAAAGATAATGAAGAAAAACTTGAGGATCAAATTGTCTCTCTCAAAAGGGATCTTCAAACAACAAATGAATATAAAGAGAAATTCAAGATAAGTTCTGCTCAACTTGAAGTTCTTCTTGGAAGTCAAAAGAGGGCAGATGACAAGTGTGGTTTGGGATATGAGAAAGGAGAAAGCTCTGGATCCGGTCAGAAGAATTTTGGATCAGAAAATCCAAGGAACAGGCCTAGAAGACCTCCGGTAAGACAGCCCAATGCTCAAAGATATCCATCCTTCAATGGATACTGCCACAGCTGCAATCACTTTGGCCACAAAGCTAATCAGTGCAGAAAGAGAATGAATTAGACTAATTCATCCTTCTCCGGACAATGCTTCAACTGCAAAAGGTATGGACATAAGTCTCATGAATGCAGAAATATGCAAATGAACAAATCATTCAATGGTAGATGCTTTACATGCAATAGAGTAGGACATATGGCTAATCAATGCAGATCAAGAGGTTATCAGTCAAATATGCAAAGAAATGTTGTTTTCCAAATCTGTAATAGGTTCGGTCATAATGTAAAAGTCTGCAGAAGCAAGAATCAGGACAAAAAGAGGTCTGGTATATAATCAGAATCAAGACAAGGGTAAACAAAAGATGAATGCGGATGAAGTTAGGAATGAGATGAACAAGATCTGGGTGAAGAAAAGTTCAGAGAAGGTAGAGGTTGGATCCGCACCAGACTCTGGTGCTGATATTCCTTCCGAAAATTAAGACATGAGCTCTGGCTCAGGGAGAGACACAAAGAAAACCCTGTTACCCCAGCCAATCAAGTGGTGCCGGATTAGGCACAAGATGCGGAGTAAAGGGTTTGTAGATATGAGTCTTGAGATGATCCAGCTAAGATTTCAGAGGTCCGCATGAAGATGTGAAGAAGTTGTGATCGATCATGTAGAACCTGTTCTGGGAGATGCTCCGGAATGACAGAGGATTACAAAAAGGTCCGGAGAGATCCGGAAGTGCATTCTCTTATTCTGCGGATTGGACAGAGTATTTGGGATGTCCTTGTGATGTGTCATCTTGATTTGTTCATGGTTGGAAGATCCGCATGATGTTCATAGATAAGCACTGATCCAGTTCTTCAAGTCATTCGAATAAGGCAAACCAGAATAATGTAGGTCGAGCATTTATTGTAATCAGATATTAGGGTTTGTGGAGCAATATAAGGGATTTCTCATAAATCCCTTGTTCATTTTGCACTCAAGAAGAAGCGAAAAGTGGAGCTCTGCAACAAACTTCATCAAGTGATACAGAAATCAATCCAACCACTCTGTGCAACCGAAGGCACATAAGGTATTTTCTGTTTTCGATATCTCACTACAAATCTTTTGAAAAATGGCTACTCCGAATATAGTAAAGATCTCAGATTGGCCCCGGCCTGAATTTAAGAAACACCCATACAAGTCATTGGAGGTAGATCCCTTAGGAGCATTCTCTAGTGTTCCACATGGTATTTTACACACAGAAGACATTAGGGTTTACATACATGCAAGTATTGAGGAATTTGGGGAATTCAAATTGAGAGATTTCTATCACAAACAACTGATAGACAATGCTTTTGAGCTTAAACTAGAGTATAAGGGTATCCAGAAGAAACATTTTGATCAATTCATTCATTTCCCCTGCTTTGAAGAAGATGAATGGGTCTGGTACGTATTGAGTAGAATGCATGACAACTTCCTATGGCTGGATAGACCCTGCAAGATCACAAAAGAGGCAATTAGGGCAGTAACTAGTCTATACTCTTCCGGAGGGATACCTATCCTGAAATCCGTCAAAAATAACATTGTAACTGAGGCCACCGGATCAAAATTTGATAAGAGGGCAATGACCATTGAAGATATTTCTGATCCAGATATCAAGTTTGCATCTATGATAATAGGATACAAGATTTATCACTCCAGTAGGGAGAATTCTGTATCCGAAACTGCAGTATATACTGCCTATGAGATGTTGAGGAAGAATGCAGATTATGATCTCTGTGAACTTCTTTTAAGCCAATTAATGGAAAATATACAAAAGATCAAAAAGGACAAAAAGAATTCTTTCAAGTATGGTACACTTATATTATGTCTATTTTTCTACTTCATGAATGAGCTGCCCAGATCAAGTGGATGGGTATGGCAGAATGACAAACCTATAGTAGTCCAGATCAGAGATTTTTTACATGGGCTTGGGGATGCCAAAGCAAAAAATATAGCCCTGTGGGGATACTTCAAAAACTTCCAGAGCATGATGCAAGCAAGAGAAAGAATTCCCCAGTCTATTGTTAAAAAATACAAAGACTCAGTCTGCTTTATGGTTGATATTGATCAGTGCCTAATGGAGGCAGTAGAGCCAAGGACAGTCTGGATCATGCCCATGGGTTATGAGGTTGATGAACAGATTGTGGAACTACATGTTCAACACATGCTTAGTCAGCCCAAATATCCAAAGGCAGAAAGGTTTGGAACCTTTGAGGAGCTGAGTGTGAAGATCCATGTGGAACTCAGAGAACCTAAGATAAAGAGGAAGGTGAGAAAAGAAGTAGAGCATATTGCTCAAGGCCTAGGCATCCCAAAGGAGGCACTTGATGCCAACCGGGAAAAGAGGCGAAAGGCTGAGGAAGAGAAGAAAGAGGCAGAAAAGAAAAGCAAGAAAAGTACTCCGGTGGAAACTTCAACCCAGACCAGATCATCAAAGGGATCTACACCTGTCGCAACCAAAAGCTCAAAAACATCAAAACCAGAAGGTCAGACATCCAGTAAAGGAGAGAAAAGGTCTAAAATAAAAGCCACAAGGGCTTATACAAGTCAGAAAGATGAAGAGGAAACCGAATCAGATGAGGGGGTAAAGGAAATAAAGAAGCAGAAGAAGAAAGGATCTGGTAAACCCTCCACAGGCCAAGACAAGGAAGAAATGGCAGAGGAATTTGTTGAAAAGCCCACCCTGTCTCTAGAGAGTGTAATCAAATTAGTCACTGTGGATGGAAACCTTCAACCAATGGCCGAATTCTATGATGACTACAATGAGGCTGACCAAAAGATCCTGCAGGAAGCCACAATCAGGTATCTAAACATATACAATAAGGCTTTCATTGAGATTATATCTCTAATTCCTAAAAGCCTAGAAAAGGAGTTAGAAATAAGAAAGAACAATGCCCGGGCAAAAGATCTTGAGATCCGGGAGCAGATAGCTATTCAGCTATATCCTCAAATTGATCCCAAGACAATGAACATAATATTCAAAGACTGCAAAGATGAGTTCAGGAGTAAAGCAAGGATGAATCAACTCATGCTTGGTGAGACTGACAAGGTGGCCATGGATACAGAAGAGATCCTACGGAAGGCCTTCAAAAGGTTTAATCTTCCTGTTGTAGAGGACTTGGGTACTAATCCCTCATCCACAAGTGTTGTAGAAGAAACTTCTGAGAAAGCAACAAAAGAGATGGGCTCTGAACAAACCAACATTTCTCCTCTAGTTTCTCCTACAGTCTCCAGATCCAAAGAAGAAGAGAAATTATAGGAGAAAGAAGCAGCGGTAAAAGAAAAAGAAGTTGACAGTACCATGGTTGCAGAGAAAGAGAAGACTCCAATAGAGAAAACCACAACTGATAGTGGTAAGAATGTAGAAGGAGAGAAAACTCCAAAGGACAGCTCCAAGACTGCAGAAGGAAAGAAACATCTGTCTCCAGCAAGAGACATTGCACAAACTGTCCAAAAATTTCTGAGCAAAGAAACAATAGAGATTGATGAACCAGAGCTTCTACAAGGTCCATTCAATTTTGATTCCCTCTCTCCGGTACAGACAATGAAGATAGCTTCATTTGCAAATGCTAAGGCAAATGAAAAACTCCTAAAGTCTCATATGGAAGACTATGAGTTGATAGAAGCTGCTTCCGGAGTGCTTGAAAAGATTATGCCATCAGTCTAGAAAGATCCCACAGCCTCCTCTTCTGGTAATCTCAAAACCTTAGTCAGCAGTGTTGGTACACATTTTGAATCCCTAGAAAAATCAGCTGAAGAAAAGGTCCGGAAGGAGTTTTTGGATAAGAGATTCTCAGAGGTACTAGGATTAATCTCTAATGATAGGAGAAATATGAGTATTGGAATAAAGAGCTTAGAAAATGCTCTTAAGGATGGCGGTGACATTTACAAATTTTGTATCTCCTAGTCAAAAGCAACAGTAGAAATTGAGAAGAAAATAAAAGAGGAATAGGACAAACTACTGAGTTTGTCTCAAAGTTTTGATCCTCTCTCTTCCTCCATAGTAAATCAAGAATGTCAAACTATTGCAATCAGAAATGCAATAAAGAACTTTGAAAAGGAAAGGAAGAATATAATTAACCGGATGGGAGAACTTAGAAGGATTATTATCCCTAAGTTAGAGACCATGCATGAGGCCATAAGTGATGCTAAGACTACCGCCCAAACCAATGATCCGACAGATCTTAAGAGGGCAGAAGCTTTTGCATTTTTGTTGAGTGGTCACATTTCAATTTTGGATAGAATGAAGCAAAGTTGGGCTACAGAACTCATCCAATTGAAGACATCCTTTGCAGACATTCTTTAGTTTTTGTGAATATGTAATATACAGCCAAGTATAGTAAAATTCTTGAAAATTTTGGTGTGCGGACCCTACCCTTTGCCATTGATGTCAAAGGGGAAGTGAGGAGCAGTGAAAAATGAGGAATCCAACTAAGGGGGAGCTCTAGAAAATGTATATAAAGACAGAGCATCAGCCAAGGGGGAGCATAGTGTAAACACTTAGTCATTTTTCACTAAGTGTTGCCATCAATGCCAAAGGGGGAGATTGTTGGCAAGAGACACTATATGGATTCATGGTTGTTGTTATTGATGGCAACAAAGGTCATCCCACATATCCGCAAGTCATGGTATGTCTCTACCGGAAGTCAGAATGAAGATTATTGTGGTCCGGTGAACAAGAACAGAGTATGTGGTAAGGTCCGACAGACAGGTCCGGATCTCTCAGAGGAAGTATCTTGGAGCAGTGCAGATCTGGGGAAGTCAAGAGGACTACCTTGAGTGGTATATTCCAAGGATTTAGCCTCCGGTGATGGACAAAGAAAAAGATATGAATAGTTGAGTACTGGATTCCTGAGTGACAGTGTGAACAGAGGAAGAATTGACTGACAGAACATCAGACTATTTTTCGGATGTGTTACTGATGATGGTAAAGGTTGTGAAGGCATGAATCATGTTTGGCCAACATGATTAATGATATCTACAAGTATATGCTTGATCCGCATTACTTGATGTGCAAGGATTCAACTGACAGAACAGAGTTTGTGAGAAGATAGACTGTTCCGGGTGCCGACTAGAAAGATAATGAAATCACTTGTGCAGATATATATATAGGATGGATTTAGTTATGAGAAGTGTAGTTATGTGATGTGATATGCGAATAAGAAAAGAATAGAACAGAAGCAGTAAGAAAGATCCGGTATGTGAAAGAAAAGCAGAATAAAGAGAAGAGGAAAGATGAAGTGCAGTAGATCAGTGTACTGAGCCTAACTGGAACTGAACTCCAGCATATGTGGATGCTTCCAATCAGTTCAAGTATTGTATAACATTCTTTTGTAGACAGTGTGTCTCCTTGTAGGCAGTGTGCCTCCTTTGTGAGCAGTGTGCTCAGGCAGTGAGCCCTAATTGGCAAGTGCCATTTTGTAATTCCTTATTCTTCTAATAGAGAATAATCTTTGGGTTAATCACCCCGTGGTTTTCTCCCTTAACAGGGTTTCCACGCCAAAAATACTGTGTCATGTGTTTTTCATTTCATGGTAATGTTTGCTTGTTTGAATTAATGCTGCATTGATTAATAAGAAAGTTTAGAAAGAAGAAATAATTAGGATAACTGATTCACCCCCCCTCTCAATTATCAACAGGTATATCATTCGCAATCGCCTAAATCTTGAGACGCTCCTCAAACCAATCATATACTTTATTGAGATAGGTAAACTCAAATTCCCCCTCTAAAAATCATATATGAAAATTTCCTTTCATACAGCTTAAACAAGAACACCCAAATACCTTTTTGAACAAAGTACATGGTTTGTAAAATACAAAAATACTTGATATTATTGAAATATGGTGAGCATATTCAGATTACACCATTGCACAGGAATAACAATACAAATTTATATTATTCAATCAAGATGATTTTCACATTACATTACATTGGCTTTATAAAACCATATATTCCTATGAACTAAATTTAACTTATTTACAAGAATATAACTTCCCGAGAACTAACTACTTACTAACATTTATTTATTTATAAATTAACATCTATATGTTAATTTATTTATATATTAATTAACTATGTAAACATTATTATTCTAACACCTCCCCTTAATGTTTACATGTAATAAAACCAACATTCCCCCTTATTACATTATCTTGAACAAAAGATGAAACACTACAAGGACTGAATACAACAGCCCTTCTGGAGACTTTGATGAAGCACCTTCACCAATCTTCCTCACTCACCCAGGAAACACCAGACTAATGCCATAGATCTCCTGACTATAGAACATGCAAAACTCTGCATAACATGAGGAAACATAAGGTGTCCCCAATCTCCTTGCACAATGAGACAACAACTTTCCTCTGAAAGTCCACATGTCTCCTCCGACTGTGTCAAAATGCCTCCTTAAGTGCTGCATATGAGAGAACAACTCTCCTCTGAGAGTCCACATCTCCTCTGAATGTGTCAATATCTCTCTTCTAGTGATGTGCAAACAATCCCTCCTCTGTTGTACAAAACCACTATGAATACACTAATCCCACCTATTTCAGAGATTACACTATCCACAAACTGAGTAAATGCAAATACATTAACTCCACCTATTTTAGAACTTACACTATCCACACATACTGCAACAAAATGCCAAACCCCCCTTGCTCCATGAAGGGACATAGATAGAAAATGGGTGCTTGTCATGCAATAATCACCCTTGAGCAAGAAGCTAGCTCAAGATGATGAAAATCCTCCTACCTCCGATGCCTCCTACCTCCAATTTGATGTCTTTGTCTTTAACTACCAGATATAGCATTCAGACCTTCAAAAGCTCTATCAAGTGTAGCATTGATACCCCTGAAAGCACAATCATTCTTGAGGATACAAGATTTATATGAAATAGGCATGTGGCTATAATGCAAAGCAGGAGATTGGACCTGTTGGATTCAACCGATAATAGATCCATTACATTAAACACCTTATACCTCCCAATTACAGTATTTTCCTAATTCATATCCAAACTAAAACACATGCATCTTCTAAATAAATCCAATTACAATTACCTCCAAAATAGACCCTTACAATGAAAATCATAACAACTTATTTAAGTTCAAAAAATCAATTACTTCTTTCATAGTTTTGATCCTGTGACTACTTGCAATAAAATTAAAATCATATACTAACTCCACTACACACATTTAAATGTAATATTTGTTAAATAGTTACATATGCATCGACTTGAGTGAATTATAGGTTTTACTTAGAAATCTCTTCCTGTACGTAGCAAGATTGTGGTTCTCTGGAATAAATCAATTTGAAAATTCCTTCAGAATTCAGGCGCCCACATCAACTCAGCATACACAAATCATTGCGCCTTTGTCATCTTTGTTCCTTACACCAGCAATGAAGATTGGATAGAACTTTTATTCAAATGGAAAGGAGATCTTGTAGGTAGGCTTCCATCAGAAAGAACCAACCAGTTAGTAGGGTGCCTCCAATCGTTGGATGCTTGGAGGAGTTTGCTCAAATCCTGCACTTAATTGTTTAGTGAAACATTGCGTTTATAACTGTATGATGCATTCTGATTGTTGTTATAGATAGCCATATAACTGCTTACAAGGTTTCGATTCCCAACAATTCTACCAAGGATTTACTCACAAAGGATATTAAAAAAAATACCATGGAGCTAAAGGCTAGGTCATGTCTGCGT
This sequence comes from Cunninghamia lanceolata, assembly GCA_027924645.1. NCBI lineage: Eukaryota > Viridiplantae > Streptophyta > Pinopsida > Cupressales > Cupressaceae > Cunninghamia > Cunninghamia lanceolata. Next base: position 331,026 of record BSBN01001098.1, read on the forward strand.
ATCAATTAAGGAGCTATTCCATTACATGCCCTTTATACATTATACCAAACAACAGCTTGACTTGTGCATCAACTGTATTTAATGCAAAAGAAAACTATATCAATGGAATACTATATCGTGCTCAACCAATGGATTCAGATACCTTCAAGTTTTTATACAACTTCATGCCTTCTCATGCTAGTATGTTCTATCCACACGTAACACTGGTGATCTAATATTGCTCACACCTTTATTCATTTAATCTCCATGCCACATAAATAACCTTCAATCTAATTTCTCACATAGAACGCCTTCTTCAGATGTCATGCTCAGCAATACAATGCACTTGTATTCAGTGACCAATAAGTACTCTAGAAAATCTTCACATATGGTTTCCAAAACAAACTTGTTACTTCTCCATGATCGATAACTGCTCTAATACCATATTGAAATATGGCGAGCATATTCAAATTAGACCATTGCATATGAATAACAATACAAATTTATATTATTCAATCAGGATGATTTTCACATTACATTACATTGGCTTTATGAAGCCATATATTCCTGTGAACTAACTTTAAAACTTATTTATGGGAATGTAACTTCCTGAGAACTAACTACTTACTAACATTTATTTATTTATAAATTAACATCTATATGTTAATTTATTTATATATTATTTACCTAATCTAAACTATTGACTATGTAAACCTTATTATTCTAACAGATATTTCATTTCTTTGTACGAAGGAAGAGGATTCAAAATAATCCATGATTTCCTACAATAAGAAGAAAGAGAAACTTCATAGTCCTCAAATTTCAAGTTGGCTCATTCTTATGCAAAATAAATTGCTATAGGCCTTTTGAACGATCTTTTATCCTATTCGTGATAGAACAACTAGTATGGACAATTAATAGGAATTATCTTGTCGAGATCTCAATAGATGAATCAATCTAAACCTTAGATTTCCATTTCACCCTGATGATTTTTTAAATACTCAAAAGGTTTTATGGGTTATAACCTTTCCATTCATTGTTACTCAATGAAATATACGAACTAATAAAAATGAAATTATCTCATTCTTTAATCAGCATTAGTAGAAAAAGGAAGAGAGATCCCTCAATTTATGATCATACTTCTTTCAAATTATTGAGAAGCTTGGTCGCGAGGTCTCAAAAATAAGCATAAAAAACCATAGTTCAGATTTTATTTAATATATTCCTCGTGCTCCGGCTATTAACTATTAGAGCAATATCCAACGAGGTAAGAGGATCGTCTCTATTTTATGAAGACAATAGACCAGTTTTCTGTACTAGAATAGAGATCAATTTTAACAAGTCGCACACCCATAATTCCAAAAATCCTTAGATAAAAAAAGTAATTACACAATCAAACTACCAGAATGTTATAAGCTAAAAATTAAAGCTATTCAAAATCTTTCCTTCCTTAGTTCTTTTTCTTTTGGATGAACTCGGGATCCGGGCAGATTTTCTATTTTTTCTAGACCCAACTAACTGGAATTCCATCTAATAAAATGGAAGAATTATAAATCTCCAAGATAATAGATAATAATACTGCAAATAGAGCCATTGCAATACCCATAAAAGGAGTAGTTCCCCATCTAGGAGCAACTTTACCATATTCTGTATTAAGTGCTTTTAAATAATTTCCTACACTAGTTTGTATTGGTCCGATTCTTGAAGTATCATCAATGGTCTGTGTAGCCATAAAAACAATAGTATTGGTTGAGATCTAATTAACTTTGTATACTATTATGTATATATACATACATAGGATTACCTACCAATGGAAACTGCAACCTTAGTCGCTATCTCCATATCTTATTTGCTTGTTAGCTTTACTGGTTATGCCCTATACACCGCCTTTGGGCAACCTTCTAAACAACTTCGAGATCCTTTTGAAGAGCACAAGGACTAGTTGAAAAAAAAAATGACCTTCCCGATCGGGAAGGTCATTTTTTATATTAGGAGGATTTGAAAAATAGAAAATTATTTTCCCCATCTATCTGGAACTTTGGGGGCTTCTCGGAAGAAAATAGTGAAAAAAATTATCCCTAAGGTTGACACCAAAAGGAATATATAAACCAATGCTTCCATAGATTCGATCGTAGTTTACAATTATAGAGATAACTTTCGTACTAATTACAACATTTTCCATAAAAAGGTGGAATGAAAAGATTTTGATTACTAAGATGCAACCTCTCAATATTTATTAACGAGTAGAGCAATACCATCTTATACCACTTGTCTTTTAGTAGCTGGATCTCCCAGTTTTTGGAATGCCCCAAATTCTACTTGAGCATCCAAATCTAGATCAATACCAGCGAAAACATCTCTGAATAGAGTTCTAGCACCATGCCAAATGTGTCCAAAAAAGAAAAGAAGAGAAAATGTAGCATGCCCAAAAGTAAACCAACCCCTTGGACTACTTCAAAAAACACCGTCCAATTTCAAAGTAGCACGATCTAACTCAAAAAATTCACCTAATTGTACACATCTAGCATATTTTTTGACTATAGTAGGATCACCAAAACTAACCCCATCAAGTTCACCACCATAGAACTAAATAGTTACACCTACTTGTTCAACACTGTATTTTGATTCTGCTCTTCTAAAAGGAACATCGGCTTTCACAATTCCTTCTTCATCTATTAGAATGACTGGAAATGTTTCAAAAAAGGTAGGCATATGACGTACAAAAAGCTCATGTCCCTTTTTATCTTTGAAAATAGGGTGTCCTAATCAACCAACAACAATTCCATCTCCATTGTCCATCACACCCACCCTGAATAACCCCCCTTTAGTTGGATTATTCCCAATGTAATCATAAAAAGCAAGTTTTTCAAGAATTTTTGACCAAGCTTCTAATAGACTTAGATTTTCAGCCAGACCGGCACAAACCCATCGATCTATTTCTTGTTGAAAGTATCCTTGATCCCACTGGTAACGAGTAGGACCCAATAATTCAATTGGAGTGGTTGCAGAACCATACAACATTGTTCTGATCATAATGAAAGCTGCAAAAAACACAACAACAATACTACTGGATAGAACAATTTTAATATTCCCCATACATAATCCTTTGTATAAATGTTGGGGAGGACGAACACTGAGATGGAATAGACCTGCTAATATACCCAATATACCTACTGCAATATGATGAGAAGCTATTCCTCCTAGAACAAAAGGATCAAAACCTTCAACTCCCCATGCCAGATTTATAGGTTGTATTTTTCAAGTTAGTCCATAAGGATTAGACACCCATATTCTAGGGCCATACAAACCCGTTACATGAAATGCTCTGAATCTAAAACAAGCTGCTCCTAAGAGGAATAAATGAATTTCAAAAATCTTAGGCAAATCTAAAGAAGGTTTTCTTGTACGGGAATCACAGAATACATCTAGATCCCAATATACCCAATGCCAAATAGCTGCTAAAAAGCATAAGCCAGAAAACACAATATGTGCTCTAGCCACACCTTCATAACTCCAAATACTTGGATTAGATACAGTTTCTCCAGTTATACTCCATCGACCCCATGAATCTTTTATTCCTAAATGAGTCATAAAAGGTATAACGAACATACCTTGTCTCCACATTAGATCAAGAACATGATCAGATGGGTCGAAAACTGCTAATTCGTAAAGAGTCATTGAACCGGGCCAACTAGAAACTAGAGTTGTATGCATTATATGTACAACAATTAACAGGCTAGGATCATTCAACACAACGGTATGGACATGATACCAAGACAAACCCATGAAAATACCCCTTTATCAGAAAAAGTACACTATGTAACTTTCTCGCATTAGAGAAGATTATGCTATGGAGTTAGACCTTTGTCTCAAAGGTAAACATTTATTCATTAATAGAAATAGAAAAAACATCTATTCATAGAACAGTTTCAAAAAATAGAATTGAGAAGCGGAGATATTTTATCATTTATATGTACCAATATACAATGTGGAAATTGGTCCCATTTGTATCAAACAAAATAATAAATCACTTTACAAAACACCTAATGAATTAGGTATTTTACGATGAAAGGTACGTCTGCTTATTTGGTCCTATTACTCATTTGATCTTATAATCTATCTTTGTAATAGAGAGAAATATTATTGAATAGACTTTTGATATAATAATGACCAACTTACCGTTTGTTTTCGTGCCTTTGGTGGGCTTATTTTTTCTGGCAATTACAATTGTTTTTCTATATTTCTATATTCAAAATGATGAAATTTTACGAATCTGATCAAATTAGATTCATAAATAGGTTCCAATCAATATGAATTTAATTCAATAAACTATGATTTTATGTTGATGCTAAATGATGAGATTTTTATCATACTAATCTATACAGTTGGTTTATGTCCATGTTGGTGATGCATGAATTTTGGACCAGATTGTATTATGAGGTATGTGAACTTAATTGAATTACTAATGAGTAAATAGTATAGTTTAAATCATGTTGCTTTAGCTATGTACTTGTATCTTGGATGTATTGATGTGCACATTGAGTGTGTAGGTACATGCTAGCCAATGGGAGAACAAAAGATCAATCTTGAACTTTAGTTACCCTTCCCATTTCACCTCGTGAAGTGATGACAACTTGAATGTGTCTCCTCATTATGCAAATTATGTTAGTCCATGAGAGGACTAGGACCCCTTCTTATCCCTAGGTCATTTTATTTCATCATGTGCCTTAACTTTATTTGGTTTGCATTGGTGAATGTTTTAAAGTTATTTTATATATCTTTTAGTGCAAGCTCGAATGGACACAAAGGACTAACTTTAAAAAGATGTAAAAGTGTTTTTTTTTTTTTTTATGTTAAATTGTCATGCAAAAGGCAATAATGAAGGCTAAACTGTAAGAAAAAAAATTCTTGATAGGCAAGGTGGACTGTCAAATTTAAGCCTTGTTGCTCATACATTCCAACTATTTGGAAGTTGTATGTAGCTCAAAAATAATCTACAGAATGGAACCCATTCATTTCCTGCAATTTATTTTTGATCCACTAGTAATATCGTCTATTGAACCATGGCTAACCAGGGCCAAAACATTGCACCAGAATAACATCTCCACGATTCCAATACTGCCACCATTGTTGAAATTACATCGGAATGTTTCCTTGAAAGGATCACAGTTATAAATCTAGAAACCTTGCTCTATGCCAACAACGAAACAACCATAGTTTACTCCATAAAAGCGCTTCACGAGGGTTTCAATTTAATCCTGACACATTCATTTTGAATCCAAAATGAACAAACACCAACGAGGCATCGATGAATCCATGCCATAAGTGTATACCACATGTCAAGTTTGTCCGATTTCCAATTAAATAACGATAAAGAAGTTCTCATATTCTTTTTTCTTTCACCCAATATTTATTAATTGTAATTTTGTCTTGGATGGCGAAACAACCGAAATCCTGGTTGAAGCCTGCGTAGAACAACAAGGAGGTTTTAGGATTGGCAGTTTTCAGAGAAGAAAGTGGATTTGGATCAGGAGAGGGGTTGCTTGTTGGGGAGCTCGTAATGGTTGGTGGTGATATCGTTGGCATTAATGGAAGGAGCTATCAATCAAATCCCATACACAACAAATGGAAAATTAACAGAAATGAGAAAAAAAGGGTTAAAAACGTGAACGGACATATCTCCCTAGGGTATCCAGCGGGGGACATTTAAACGACATGAGACTTCTTCTGACATGATTTTTTCCCCCATGTGATAACAATTGATGAGTTTAGAAAATTTCCCAGTGTAAATTTTCCAATGGCGGTATGAAAAAATTGATGGCGACGATGGTTTCAATTGTATGCCTACCCTCTTACTAATTCCTAACCATGATTCCTCTAAGCGAGGTTGTCCCTCTTAGATAGGGAACGCCTTTGGTGTAATGAGGAGTTAAGAAGAAATTAATAGAATTTATAACAATTTTCTTTTATAAAATAAAAAAGATTGGTGGAGCTAATTTTAGTAAATAATATCATTAATCCTTATTTGATTTATATGACAACTATGCATGTTGTTTATGACAAGAAAACACTTAATGGAGGTATTTTAAGAAAATCTCATAAAAAGAGATAATTAATATTAATTTGTTTCTGTCTAGAAGCTATTTTAAGAGATTTTGATTAATAAACATTTTTACTTCTAATTTGGCCGATGGGTCATTATATGTGCACTCATTTGGAAGTCTTTCATTTGGCAGTCCTTCATCCAAGAAAAAACAATGTTTTTTGTCATCCAAAAAATTAAAAAATCATCATCATAATACACAAAAAAAACCAAAAACAAGAAATATATATTTAGAAAGAGAAAACCCAAAAATACACCATGGAAGGAGACATGGAGCAAGAATGAAACATTATGAGTTATAAATTGAGAGCGAGGCATTCATTCTTATAAAAAGCTTAAAATAGTGAGCATTGTATTTTACTCGTAGATTAAAAAGCCTTCCATGAGTGAAATTGTAGGTAGAGCTTTAATCCATTTCTCAAGCATTGGAGTTGTTGGCACCTAGTTTTCTAGCCTAATTTTGCCCATTAATCCATTGAAAATCCTAAATGTTACCTTATATATGCCCATGTGTTTTTTTGCCTTGACTAACGTGCCTTAAAACTCTAAGAAAATCTTGAAAAAATCCTAAGTTTCCTTGGTCTTTTTGCCTTGTGCGGAACTTTTTCCCCTAGCTGGATATGGTAGTGGTTTCCCCTGGATGTGGGGATTTCCACATTCCCCTCAAATCCCTGTCTTCTCTTTCTTTCGCGCCCCTACAGATGCTTCTTTTGTCCCTTAAGTGGACGTACGACCTGGATGTGGATATTTTCCACATACCCCTCGAATCCCTGCTTTTTCCCTTCCTCCCTAGTCTCTCCGCATTCCTCTTCATGTCTTTCCTAACAGAGTTCTAGTGAAGACTCAGACATGTCCAGGACACCCTTCCAGACTTGCAATGTCTTGTATAGCCCTCTAGACCTACAATGTCTAGGACACCCCTCCAGACTTGCAAGGTCCTAACACCCCCCAAACTTTTGCATGTTCTAGACACCCCTCTAGACCTGCAATTCCAATACCCCCTCATATTTCTGCAATTCCTAAAAAAGGTGTTAGAAATGAAAAAGCAATAACCATCGATGACTTCCAGATGGATTCAAAACCCACACATGTTGCCATAAATGCAAATTTAGTAGTTGGGGTTGGTGAATTTATGGTAGTTGGTGGACGTATTAGGGTTTTTCCCATCCATTCCTTCATCAGATTCGAATTGTAGGCAAAGATTATAAATACAAGAGTAAAAGGCATTCAAAGGGTTGGTCTTTTGGCATTTTGTCTAGGCAATTGAAGTGCAAAGCTCTCCAGGGTTTCAAAGAACAAACATTCCAATTCTCTAGCAGGGTAGATAGTAAGGTTATGTAAAGATTTGAATATGTATTCAATAATTAGTGTATGAACTTTTCCTTTCTCTCATGTAATTTTTCAAGGAAATCCTAGTTTCAGCTAGGGTTTCCTCTTACCACACTTTGTGGTATGATTGTAACCATTGATCAGATGAATATGATAGATTTTGAAAACATTGCATGCTATGTGAAGATCTCTTCTATGGTTGTATATGGATGATTGCATTTTGATGAAGGATTATTAAGTATATTCCTTACTAGTTGTTGTGTTTCTGCATTTGGGTATCCAAAAAGTGCTTGTTTTCATTCTACATTATCTCATCCTTTTTTGAACTATGGACTCTGTAGCCCATCTGAATAGGCACTTGTATGGAAGTTTCTGGTAACCCACACCTCTTTTAAAACTAAAAAAAATCTATCAAGTGTGAAGTAAAAATAGTTAAAATGGTATGCATTATTGTGGTCCAGCCTTGTAACTAGGAAATATTATTAGTGAGCCTCCCAAGTGCCATTTTTGGCAAACCAAATATGTATACTAGCACCTCCCATTGTTGCAAGAGTGCTTTTCATCAACTTAAACAAAGTTTTTAGTGCATCAAGCTTGTCTTAATCTAGTGACTATATTTGGGGATTAAAACAACAACTTGGGTATTGTTGCAATGATATGAGTTTGAAAATATTTAGTTGTGTGATTGATCCCTGCTAAGGGATACCTCTAGGAATACCCTCCTTGGCTTAGCTAAACCAAAAAGTGAAGAGGAGATTGCCCACTCCTAACCATTGGCCCTTAATCATTCTTATCTTGTTGATGAACCTCTTTTCCACCTCCTCAATGACATCCCTGGCCTTGGAGGTTGAGTAATGTTCTAGGAATTAGGATATGCTATTTTGGGAACCAATAGGAGTATTAAATTTTCCATCTTGCTTATGCTTTGGAAAGATTTTGCATACACTCCATTCTTGTCCTCCATTCGAACTTGAGAAGGTTAAACTTCCCAAAACAAGGGGACGATTGGAGTCTCAGTTTGGGTGACCAAATGGAGCTCATCCAAACACGATTTGGATTCTGCATAGTTGGGAGAGAGGATTACAACATAAACAAAAGTTATGCTTATTACATGAGTTATAGCTTCAGGTATGTATTGCCCCTCATAGAGAACTTTTGTCTAGAAACACTTTACATCCTCTATTATGAAGATTCTCATATAAGAAACTTGCTAGAGATTGTTTTGTATCCTTTCCACAGTGATTAATGAAAACCTGATATGCAGATGCAGGAACAAGATAATAGAAGGAAGGATTGGCATGATATAGTAGGGGTGAAGAATGGGAAGGAATAATATTTCCCAAGGTGGAATCATGCTTAACAACATACTTGTGTTTATGGTGTTAGATTAAGACCACCATATAGATCTCTTATCTTTCTCTCTTTGGATTTTGCAATAATTCATGACCCACATCTTCCAACATCAAATCTAATCTAATACGAGTTTATGCATGTGTGTATGTGCTTATGCATGTTTGTATATTTATGTGCACTAAATGATTAATTTGAGGTTTTTCTTGTTGCAAATCATGGGGATTAGAGTTATGTGTTGGGGGATGAATTGGGTTTGGGGCAGTTTGGTTTAAAATCAGATCTTGTATAGATAAGGTGACATAGGAGGTTATGGATTGTAAATATATTGCAAAAGATAAATTGGTCACTGCAGAGGATGTGAAAAGTGTAAAATTGGACATTGAGATTATGACTAGCCTTTGTGGGCACCCAATATTATAGCACTCAAGGTGGTATTTGAGGAAGAGGCACATGTGCATTTGGACATGGCGCTCTATCCTAGTAGGGAGCTCTTTGATCGATTGCAGAAGCAAGGTAGATATTCTAAGCATGATGCTACTCAATTGTTTAAGCATATGATGGAAGTGGTCAAGTATTTCCATGACGATGTTGTAGTGCACAGGGATTTGAAGTTGAAAAAAATAATCTTTGCCACCAAGTCTCATTCTTCTCTAATCATGCTAGCTGGCTTTGGATTGGCTACATATTTCAAACCAGGTATGCATTTGATTAATTGCTTGGATTTGGTTGGTTTCTGCAAATAGGCTTAGGCTACTAGTATCACATCTTGGTTTGGCCACTTGAACTACTACTACTTGTAGCAGCTGAGCCAATAGGACATGGTTTCAAGGTTGCCTTCTATTTAGTTTTATGATGGATTTTGCCAAGGTTGCATTCTTGGTAAGCATCCTGAAGAGAAATACGATAAAGGCAAAGCATGGAGGGCCACACAACTTTTGGAGTTAGTACATAGTGACTTGGCGGGATCATTCTTGCATCCTTCTTTCAACAGGGCTCGATATGTTCTGACATTCATTGATGATCTTTCTAAATACACATGGGTTTACTTTCTCAAACAGAAGTCTAAGGTCTTTAAGTCTTTTTAGGACTTCAAAGCTTTTGTAGGGAGATGGTCTAGGAAGACCATCAAGATTTTGTGTATAAACAATGGGGGGAGTATGTCAACCAAATGTTTGAACAATTTTGTGCCTTAGAGGGCATTGATCTTCAGCACACAGTTCCCTACAGTCCACAATAGAATGGTGTCGTAGAGAGAAAGAAAAGGTCCTTGAAAGAGATGACCAACTATATGATTCACTCCATGTCAATGACACCTCAGTATTGGGTGGAGGCCATCAACTATGCGTGTTACATCTAGAATCAGGTTCCTCATTGAGTTGTGAATGGGGTCACTCCTTTTCAATCTTGGATTGGTCGAAATCCCACAATAAAACACTTTCAAGTGTTTGGTTCTCCTGCATGGACCTACATTCCAACAGAGAAATGTAAGGCTGTGGATTTGCAATGCAAGCCTTGTATATTTGTTGGGTTCCCAGATGGTGTCAAAGGATACTACTTCTCCACCCCACCACTCATGAGTTGTTTATTGAGAGGAGTGTTTGTTTCGAGGAGGATGTTTCCAATTCTTCTCCTACCACATCTCCATCTACAATCACTTTGGAGACATTGCGGCATGATGATAGTTCTTCCGATGATCTTAATCCTCCTTCTCTTGATGAGGAGCCTTATTTTGTAAAGTCCGAATTAACCACTTACTAAAAGTAACCAAAGAAAAGCAACTCATTCTAAACATAGAAAGTGAATCATTCATTAACAGGATATCCATAATTGTACAATGACTTGCAAGTTTCTACAATAAATGAGGTGCATTTACGAGCATAGTAAGAGAAAATATCATTACATTTTTTTGCAATTGTCCAAGTACATCAATAATACATCAATGAGAAGTACAATTACATATTTGGTTAAACAAGCCATACAATGATCAATACAATAATATATCCATATGAGTTATATAAAATCTATCTTCAGCCACCATGACCCACCGGTCTTCCGCAAGCTGAAGGTCAAGAGCATGGTTAAGGTGCTTTTTCCACCCAACCATGAAGTACTACACTTCCCTAGGTTTCTTCCTAACTCGAAGAATCCCTGACCCTGCACGAGGTGCCTAGCAACCTGGAATAGATGGGCAGGAGGGAAACTTTCAACACAACCCTGATGCCTATATGCACTCTAAACTGAAATGAACATATTTCTTGCATGCAAGATGTGGCAGGGATAAATAATAATAATGTCTAGGCATTTAACAACCATCTATTTCAATGGTACAAACAGCTTTGGCCAAAGCAATAAATAAACTGGTAAAACTTGAAAAAAAAGTTTACCGTCTCTGTAATCCACACTCAGCATCCTATCCTAGAAGGTAAGCTCAAATTCATAAGGCAAAATTAAACTACTTCTAATGCAAAATAGACATAACATCACAAGCATTTGACTAAACTCATTGCCAATGACATTTACAAAAGAAAATTAAGTTTGGAGATATATACATGTATCAATTAATTCTTTCCGGTAAAAGTTCCCTTTTTCTAGTCAACTAATGAAAAGATCAGTATTTGATTCAATGAAATAAAAATAACGTCTTCATATAAATGTAACAGAGGATTTATAAACCTTGGAAGGGAAACCGATTCATTTCTTGGTATTAATCATCATTATTAGTAAGCTACACAAGGTATAATGCAACCAGATTATCAACTTTACAATCTATAACCCCATTTACAAATAGAATAATATTCCGCAATTATCTAACCATCTTCATCGTGAATATAAATTAAGTTCATTTATTTTACTACATGTCCTAACTATTTAGATAATTATTTTCATACTTATTGTCATATTTATGTTTAGAATTAATCAGATTTAATGAAATGCTTACTCATGTCCAATCAATTATAACGGTTCGATACATATGTGTGTATCTATTTAACAATATCCGTTTATTTCCAACAACAATTCTACAAGAGATGACATTATACAGACACATAAATAACACCGCACTGACAACATTAAGATGGCATAAGATGCGTTTATAGTATAAGACCAATTTTAAAAGATAGTTGAGCATACCTTAAGACAAGATGATTAGACCAAGATATACTGACACGCAAAGAAATTTAAAAGACATGAATCTCCATATCACTCCCCATGCCATTCCATTGCAAGGCAAAGGCAAATCTTAGCAAAATTTCTACCAAGTAGAATTCATGGCGAGATGCGCCACCTAGAACAAGTATCTCATGGGGAGGGTTTCCTGGTTTGTCTCACGACCTCTCCTCCATATATAATCGGTGGATCTGATGAAGAAGCTTGAGTAGAGGCCATTGGATCTCATAAAACAACTAGATTAAGACTGAAAACATAGGAGACAAAAGGAAGATTATTGTATGGGTATTCTTAGAATACCCTTCACTGCTCTCACAAGTTTGCTAGATTTTATTGACTCCAAATTGAAGAATGAGCTACGCTTACCCCCTCTGCACAACCTTAGTACCAGCTAATACTCATCGGTTATAGGCAAGCTTCATATCTGTTAGTGCTCATTTTGACCTGGAGGTTGATTTTGCATGTTTAAAGGGTTTCTTCACTTAAACCCTATATTTTCTTGCCCATCGGCATGACCTCGCAGGTTTCTTGGCGATCAGGTTGGTGGTAGGGAGGTGTTCATCGGTGTAGCGCTCTTCATCGGCGAGGTAATTTTATGCTAGACCAACATGGGGATGTCTGGCCGATAGGGGATTTGATGTTCAGCGTGTCGGGGTGACTTTTGTGTTGTTCTCACCGATGGAGATTTGCCATCGGCATGATGGGGGCTATCGGGTAAGACGGCGAGGGGTTCACCGATGGAGTGGTGTCTGGCCGATGAAGGGATGAGGCCCACAGGGCCATCGGTGGGAGTTGTTATATCGGCGGAAGAACTTTTTGTTGCTCCGATGGTCTTTGTCTCAGCGATGAGGAGATTTGTGCGGCTGGCATTGGCGTGAGCAGTGTTATCAGCCAGGGAGTTTCTTGTTGCTCCGATGGGTAAATGTCTCGCCGAGGGAATGACTTGACGATGTTTTGGATGGCCATCGGCGTAACCTCTGGCATCGACGTAGGCATTTTGTTGATCACCGATGGTTTTGGTCTCACTGACAGACAAAGGATGTGTGTAGTTTTGCATCGGTGAGACTAGTGAGGTCAGCAATAGAATTATGGAATAGGCCGATTGTTTGTGTCACAGCGATGGGTATTTGGCGAAGGGTTATGTGTCGAGCGTGGCAAAACGCTCGACACTTATCATGTGTGCAACCATGTTTATGAACTACTAATGTGATCTCCTCACCATGCATGTGGGATTATTCCCCTGTGTATTTTCAACTTTGAGCGAATCACTTTTGGTGGGAATTTCTGTTTGAAATGTTGCGACAGTTTCTGAGTGGTTGCGGGTGGTTGAGACTCTTAATGGCGACAGTGCAGGGGTATGGGTGACGGTACAAACAGTGAAGTTGCCTGATCGTGGATGAAGACTCTCAAATGGCGGCGCATGGCTCGAGGCCCCCCTTTTTTGTCTGCTGCATTAATATCTTCTGAGCGCCATTCCTTGGTGGGATCTGTATCTGGCGAATTTTGATATTTTTGCCATGTAATTAATTGCTTATGGTACACTATCTGGCTGTTATAAGCAGATGGTGTTACCATTTTTTGTGGTTGTTGAAAGTTGAACATTTTTGGCTCTGTGATACAATACAACTGGTTTTGGCTGCTCTGTCCACAAAAACTTGTGAGTTTATGTATCCCTTGTTGTGTGTTTTTGCATGAATCCACTGATTTCATGGTTAGTTTTATATGAGAAATGCTATGTTAGCATGTGTTTTGTTAATTCTGTCTCCAGTATTGCATATATCTTTCTTCTGAGTCTGGATATTTGAAGAATGTTGAGACTCTGGAACATAGAATTCCTGTGTTGAATGTCTGATCTTTTAACTTCTGCTCAAAGGTAGATTAAACTATTTTCATATTAAACATTGGGAAGGGTATACTGCAGTAGGGATGCCATAAGTATAGATAGCTTAACACTCTGTATTGGGAGATATCTGTAAGGCAGGTATCATTTATATCCCCCTGAAATCCAGTTTTAGCCATTCATGCTGATCATTCACAGTGTATGTCTACTAACTCCAAGCCCTGGATAGGCACCAATCTAGCTCCGTGTTTGTATTATAACCATGTTCAGCTTTACATCCAAACTTAAAATCAAAATCAAACTCTAAAACAACCTTTAGGACATTAGAATTAGTTTTAGGATCCTCAATCCTCTGTCTACAACTGCAAATAGGCCCAAAGCTAGCCCCTTTGCTCTTATCTTTCAGTTTTGGTCTACTTACAGGAGGACTCATCTACTTTCTGTCAGCATCCCAGCCTTAGTATGCACATTATCATGGATGTTGAGTAGGGAATACCCCCCTAGGTTTTGCAGAGCCTGAAGAAGAAGAGGAGATAAAATATAGAGTCTATCTCCTACACTGTTGGCCCCTGGCCCAGAGATCCTATTGATCATTGATGGCTACCTTGTAGGGAAATCTGGGAATAAGCATCCAGTCTGGGAAAAAACCAACAGAAATTGGCGAATCTACGGGGGAGTTGTGAAAGAACCCTGATTTTCAAAAGAAAACAGTTCCTAGTAATAGGTGGCGACTCCGAAGTAATCTCCCAACCGGTCAAAGTGAAACTTATATGCAGGGGAGAAGATCCCAACAAAATCCTTTATTTGAAGAGTTACCAGTAACAAGAAGAGTGATGTACAGAAGAAAGGGAGCTGTCTCAGTCAGTCATGAGGGTTCCCCCAGAAAAAATGATGATATGCAAGACAATCCAAGGTCTTCAGATAAGACAGTACCTTATTTTTCAAACAATGAGGCTGAAATCCAGAGTGTGTATGAAAGACAGCAGGGTAATGGTTTGAGAATAAGGTCAGAAGTGTTCCAAGAACGCCCATTTCTAGACCCTAGTGACAGATTTGAAGAGGCAGAGTCTTTGAGGGATGATGAAGATGATGACCAGAATGGTATGAGACCGTCTACCTCTATGCCTAAAGAAGAACAGTTAGCTGAAGAAATCAAAAATCTGAGAGCAGAATTAGAGTATCTGCAAGCCATGAAAATCAGAGATGACATGAGGCAGAAAGTGCAAGCTTTAAGGACTGCCCAAAATGATTCAATTCCTACCCTTCAGAATGCAAATGTGCAGAGACATCAACAGAGAAATGAAGTGCAATATCAACATAATGAGCAAAGACAAAATGTGAATGATGCTAGGATACCACTGAACAATGTAAGAAACCAGAACGCAAATAGAAATATTAATATTAATCAGTTTGACAGACAGTCCATGCAGTTAGATAGATTCAGATAGCTGGTATTTGATGGTATTCCTGGGTATCCTAACCCCATTGACAAGCATCTGAGGCTGCAAGTGCCTAAATTTTCAGGAAACAACACAATGTCAGGAGAAGATCATCTAAAAGCTTTTCAAAATGTCATGGATAACTTTGAGGTCGAACATGAGGATGTTTTCATGAAGTCATTCATGTGCAGTCTTTAGTAGATGAGGCAAGAGAATGGTACAAAAATCTGCCTGACAGGAGTATTTCATCATGGGATGATTTTAAAAGGATGTTCAAGGAGCAATATGGTGACAAAACTGACCCTAGCTTTTTTGTAAATGAGTTTACCAGTATCACTAAAGGGTCAAATGAGCAGGTTGCAGATTTTAATGCAAGATTTACTAAAGTGTTAAACAAATTGCCACATCACATGAGGCCAAATGAATCAATGTGCATAATATTGTATATCAATGCCTTTGATGCAAAAACTGCATATGGATTGAGAGATAAAAGCCCTGCTACTCTCAGGGATGCTTTTAGAATTGCAATGAATATTGAAAACAACAGGAAAGCATCAAGCAAGACTAACAGAAGGGATGATGTGAAAATTCTGCAGAATCCAAACAAGCCTTAGAACACTCAAGGTAATACGTCTGCCCTCGAAGATAAGATGGACAAATTGGCAAATGTTGTTAAGGACCTAAGTTATAGACTAGCTAGAAATGAAAAAGGGATAGGTCCTGATAGGCAGGTCTACCAAAGGTAGGAAAAGAGGCCATCGTTGCATGATATGCCTTATAATACCAATTGGCATAATGGTAAGCCTATATTCCCACATAACAACACAAATCAGAGAGCTCAACATGTCAAAGAAACTCCTGATCCTCTAAAGAAAGCTATAAATATTGTTGATGATACTCCATGGTGTATAATTTGTCAGATGCCACATTCACAGTCACAGTGTATGATTGCTCAGTCCTTGTATGATAATGCTGCATCTTGTAATGAATGCAATGAGCCACATTATGTGCAAGATGATGATGTTAATATGATGTCCATAAACAATGGATACCATCTTTATGATGCTGATGAGAGTATAGATAATGGAATTCGGGCCTGTCAACGGGATTCTTATGATGAAAATAATGAAGACAACTATGTGTATGCTCAGAGTTCACACAATTTTCTGAGTAACTTACAACAACCTTCTGATGAGGAAATTAGGGCCTTCACAACTGCAGCGGTTGCTCAAGTCAAAGGCAACTACAATCTTAGAGGTAAAAATCAAGTAAGCAGCCCACATCAGCCAAAAGGTATTTCTGCAGGTCAGCCAATGCATGGTCATAAGGGGATTGAATCACAAAAGAGGCAGTGGGTTAATAATAAACAGAATTTTAGACATAGAACAAGTCATGAATCTCAAGGACCATAAAATAGAATCTCCCAAGCTGAAGGTCAAAGCAAAGGTTCCCAAGACAAGAATGATGATCAGGGAACTATGAAAGTAAAAGCTAAATCAGTTCAGGATAAGAGTAAGAGTGTGGAGCAAGCTACAACTGTTATACAAAATTATGCTCCATTTGATATAGCTCAAGTCCTCTCCCAAGTAAAAGTCTCTGTTCCACTTATGGAACTGATGAAAATGGAAGAAATCAAGAATAGGACAATATCCCTAATTTCAGGGGTGCCTTTTCAGGCCAAACAAAATGCTCAGACCCAGGGTGAGAAACATGTCATGTATAATGAAGAAGATGAGGTTCCTGAGGTTTATTTAGGAGTGACTATGACAAAGTGTCCTTCACAAGTAGAACCATTTTATGTATCCCTGGTTATAAATGGAAAAATAATCAGAAATTGTATGCTTGACTCTGGAGCATCTACAAATATCATGCCTTTGGCCATCATGCAACAAGCTGGATTGAAAATTGACAAGGCATGTGGGAAATGTTATGCTATGGATGCCAGAGAGGTACCAGTTATTGGAATCATGAAGGATGTAGATTTCAAACTGGTAACATTTCCTGAAAAGAGATATAAAATGAATATAACCGTGGTTGACATCAAGCCACAGTATGGTATGTTGTTGTCAAGAAGATGGGCAGCACTAATTGGTGGAAGTATGCAGCTGGACCTGTCATATGCCATGATTCCAATGAATGGCAGGGATGTTAAGCTAATCAGAGAAGAAAGATCATCAGAGACAGTGGAAGACCAAGAAGCAGAGGAACAGATATGCTTTGTAAACACTGACTGTGATAACTTCAAGGTTGTCTCAGATGATAGAGAAGATGAAGAGAAAGATGTCTGCAGTGAAGAGCTGGACCAACAAGGTTTATGGACTATGTATTTTGATGGAGCTTGTGCAAAAGAAGGCTCTGGAGCTGGAGTTGTTTTTCTATCTCCAACTGGCAAGCTCCTCAAATTCTCTTTCTTGCTGAGGTTTGTTTGCACAAACAACATTGCAGAATATGAGGCTTTACTCTTAGGCCTAAATATAGCCCTCAAACATGGAATCAAAATGCTAAGAGTATTTGGTGATTCTGAGCTGATTGTATCCCAAATTAGAGATAGGTATGCTTCAAAAAATAAAAGACTGAAACAATATAAGCATGCTGTTTGGGATACCATTGAACTTTTTGATGCATTTTCAATAAGCTGGGTAGAGAGATCCAAGAATGTTATGGCTGATTTCTTAGCTAATATTGCAATAAGGCCAGATGACATCACTCTGTCAGATGTTACAAATGTAGAAGTTAAAATCAGGCCTGCAGTACCAGAGAACATATGCAGTTGGCAAGTGTTTAATGATGATAGGGACTTGTTAAAATTTTTGCACTGCATAGATGAATATGAGAATCAAGAAATTGATTTCCAAGCTTTTGTAGAAACCATAGATGGAAAAGAAACTCTTGTGGGAAAGGAGATAATTCAATTGAAGACTAATAAAATCCCTAGAGGGTTAGTAGCTTTGGAAAGAGCTTTTGACAGTAGAGACCAATTGGTCACAAAGACATCTCCCACAAACAAGGAAGATTTAGAAGAGATAAATTTGGGAACATCTCAGGCTCCCAAGAAAGTATACATTGGTAAACAGCTCAAACCACACATCAGGAGTATGCTGATTGCATTACTGAAAAGGTACAAACATGTTTTTGCTTGGTCATATGAGGACCTAAAGGCCTATAGGGAAGATTTATTCCAACATGAGATCCCATTGAAGCCGGGAGCTAAGCCATTCAGACAGAGGCAAAGACCTATTAATCCTACCTTAGCTCCAAAGATGCAGGAAGAACTTAAAAAGCTTAGGGAGGCTGTAATAATTGTGCCAATCAGACATTCAACTTGGGTGTCTAACCTTGTCCCAGTCAGAAAAAAGAATGGTGATATTAGGCTTTGTGTTGATTTCAGGAACTTGAATGTGTCCTCTCTAAAGGATAACTATCCACTGCCTAATATGGAAGCTATGTTGCAGAGAGTGACTGGTTGTGAACTCTTATCCATGATGGATGGATTTTCAGGTTATAATCAGGTGAAGGTAAAGGAATCGGAACAGTATAAGACTGCCTTCACCACTCCATGGGGAACTTATGTATATGTTAGAATGCCATTCGGATTAACAAATGCAGGTGCTACATTTCAAAGAGCAATGGATGTTGCTTTTGCAGGGTTGATTGATTCAATCCTGGCCGTATATCAGGATGATCTCACTGCTTATTCAAAAAAAGAAGAGCAACATTGTTTGCATCTAGAGCATATTTTCATAAGAGCACTAGAGTATGGCATTTCTTTAAATCCAAAGAAGTGTGCTTTTGGGGTAGTTGAAGGAAAACTCCTAGGGCACATTGTTTCCAAGGATGGAGTTAGGATAGATCCAGAGAGAGTGGTTGCTATTGACAGAATTCAAATGCCAAAAACTGTAAAAGGAGTTCAATCCTTCTTTGGACAGATAAATTTTGTTAGGAGATTTGTTCCCAACTTTGCAGAAACCACAAGGAACATTTCCAAAATGATGAAGAAGGATGCAACTGTTCACTGGGAAAGTGAAGCAATTGAATCATTTCAGAGTATCAAAGAGGCAATCAAAATGGCCCCTGTTTTTAAATCTCCTGATTTTTTTAGGCCGTTCCAGTTGTTTTCATTTGCTTCCTTTCACACTGTTGCTGCATGCTTGTTACAG
The DNA here is from genome assembly GCA_027924645.1 of Cunninghamia lanceolata. Lineage (NCBI taxonomy): Eukaryota > Viridiplantae > Streptophyta > Pinopsida > Cupressales > Cupressaceae > Cunninghamia > Cunninghamia lanceolata. The sequence continues at coordinate 350,391 of BSBN01001098.1, forward strand.
AAAAATAAGGATGGGTTTGAGCAACCCATAGCTTTTTTCAGTATGTCCTTGCAGGCTTCTGAGTTGAAGTATGATATTATGGAAAAATAGGCATATGCATTAGTCAGAGCCATCAAAAGTTTCAGACCATACCTGGTAGGATCACATATAATTGCATATGTACCCCATGCAGCAGTCAAAGACATATTCACTCAACAGGAGGTGACTGGAAGAAGGTGTAGATGGATAAACAAACTGCAGGAGTTCAACATAGAAGTACAAATTACCAAGTTGGTAAGAGGGCAAGGATTAGCCAAGATGATGGCATAATCAAACTTGGAAGCATGCCAAGTTAATGCAGTCCAAAATGAGAATGTAAATGTATCAAGATCTGGATGGTACAAGGACATTATATACTACTTGCAAAATCTAAATTGTCCTTCCCATTTCAGTGACAGTCAAAAGAGGACTTTAAAGTTACATGCAATCAGGTATGTTATTGTTCAAGGTGAGCTATACTGGAAAAACCCTGATGGTGTGCTGCTGAGATGTGTGGATGAAGATGTAGCTAACTATTGTTTCTATTTTTTTTCTTCTTTTGATTTTTTCTTTATTTGTTTTTTTGTTACTACCTTTTTGTTCTCTTTCTTTTCTTTTTTGTTTTATTCTAATCTTTAAAACCTTATCATTATCTAATGAAGATAAACAAAGAGTTTAATTAGCACATTGTTTAAATATTACAACTAATATATATATAAATTTATCTTCCAATTTGTTATTATTTAGAAACAAAGAATTTATTTTGCGATAAGGATAAAACAACAAATAAAATATATTGTATTTTATCCATTTACTATAACACATAATTATCTTCTAAGGCATAAATAATAGTTATTAAAAGAAAATCATTTTCTTACAAGGACGATTTGATAAAAGAGAATATGAACTCTTAAAGTTAATCTATTTCCAGTAAAAAGTCATTTGATTTTAACTAGCAAATAATTAGTTACGCATCCAGTGAAAGGATAGCGGAGTTAATTTGTAATATGAGCAATAAATCAATTCTATCAAGCACAAAGATCATTTTAAAAAATGATGATAATGCAATGCAATATGAAATGTACTAAGTGTTTGTGTGTGCACATCAAGTTCTCTCTCCTTTCCATCCCTGCCATGTGGCTAATCACCTCTACCTTAACCATACTCTTGTCTTCGACAAACTGTCCTTATTAAACTCAATTCTTCATTAATAGGTTAGTATCCCAAAATCAATAGCTAAAGCACTATACATTATAATTGAAAATGAAAGATACATTCACTTACGTTCATAACAGTTATCCATTTATAACATAATAATAAATAACATTTAACATTTCTATTTATAGTCAATATCCAGAAGGTCTAACAGTTTGAGATGTGACATCTTCTTCCACTTCAAATGGCAATGATGATGATGAGGATTCATCTTCCTCCTCTCCTAGTGATCATTCAAAAGGTGATGATTCTCCTCCAGATTCTCCTACTAGGCCTCTTTAGGCTCATAAGACATTGGAGTCAGCAGGTGATTGGGTTGATGATCCTTTAGATGCTAGAAGAACAAGGTCACAGTTCGAGTAAGCTCCACATCTCTTCATTGCTTCAACTTCCGATCCATAGTCTTTTTGGGAAGCTTTTGGTGTACGCGAGTGGGATGCTATTATGTAGGAAGAGTTTAGTTTATTGGAGAGTAACCACACTTGGGATCTTGTCCCTCTTCCTAAGGGAAGGAAACTTGTTAGATGCATGTGGATCTATCGGACAAAAGTTACCACAAATGGGTCAGTTGATAAGCATAAGGCTTGCCTAGTCACTAAAGGACTCTCCTAGGTTCCTAGGATTGACTACTCTGAGACTTTTGCACCAATTGTCAAAATGAATTCCATCTTACTTGTCCTTGCTATTACTGCAGTCCATTGTTAGGAAGTTCATTAGATGGATGTAAATAGTGCTTTTCTTCATGGTGACCTTCAGGAGGAGATATACATGGAGCAGACACAAGGGTTCATACAGGATCCTTCACTTGTTTTACATCTTAGGAAGTCTCTCTATGGCCTCAAATAGGACCCTCGAGCCTGGTATGCCAAGATGGACTCTTCCTTCTGTCAGTTGGGTCAAACTTGAGGCTTACTGTTCTTCACCATTGATGGATGCCACTTTGTATCACCAATTAGTTGAGTCTCATATACTTGACTCACATGAGGCCTGATCTTTCATATGTTGTGGGTTTGGTCTCCAAGTTCATGCAGGAGCCACATGAGCTACACTGGAAAGCAACTAAATGGATTCTTCACTATATACAGGGCACTCATAGTTATGAGATTCATTATGTAATGGGCATGGATATTGACTTGGTGGGACACAGATTCAGATTGGGCAGGTGATCCTTAGGATCACAAGTCTACTTCAGGGTATTGCTTCTCACTTAGTTTCAGTTCAATTTCTTCTTTGAGCAAGAAGCAGTTTGCAATTGCTCTTTCTTCTACAAAGGCTAAGTATTGAGGAGTAGTTAATGCTACTACTTACGCCATTTGGCTTCAGAACATTCTCACTAAATTTGGTATTCCCTTCTAAAATCCTACAACCATATTTTGTGACAACTAGAGTGTGATATAGATTCTCGCAATTCGGTCCATCACCAATGGACCAAACGCATTAAGATTCACATGTACTACATTCGGGGGTTGATTCATGAACATGTCATTGATCTCAAGTATTGTCCGACATCAGAGTAGATCGCATACATCTTCACCAAACCCTTCACTAAGAGCAAGTTCTTTTATTTGCGAGCTTTGTTGGGGGTGCGACAGGTGTCCACTTCGGGTGGGGTTTCTTAGTCCTCTTTACTCTCTATTATGGGGGGTGTTCTCTCTCTATTTGTGGGGGGGTTTCCTTTGTTGGGGGGGGAGGGGCTTCTTTTCTTTGGGAGGGAATTCATTGTACATAGGTACCTCATCAAACTTGATTTGCTGGGAGCCATCTTTTCACCCACCTAAGCTAAACTAATTAAGGGGCTGTTAGTATAGGTTTTCATTTTCTTCATAGGTTTTACTTTCCCTATTTCCTAGGTTTTTCCTACACTTTATTAAGCTTGCTTAGGTTAAATAAAATGAGTTTAATTAGGTGAGTGGCTCATTTGAGGTGTCACCATCCTACACTTGGGAGTTACATTTACTATGTTTAGACTGTTTGGTTGTCTCTCCCTATTGGTCAATTTTTCCACCTCCACCCCTCTCCCTGGTCTATATAAACTCAACTTAACTTGTATTTTGCATCTTGTATGGTTATTCTGCCAACCTTTGGTGTAGCTTCTTTGAGCGCTTAATGCAATTCTGTCATCTTGACATTTGCATATCTCTCGAAGTCACTGGTTTGCATTGTTTATGCTTTTTTAATTTATGTAGCTTAGAATTTCTCTTATAAAGTTCTTGGGTTATCAATCTATTTCAGATTTCTAACACAAATCCTTAAATATTGATTTTATTTATTGAAATTGTTGAATACAATTTACAAGATAAAAATATTGCAAGTATGTGCTAGTCGGTGTTGTCATTGATGTCAACATGTTTGTGTTGTCATTAGTGTCAACTGTGCTCTTGTTTTGTTACTTGATTATGATGAGTTAGTTGCTTTGTATTGTGTTAAAGATGATAATAATATGTTCCTGATATTGAGCATCCAAGTGCTTTTGAGAAAACCTAGTTCATACTGAAGACATAGTTGTGAAGATGTATTCTGGCTTACTGAATATTGTCTGAGTTTTGCTCCACATTTCTTCTGTGTTGAAGAATGAAGTATGAGATTTGGATAAGTTTTATAGAAGTGTTTGAAGATGCTAATCCATAATTTGGTGGTTCGGAATGCTGTGCAATAGAAGTTCTATTCACTAGTTTGAAGAATGTGCCTGGCAACATTTGTAGTGTGACATGGAGAAAGTATTTTGCTCCGCATTTCTCCGTAGTTTGATTTTTGTCTTGCGGTTCTAGAATTTAGTTTATAAGTTCCTTAGCTATCTTCATTTCAAAGTATTTGTGATTTGGTGCTTCGAAAAGCAAGTTATTGATTAGCATATTTTGACAGTGTTTGTTATGAGCACTTTGTGATCTGTCTTCAAGTGATATCTGTTGTCTTCAAGTGAGATCTGTTGCGGCTGGATTTGTCAGCTCCCAGGTAATTTTATGTTGTTCGTGGATGTCTCCAAAATGTGTTAAAGGCTTGTGCTTGATCCGCAAGCTATGATAAAGTCCTTAGAAGTGTGTGTTTAAGCATTCTTGGTGTTTGCACAAGTTTGGCCTACTTAGATGCTAACACTCTTTGCGGATGTGTTTCATGGATTGTAGAAGCGTGTAAAGATGTATTTGGGTTCAAGCTAAGCCGTGAAATATTCTTCCTTAATTCATTTTCTCTGCAAGTTTGTTTAGGTCTAGACCTAATTTGAATTATGTATGTTTGCCGACCTCGGAGATTGTTCCAATGGTTGTAGATTGTATTGCCGACCTTGATGCTTGTTTCAAGGGTGATGATTGGTATAAATAAATGTAATGAATTTGTGTGTTTGATGTGGGGGATGAAAAAGATGCGAAGATGAGAGTGTTTGAGTTGTAAGGGCAGAGAAGACAATATATATATATATATATATATATATATATATATATATATATATAGTGCTTCAATGAAACTGAACTCAGGCATGTTATAGATGCTATTATATCAGTTCATGGCAGTGAGCCACCCCTCCTAGTAGTGAGCCACCCCTTCTGGCAGTGAGCCAACCCTCGACAGTGAGCCCTATTTGCAGTGAGCATCTCTTTGGATAGTGAGTCCTTGGGCAGTGAGCATTTTTTGTTATTCGGTATAGTTACTACATTATGTATAATGAAAAATTTGGATTAAATCAAAATGATAAAACAATCAAAATACATTACTTTCTCCAAATCTTCAATACCTCGAATAGATAGATGCAAGATGAATTGTTTGATTGATTTCATATGTTGGTTGCTCACAATTCGACAGCATAACATTTGCATAGGATTGAGATGATGGATGGAAGATTGATAGATGCAAAGGCTCTAATGTGATTTCAGCAACATAAGGATACTCCAACTTAATGCATCCAATGGCTTGGGAGAGGGTTGATTTATAAGTAAGGTTTAGTTCAAACGGATGGTTGGGATTTAAAGGCTAAATGATTGATGTGGACGGCTATGATTGATTAGTTATTCCCACTCTTCAAGGGAGTTGTCATGTGACAAGTGTCAAAGGAGATAAGACTCAAATGTGACCGTGTACATAAAAAGTACTACATGTGTGATTGTGTATATAAAAAATACATGCGAAAGATATTAAATAAAAAATGTAGTACCACACATGATTCAATTAAGAGGTGGACAAGTGTCGAAATGAGGTGAGAGGTGAGGACCTAATTTAAATATTTTATTTGAATTAGTTGGGATATTAGTTGGAATATGTGAGGGAAATTAATTAAATAAATAATTGGGAAGATGATTAAGATAGGATTGGGATATGAATGGGAAATTAATTAAATAAATAAAATTTATTTAATTAATTACAAAGTGAGATTATGAATGTGAAATTAATTAAATAAATAAAATTTATTTAATTAATTAGTTAATGGATAAGTGGACTTAAGAGTGGGATTAGGACAAAATGCTACATGATGTCTTAGTGATGTTTTTAACTAAGTGTTGCAAGACATAGACAAATTTGGGTGTCTACACATTATATTGTGAGCTAACACTCACTGTGGTTTTTCTCTTTTAGGGTTTTCCACGTAAAAATCTAGTGTTCATGTGTATACGATGTTGATGTGTTTAAGTTTTGTTTCTACACTTCATGTTTAATCTTCATAACAGACTAAGGGATTAAAGTAAGTGAATGAAAATGTGATCTTGTTTAAGAGAAGTTAAAGTTTTTGATACAACTGATTCACCCCCCTCTCAGTTGTCTTGTGCCTTCAACAATTGGTATCAAAGCCTAGTTCCTTGGAAGAAGTCTGATAGCTTAAGGAAGATCTTGGAGATTGAACACATGGCAGGTAAAAGGTATTCTAGCCCTAAAGAAATTGATTCAATTGAAACTATAGAAGAAGAATGCACGGTTGTCAGTGAAGAAGAACTCAAAGTTGCTCTTGAAGATCTTGAAAGCACTGAAATAGAAAATAGGGATCTGAAAGAAAATGTCAAGGAAGCAGATGATTGCATCAAAAAATTGAGGGAACAAGTCAAGAAGTTCAAAGAAAAACACAAGGAAGTTTTTGAACAATTGAGATCAGCAAATGAAATCTTGGATGATCTGAAAGTGCAAATTGAAGATAAGGCAAGAGTAGAAGAATATCTAAATCAACTGATGAAAGGCAAATCAGAAGAATGTGCTAAGCTTGAAAAGGAAGTTGGGAACTTGAAGTCAGATTTGGAGAAAGCAAAGAGTTATGAAGAAAAGTTCAAGATAAGTTTTGCAGAACTTGATGAGATTTGCTAGCCAGAAGAACTCTGATGACAAAGTAGGCTTGGGATTTGAGAAAGGTGAAAGTTCTAAAATAGGTCAAGAAAAGAATGCTAAGATCAAGAAGGACAAATGAAAGAAAATCTGGAACCAAAAGAATGGACCTAGAAAACCACCAGCCAGGAAACCAAATGCTCAAAGGTACCCATCTTTCAATGGTTATTGTAATTCATGGAATAAGTTTGGTCATAGGGCTACCCAATGTAGAAACAGAGTGAATCAAAATGTTCCATCTTTTTCTGGTCAGTGCTTTACTTGCAATAAAGTAGGTCATAAAGCTAATGAATGTAGAAGTTAGATAAGGAATAGTTACAACAATGGAAGGAATGCTCAACTTTCAGAGGTAACTGCTTTACATGCAAAAGAATTGGTCATAGAGCTAGTGAATGTAGAAGTCAGATAAGAAATGGTCATAACAATGGAAGGAATGCTCAATCTTTCATAGGTAAATGTTTTACATGCAATAGATTTGGACATAAGGCTAACCAATGCCGATCAAGGATGAATGGAAGGAACAATGGTAAGAGAAATGTTGTATGTTTCAATTGCAATAGGCTTGGACATATGGCAAGGTTCTGTAGAAGCAAGAATATGAAAAAGGATAATCATGTAGAATTGAAGAAATCGGTACAAAAGGTGGATCCAGTAGAAATCAAGAAGGAGATGAACACGGTATGGGTTAAGAAGGAAATTATTGAAGCCAAGAATGAGTCTGTGCCAGACTTTGGTGCAGACACTTCCTCCAGAAAGTGAATTGGGAGCTCTAGCTCAGGGTAGCTTTAGTGGAATATTTTGTTCCCCTAGCCAGAAAAGTGGTGCTAATAGCCAGCACGAGAATATGAGTTGAACAACAATATATCAGAACTTTTGGAGAAAATTCTGATAGAAAAGAGCTTAATGTGGAAGATTGCAAAGCAATTTAGATCTACTGTGAATGACAGAGAAAGTGTCTGACAACTTTTTAAACTAGCATTTATGGTGAATAGGTTTTGATGAAAAAGGTTTATAGGCAATCTTATTAAAAAAAAATTCACATTGCATTCGAATACTCAAAAAATCAAGGAGATCTGAATAGAGAAGTTGAAGCGAATTCAAGCGTTTGGTGTAAAGAAACCCTAACCGGAAACAAAAGGTATTTATAGTTCTCAATCTTGTAAAGTTTTTGTTAAGTTGTAAAAGATGTCAACCCCACAAGATGAGATGCAAAAAGAATTTGAGATGTCAATGTATGGTGAGATGAACTTCTTTCTTGGACTGCAAATTAATCAGACAGATAAGGGTGTTTTCATTTCACAATCTAAGTATGTCAAGGAGTTGTTGAACTAGTTTGGAATGGAAGAATCTAACCAGTTTGTACTCCCATGACAACTAGTTGCAAGCTCAACAAAGATGATGAATCCCCTAAGGCTGATCAAAGCAAGCATAGATCTATGATTGGAGGATTGCTATACCTAACTATTACCAAACCTGATATCATGCATGTAGTTTGTCTTCTAGCCAGATTTCAGGCAGATCCTAAAGAGCCACATGTTATGGCAATAAAGAGGATTTTCAGGTAATTGAAAGGCACTTTTGATTATGGTTTGTGGTATCCTAAGAACAATGACTTCAACCTAAGTGCTTACATAGATGTAGATTGGGCTGGATGTGTAGATGACAAGAAAAGTACAAGTGGTGGTGTGTTCTTTCTTAGAGACAGAGTTGTGTCATGGCAAAGCAAGAAGCAGGATTCGGTATCCTTATCTACTGCAGATGCATAGTACATTGCAGCAGCATCATGTTGCACATAAGTAATATGGATGAGACAAACTCTGAAGGTCATTCAAGTTGAGTATAAGGATCCAGTTCCTATTTTTTGTGATAATACTAGTGCCATTAACATTTCAAAGAACCTAGTGATGCATTCAAGGACAAAGCATATTTCTATCAGATATCACTTTCTAAGAGAGAGGGTTGCAGGGAAAGAAATAAAGCTTGAGTATGTGCCCACAAAAGATCAGGTTGCTAACATATTCACCAAAGCTCTTCCTAAGGATACATTTGAGTATCTCTGAGAGAAGTTAGGGGTTACTGCCCCTCCTGTGTTGAACTAGATGCATGTGGAAGTGCATCAGTCCAGTGTGGTTCAGGAGTCATTCCTTTCTAGACTAATGATGGAGGCTACCTCTCAGGGGGAGTAGGTCTAGTGTTACTGAAGAATGTTGCAGACTGAAGGAAGCATTCAAGGTAGTTAAGAACAAGTGCAAGTATGTGTAGTGGAAGGAGATGTATTGCCCTTTGCCATTGATGTCAAAGGGGAAGAGAGCTCATGTGAAAAACTTAGAGAAAAAGAGAGTTCATATGTGTAAAGAGAAAGGGGGAGATTGTTGCAAGTATGTGCTAATTGGTGTTGTCATTGATGTTAACATGTTTATGTAGTCATTAGTGTCAATTGTGCTCTTGTTTTTTTACTTGATTATGATGAGTTAGTTGCTTTGTATTGTGTTAAAGATGATAAGAATATGTTATTGAGAAAGTTAAAGAATAGTTGCTGACATATTGAGTATCCAAGTGTTCTTGAGAAAACCTAGTTCATATTGAAGATAGAGTTGTGAAGATGTATTCTGGCTTACTAAATACTGTCTAAGTTTTGCTCCGCATTTCTTACGTGTTGGACCGGAGTATGAGATTTGGATATGTTTTATAATAGTGTTTGAAGATGCTAAATCTAGAATTTGGTGGTCTGGATTATTGTGCAATAGAAGTTCTATTCACTAGTTTGAAGAATGTGCCTGGCAGCATTTGTAGTGTGACAGGGAGAAAGTATTTTTCTCCGCATTTCTCCACAATTTGGTTTTTGGTCTTGCGGTTCTGGACTTAAGTTTATAAGGTCCTTAGCTATCTTCGTTCCAAAGTATTTGTGATTTGGTGCTCCGAAAAGCAAGTTATTGATTAGTAGAGTTCAACAGTGTTTGTTGTGAGCAGTATGTGATCTGTCTTCAAATGATATTTGTTGTCTTCAAGTGAGATTTGTTGCGGCTGGATTTGTCAGCTCCCAGGTGATTTTATGTTGTTCGTGGATGTCTTTAGAATGTGTTAAAGGCTTATGCTTGATCTGTAAGCTATGATGAAGTCCTTAAAAGCGTGTGTTCAAGCATTTTTGGTGTTTGCACAAGTTTGGCTGACTTGGATGCTAACACTCTTTGTGGATGTGTTTCATGGATTGTAGAAGTGTGCTGAAGCGTGTGAAGATGTATTTGGGTCTGAGCTAAGCCGTGAAGTGTTCTTAATTCATTTGCTCCACAAGTTTGTTTTGGTCCAGACCTAATTTGAATTATGTATGTTTGTCAACCTTGGAGATTGTTCCAATGGTTGTAGATTGTATTGCCGACCTTGATGCTTGTTTCAAGGTTGATGATTGGTATAAATAAATTTAATGAATCCGTGTATTTGATATGGGGGATGAAAAAGATGCGAAGACGAGAGTGAGTTATAAGGGCAACGAAGATGATATATATTGTGCTTCAATGGAACTAAACTCAGGCATGTTATAGATGCTATTATACCAGTTCATGGCAGTGAGCCAACCCTCGGCAGTGAGCCACCCCATGGCAGTGAGCCTTATTTGCAGTGAGCATCTCTTTAGACAGTGAGTCCTTCGGCAGTGAGCTCTTTGGCAATGAGTCTCTTTTGTTATTTGATATTGTTACTACATTATATTGTGAGCTAACACTCACTGTGGTTTTTCCCTTTTAGGGTTTTCCATGTAAAAATCTATTGTTCATGTGTGTATGATGTTGATGTGTTTAAGTTTTGTTTCTACACTTCATGTTTAATCTTCATAACATATTAAGGGATTAAAGTAAGTGAATGCAAATGTGATCTTGTTTAAGAGAAGTTAAAGTTTTTGATACAACTGATTCACCCCCCCTCTTAGTTGTCTTGTGCCTTCAACAAAAAATAATATTTTTGATGACCAAATACATTCAGATCTGAATTTATTTTGTAAAAACCTAAATTGTATGGCCTTATACTTGATTGGTACGACTAGTACATGGATGGTACAACAAATCTATGACTACAAGAGGCTCCTAAAGAGGCAAATACAATTATATTTTAGCTTCCCTTGTTAGCACTAGCAGATCAAACCCTAGCGATGTTCCTCAGACCTGCATGAATGCCCATAATGTTGTTGTAAACTTGTACGAATGCCTAGAATTCTGTAGCAAACTTGTATGGTTCCGATTAATGTTGGTATGGCTGAAAATTAAATGTTGTACTGTATGGATTCGAATATAGGCAATTGGAATAAATTATCAAACTACCCTTATTGCTAGTGTTGACTGGAAACTCCCAAAAGATGTCAAAATGGATAATATTTAACCACTTCCAATGTTGTACAGACCTCTAGATGAGAGTTATAGATCTGGTAATGGTTGGCACACCTCCCAAACAACCACTAATTCTTCCCAAATTGATTAGTCCACCTTGCAAATGATTTCTAATTAAAAAAAATCTGATTTTTCCCAAGCTAGGCAACCTCTAGAATGATGTAAAAATCCTTCAATAATGCCAAACAACAATCTACCCTTTAGAAAATCTCCCAAAATCTCAAATAATTATTTTCTTGCAAATCTTGATCACCTTAACTTTGAAAATCTCCACAAACATTGAACTAGTACACCATGCAAACCCTAGGTGGATTTGCCAATGCTAGAAAATTGAAGATTTTCATCCTCACCTCCAAAAAAGAGACCCAAGAGGGTTTTCATCTTCCTAGATCACAAATTGCAGCCAAAAGTTTTTGTCCTTAGATGCCCTAGATTGAACAAAGTGTTCAAATTTGAAAATTGGATGCAAAAGGATAATTTGAATGATAATTGAAATGGAGATAAGTGTCTCCTTGATATACCTTTTTGAATTGGACCCTTGAGTCATAAATTTCTCTCCAAGTATTTAAAAATACTTTTTTAATTTAACTAAATTTTTAATTTAAGTATTTAAAAACTTTTTTTTTAATTATTTTAATTTATTTTAATATTAGTGTTTAAAAAATATTTTTATTTTAATTATAATAATATTATTAATTTGCCCTTTAAAATTAGAAATTATGTGGCCCAACTTAAATAATATTATTAATGATTTTTAATGGAAAAAGAAAGGGACATGAGAAGACCCTACCTACTATATTAGTTGGTTGTTGACTCATTCTACTTATGCATGCACGGTCTAATTTTTCTCTTTTTCTTGTAAGAGAGTTGTTGACAGTAAAAAGTATAATATAGTCTCTGGTCTAAAATTTCCCTCTCCATGGCCATCATCGCGGAAGCTTACATGCAACCATTGCTTGTCTGTAGCATGTTGACGTTGGTGGGGACAGTTTACCTTTGTTGGTTGTCACCAAGGCTGCTGCATGGAAGGTTGGAATATTTTGAGTTTGTCAGATATGGCGTTGGGCATTCTGTAATTGAATTTGAAATCACTCTAACCCCAGCAGCAAGATGTGCACATCACTTCACTTCTGACCACTGCATACTATAATTGATTTAATCTGTATAAGGATTTGCGAGGCATATTCTCAGAAACTAGGAGTGAAGAACAATCAGTTGGTTGTGGGATGGTAAAACATGGCAATTTGGCCATAGATCGAACTAGTCTAGCAAATTATTTCCACTTCAATTCTGGTCGGATATGCCTCAACCCACCAAGGATTACTCCACACAACCTAACTCTGCAGAGTCTCTAGAGGACATCTTAGGGTTACTCTTAAATATTATCTACTTCAACAGTCAAAGGTTAATTTTGGTCAATAAAAATAGGACAAATATTTACCACCTTTTGTTGTGAATAAGGTGTAAAATTGCTATTGACTGTTTGATCATTAAAATAGATGATATTTAAGTAGAGTGACATCCTCTAGGAGACCAATTGAACATTGCCATTCTTACATTAAAAAGAGAGAAGCATCATGTTGCCCCTCCTGTCTATGCACATTGTCTTCTCTCTTTTGTATTGGCTTGTGCATTAGTTTCTTGACAGGGGCTTCTGTCAATCACTTTTTTCCTTTCTGCTTGTAGGTAGAAGCATCGTTTCTTTTTAGCATTCCTGATATACAATAGTTCAATTAACCTCTTTAGATCAATCACAAACAATAATAGAGTTTCTCAACTCCTAGTTATTATAAACAACATAAAGGAAAATGGAGAAAGAAAGAAGTAAGACAAAGAAGATTGGATCTACCTATGTCACTTGTCTTCTCTTTTTCCCGAATCAGCTGAAAGAAGAGCGTGGATAGTTGGTTAGGCGAGACTTATTTGTGTGGTCTGCAAGAATGAGTACAAGCTTCAGGCTAAGTACTCAAAAAAATACAGTCAAAAAACTGTTTTTCACAGAAACGCCCTTCTCCTGAATTTAGGAGATCCTGAGATGTGTGAAATGGCAAACAATTTCTATCTCACAAATCCTGAGGTGGAAAGATACTATTAGAGAATTTTAGATTAGCTGGAATTATATATACTTTGATGAATTGGGAAACGAATATGAAGGGAGCTTATTATTTTAGAAGCCCTTACATAACCTACATAATTGTGAATATTTACCAGCACATTCGGTGGACTACAACATTAGGAATCGCTGCTTCTCTCCCATGGTTTCCCCGATTCACCAAATGACATTCGAACAAGTCATTTGCTTGTGAACAGCATATTTTATATTGTATCATGATATTATGTTGTATGTAGACTGGTCTTGTTTGTCTATCAGAGAATAAGGAACGAACCTATAATTCTGAAAAAATATAGACCTGCCTATGGGTCAAAATATTTAAAGGCTTTCAATAGACAACCATCGCTTAATAGAGACGCCAAGTGTGGGCTCAGCAGTTCAAAAATTCTACCATATACACAAATCACCAGAGGCAGGCAGCCTAGCAGTCTGGCAAATTATACCTGATTGCAAATAAACTACCCCATCCCTGCCAATAGCAAAAGCTCAATAATCTGACATTACTCTACTTAAATATTATCCACTTCAATGGTCAAACAGTTAATAGCGATTTTGCACCTCATTCACAACAAAAAGTGGTAAATATTTGTCCTAAAAAGTGGTAAATATTTGTCCGATTTTTATTGCCCATAATTGACCTTTAACTATTGAAATGGATGATATTTAAGAAATAGCCATCTGACACCTGCATACCAGGAAATAAGTTTACCCCACTCAAACCGAGCATCGCCTGTCCTGATTCCTACTGAATAGGGCTTTCAGGTCTATGAATGAAATAGCAAAAAGACCGATAAGTAGAATTGAGAGTAATAATAACATAGATAATATAGGAAATAGATAGATAAAAGAGAAAATCCAACCAAAGGGGTTGCAGTTTAATTGGTAAAGCTGATGGTGTGTCTTGCCATCTACCAAGATAATAAATCTCTGAAGTATGGAAGGACCAGATTTGATCCTTAGGTAACTTTAAATGAATAGACCTTCAATTTGAATTGCAGTTTAATTGGTGAGGCTGATGGTATGTCCTACCATCTACCCAACATTGTAAATCTCTTGAAGTATGAAAGGGCCAGATTTAATCCTTAAGTAACTTTAAATGAATAGATCTTTAATTGAAGGTCTGCTTACTCAACATGACATAATCAATACTTAAAAGGTATAAAAACAATATCTGAATAACCAGTTTATATCCATTACCAAAAAAAACAGAGAAAATCAAAGGAACAGTTAGAGTGTGAGCATATGACAATATAGTAGAACTAAGAGATCATCCCCACATGCATTCATAAACTTCCGAAAAAGGGCAGAATCCTCTTACACTTTTAAATTTTTCCTTCTCTTCAGAAATTCAACCTAATACAATTTTTTAAACAGAATCATATTTTCTTCCACAGAAGTTTATTATAATTACCCAGATCTCAAAACGAATGATTCTATAAAATTCCCCCAACTCACAGAAATCTGGGCAACGAAAATGAGCATCACAGCTTAGCTAAAGCGTGGTGAAAGAGATACGGGTCAGCATGGGCATCGAGAGCCTCCACAACCCCAGGAAAAGCCCCCAATCTGAGGCCACTGTAGACTTCCCTCTTCCATCCCCTGCCTGCCATCTTCTCCGCCTCCTTAACCGCCGCCTGCAAAGTCCCCACCGAATCCTGGAAAACGCCGTCCAAAATCCCTCTTTCCAAGCCCATCTGTGCGCTCAGCTTGCGGGCACCCATCACCACGTCACGCAGGGCGGCGGGCTGCAACTTGCTGCGAATCACCGCCATGAGACTCCGGGGAAAAAGCATACCATGATCGAGCTCGCTCATGTAGAGCACAGAGCGCCCCTGTGTCATAAAGCGGTAATCGTGCGCCAGCGCTAGCACGAATCCGCCCGCCGCCGCGTGGCCGCAGATGGCCGCGACGGTGGGGACGCCCAATCTCATGAAGGCCGCCAACATGTTCTCGAATTTCTCCCTGATTATGTCAAGACGGGCGCCGGGACTCTCCGCAATCCATCGCAGGTCGAGGCCGTTGGAAAAGTATTTGCCTGCGTTGGTGGTCACCAGAGCCGCTGCGTCTGGCGATTGTTCCACCACTTTGAGGGCGTCGCAGATGGCGTCGAGCGTGGTGGGATGAAACCTGTGATCATCGTTACCCACAAGCGTCAAAATATACACCTTTCCTCGCTTCTCGAGGCTGCACATATTCACTAAATCTGGACTCTGTCACGAGGCTTTCTTCCTTGGTTTTGCAAATAAATCAAGGGGAAGATAGGAATGGTCCATGAGCATTAATGGGAGGAAAGCGTTGGTCAATTATTTACGCGGGCCGCCCGCCTGCCCGTGTGGCTTTCCGTCAGTGATGACTCATCCGTGTTTATCCAGTCCAGAGCTCGGAGTCCCGTACAATATTTTTGTCAGGGACGATGTCTGTTTTTGTGAAGGGAAGCATTTAAAGATACATTTCCTTTTTAGGAAACGTTTGTGTTTTTTATTGTACAAATCTTGAAATTCTTAAGTGTTGAAAGTGTTCACCTCTTAGGACGTGTTCCCATGTTGCTGCTTACCTTATTTTGGTTAGCAGCCACTTCTCAACTTTTTTAGGAGATATTTGTGGAGGAAGTGACCCTATGAATATTTTATTTTATTTATCTTAATATATAAGTAGTTTTTACTTTAAAAAAAAAAAAAATCTTAATTATCTTAATTTAGAAGAAATTTTTTTTTAAAAAAGGGAAGGAAATATATGCAGCCACGTAACATATTTTTCATTATGCAGTGGCTTATTTCCAACCCCCTTTTCTCCAACAGGGTATCTGCAATTCCTAAATAGTCGTTGTTCCACAAAAATAGGAAAATATTCTATAGTATCCTTTCCCAAATTTGACATATTAAGACATTTTAGCTTAAAATACAATTGAAATTTTGAAAAGACTATATCATATAAAAGGAGAGATTTTGGACAAACTATCAAAATTTATATAGGATTGTGATGATGAACATATTTGGTTTTTATATAATTTACTTATACTGAAGTATGTCATAGTATTTTGAAGGCACTATCATAAAAAAATTGCTTGAAGCCATGTTTCCCATAATTATAAATTTCCATGGGACCACTCCAACTGCTTAATTTTAAGAGAAAAATAACTTAAGCAGCGCATGGGGACATGGGGTTATATGTGGAGGGAGAATTGATTCTCTGAGTATTATTAACTAGCACTTGCACCCATAGGAGGTTCAAGCAATACGCCCGTAGGAACAACCAGAGAGTTTAGAAAATTTTCCGGTGTGAATTTTTTTTATGGCGTGTGACAATCGGACCACTACAATGCTCACATATAAAAGCCTATCGGCTACATAATACTAGTACTTGCACCCATAACTTATCGACTAAATAATACTAGCACTTGCACCCATAGCTTATCGACTAAATAATACTAGCACTTGCACCCATAGGAGGTTCAAGGAATACGCCGATAGGAACAACTGACGAGTTTAGAAAGCGTGAGACAATTCCGAGCACTATAATGCTCACATATAAAAGCCTATGGGCTAATTAAACTGTTTGTAGATACAAATATTTATAGTTTAGTTGGTTAAGAATTTCACAAATAATTATAATGTTTTTAAGTATTGTTACATATGTAAACAAATGTTATAATAATAGTATTTGTTTTGTAATTGGAAAAAATAATGGAAATGTGATTTTGATTTTATCCATGCATATGAAGCTAGCAATTATATATAATGCAACTTTACCCCTAATAGCAAAGTTCATAGGGGTGCTTTGCTTTGTTGGAATTTTAATATAACGCAAACAGATATATGAAGACAAACCATGTAACATTTCTATGGCAATTTCTATGGCAAGATGAAGATTGGTACTTCGTTTTGTTGAAAGTTTTTCAATTTATAATATAAATAATTTTAAATTATAGCTTAGTGTGTATTTCCAAAACTTTTATATGTTTATTTTTTTAGAAAGGGTTGAACATTGTATGTTTATAATCGTTTTTATTTATAAATGATTTAATTATAATGATAGCAAAAGAGTTGTGATAGAGAGTGGATAAAATAAACCTCTTAATATAAAATTAACATTCATTATAGCAAGCACTTTCAACAATATTGCCCATCAAACCCAAAGGTCTAAAAAAAACTAACTTGAAGAAGGAACCAAGGTTGAAGGAAGGGGTCATTTCTCTGTCTGTATTGGTTTCTTCTAGCCATGTTCATCTTTAGAGTTCCATTGATGTATTGGGCATTTTATTCAGCATGTTGTTTCCTGTTGTTGGGTCACTTTGGTGTTTTTTGCTCTTTGGCAGCATACTTGTTTCTACTATAGATTCAGTTGTCTTTTTGGCTTATTCTTTGTAGCTGTATGCTGCTTTATTTCCCATGTAATTCTTTTGCTTTAATTCAATACAAAAAAATGACATTCATTTATATATCAAATTCATAAATCTAATAAACTAATACATATATGTTTTTTATTAGATAAGCAGGAAACAAGGGTCCTGACCCTTCACAAAAATTGTCCTAAGGCAAGGCAAAACAGGCCAAACACAACTAGAAACAACAAACTAACAACAAATACAAAAGGCAAAGTTGCAACAAGGCTGCAAGAAAAACAACTACAACAAAAGACTAAACAATATCATAACTAGATATAGCAGGTCGTATACCCTTGGCTCGAGGGCGGGTATGAGAAACATGCTTTAGAAGACCTTTCTTCCTTATTTGGACAACGGTCCAAGAAATTTCATTATCCCCATCCATAGAAACACGAGTTGGAGGGGAGACTCTCACCAAAGCCATAGAAGGGGGCAGTGCCTAGGGAGAGGAATGTCTGGCCAAGGAAGACAACCTTTGAGAAGCTTCCATACAAATACGAAAAGGTTCGTCACCATCAACCACATAAATGGGGCTGGGAACTGAAGTAGCAAGAAGCATCATGAGTGAGGCAGGGGCCTCCTTCCCATCATCAACAAGAGGCTTAGAAGCCTTTGAGACAGAAACATCATCAATAACATCTATCGTAAGGTGTTCCTATAGGCATTCTTCCACCAAGATGAAGAATGCAAGACCTTCAAGCGTGGGTAGTCTGATGCCAAATGACCCGTATCAAAGCACCACTGGCATTGGAAGGGGATACCTTCATAATCCAAACGCTGACACCAAGAGTGATCAACAACTTGCAAAACAACCTCTGTTGAGAGAGGCATAGTGGTGCAGGTTAAATTTCAAGAGTCTTATCAGACTATTAAAATAAGCAGCTAGAATAATACACAAATACCACAACAAAGAACTCAAAAAACAATAATGAATGTTTTATTTATTTGCAATAGTAGAATAAACCAGGAGTACAATCTTCTTCTTTGAGATTACATTCAATTATTCTCCACACTACCTTCCAAAATAATCGAACCCCCAAAACAAATAACCAAGATCACATTTTATACTTCCCAGGTGGAAGTTGAACCAATTAGCAACATTTCAGTTATGGAAATTGAACGGCGAAGGTATCCTCTGAAACTCCCTCCTTTGCAATGTATTGGAAACCTCTCAAATTGCGAGCTCAAACTGTCTTTCAGCAAAGTTCACTTCCACGAACCTTGGAATTTCACTCTTTCGGTGAAATCACCCCTTCACGAACCATTGATTCCCTTATAATTTCTCCATTGGCAATTTAGACTTCTATGAACTTTAAATCTTTCCTATTTCGGAAAAGTTTGATTTTGATTTCCACAAACTCCCTTTCGACGTTCGTACTAGTTCGCGAACTAGTGTGTATGTTGCAACATCACTTAACACACATCTTTGATCTCCTTTTTCGACAATGAGAGCATCTTTTCGAACCTTGATGTCCACCGAAACATAAAAGGAAATCCTACAAAACTCCTTTTCGGTGAAAAAACACATTCCATGAACCTTGGACTTATATTCCCTTTTGGCATAAATGACATTCAATGAACCAAAACAAATTTGAACTCCCTTTTGAACCATCTAATTGGTTCACAAACTTAAGTGCTCGCCAAAACTAAACTCTTTTCAGCAGCAATGGCTTTTGGTGAAATTCCATCCCGTGAACTATTCAACTTCTTTGACAACATCACCTGTCGGTGAACCAAATGAAATTTGAACTATTTTTGGCATTCTCATACGTTCGTGAACTTATGTATTCACTGAAACTATGCCTTTCAACAATTCCTTTGGTTCACAAACTTATATGTTCACCGAAACTATGCTTTTAGGCACTTTTGGATAACTTTGAACCAAAACTTGTGTTGCTTTCAACGGATAAGTGAAAATACAATCTTTTGAATTGTCTTCCCAATGCCTTTTCAGTGCTTTTCTTGGTTTGTGAACTTAAGAGTTCACTGAAACTTTCCATTTAACTTCTTTTTAAAATATTTTGGTGCAAGCAATAGTTCACGAACTTGTAAAGTCTCCGAAAAGCAATTGAGACATCCTTTTTGGTATAAAGGTAGGCTAGAAAACCTACAATTTCGGCGAAAAGCTTGGTTTGCGAATTGCAAGCTTCACCAAAACACTTTTGAACTTAGCCATTTTCTTCCAAATCTTGCCAAGATGAAATGGCAAAAACCCATTTTGCTCCTCTCCAATGTGATGACCTTCACTTGGCCCAAAAAATGGAATTTCTCTCAAAGCAAAATTTGTAAAACCAACTGCAACACAACAACAAAGAAGAAAACAAAATTTAGGAATATTTTTTGGGTGACATAGGATTGCTTGTGAACCTAGATACTTCTACATCAGACACGGTGTGTAAGTGAAATGTTCCATGAGGCTACAAATCATGAACATTTAGGTATATTCCACACTTCACTAATTCTGAAGCTTGCATCCAAGAGGCTTCATCTGTTGATCTATCCTTCTAATGGATAAGATAGTCCATATATTATTTCTCCCTTATTCTTTTTGCCACTCACGAATCAATCACATTGTCTACTTGTTCAAATTCCTTTTCAGGCAACTAATGTACCCATCCATGTGTATCTTGCAAATTTGAATTTAAATTCCCTTGTGTACTTGTTTCCCCTTCATAATATCTGTACAAATTAGCAACTTTGAAGATGGGAGAAATATCTATACCTGCTAGAAGTTCAATCTCATAGGCATTGGATGAAAACTTTCACAATACCTTACAAGGTCCTATCTTCTTTCAATTCAATTTATTATATGTTCCTTGTTGGGACCTAAATCCTTTCATAAATGTGTCAAAAGCAAATCCCCTACTTGAAACTCATCTTCTCTCCTATGCACATTAGTATGCTCTTTGTATTTCTTAGCACTCTTTTCCAAAGTTTCTTTCACATCCTTATGCAACTCATGAAGGTACTCAACAAAATCTTCAGCCACAACACTTTTCTTGCTCAAATCAACACTATCTCTTAACTCATTCACACCCCTTAGGCTATATCCATAGACAATATGGAAAGGATTTTTCCCTACACTCCTATTGACTGAATTATTATAAGCAAACTTTGCCTCAGCCAATATCAAGTTCCACTGGTTTAGTTTATCACCTACCAAACATCTTAGCAAATTACACAAACTTCTATTTACAACCTCAGTTTGACCATTAGTCTAAGGATGGTATGCTAAATTGAAGCCCATTTGTGTACCCATTTTCTTCCACAAGGTACCTCAAAAATGACCAACAAACTTCACATCACGAGCTAAAACAATACTTTTAGGCAAAGCATGCAACCTAACTACCTCCTTGAAAACCAATGTAGCTATGTGGGAAGCATCATTACTCTTTTGACAAGGAATAAAATGAACCATTTTGGAAAATCTGTCAATAACAATAAAAATAGAATCATTACCTCTTTGTGTTTGAGGCAATCCCAAAACAAAGTCCATACTTATGTGTTTCCACGGTCTCTCTGGTATAAGCAATGATTGACACAAACCAATATTCTACCTTACTCCTTTTGCATGTTGGCAAAATCTACAAACTTGCACCAACTTCTTCATATCTACAGTCATACCAGGCCAAAAATAACCTTCATTCAATTGTGCCAATGTTTTATCAATACCAAAGTGTCCACTCAATCCATTGTGCTATGTTTTTCTCGCATCAAATTGTCCCTCATGGATCCTTGAGGTATACATAGTCTTTTGTTTTTGGACAACAAACCTTCCTAAATAAAATACTCCAACCATGGTGTCTTGTCCTTATTAACTAGATTCATACATGTTGCCCATTCTTCCTTGAAATCAACATCCTCTTCATACAACTCCCTCATATAATCAAAACCAACTCCATTCACTCTCATTTCATTCAACAATAGACATCTCCTACTCAATGCATCAACTACTCGGTTAGATTTTCCACTCCTATGTTTCAAAACAAAAGAATAAATCTGCAAAAATTCAACCCATTTCATGTGTTTCTGATTTAACTTACCTTGTTTATTAATGAACTACAAAGCATGATGATCAGTAAACAGTACAAACTCCTTTGGTAGCAAGTAGTGCCTCCATTTCTTGAGTGTCTATACAATTGCATAAAACTCTTGATTATATACAAAATATTTCCATTTTGCCTCATTCAATTTCTCATTGAAGTATGCAATTGGTCTTCTCTCTTGACTTAAAACTCCTCCAATGGATGTTCCACTGGCATCACAATTGACTTGAAATACTTTTGTAAAATCTAGTAGCGCCAACACTGGTTGTTCAATCACTTTCTCCTTCAACATGTCCATAAACTCTTTTCCACTGCTGTTGTCCAAACAAACTCTCTCATATTACTATTCATTGTTTCAGTAATAGGTGCACAGATTCCACTAAAATTACAAATGAGCTTCCTATATAAGCTTGCCAAGCCATTAAAACTTCTGGCTTCAAACATACTTCAAGGTGAAGGCCAATCCACAATCACCTTGGCCTTTCCTGAATCTATCTTCAACCCATCACCGGAAACAACAAACCCCAAATATACTAGTTATTCTTTCATGAAACTACATTTCTTCACATTTACTAACAATTTCTCATTTTTTAACCTTTGCAAAACTGATTTAATATGTTGCAAGTGCTCTTCTTTGGTCTTATTGAAAATCAAAATATCATCAAGATACACAATGACAAACTTACCAAGAAAAGGCTTTAACACTTCATTCATCAATTTCATGAAGGTGCTGGGAGCATTTGTCAATCCGAATGACATCACCAACCATTCGTACAAACCATCTTTTGTCTTGAAGGATGTCTTCCACTTGTCCCCTTCTCTTATCCTAATTTGATGGTATCCACTCTTCAAGTCAATTTTTGTTAAGTACTTGGCTCCACTCAGACAATCCATCATATTGTCCATCCATGGCGATGGAAACTTATAATTGATGGTTATCTTGTTTATTTCTCTTGAATCTGTACACATTCACCACTCTCCATCTTTCTTCGGGGTTAACACTGCTGGTATAGTACAAGGACTGAGACTTTCCCTGATCAACCCGTTATCCAACAACTTTTGTACTTGTCTATTTATCTCCCCATTCTCCATAGGCAGACATCATCCTAGACAGTGCTTTATTTGGAAAACTCGCACCCATAATCAAATCCATGCAATGACTAATGTCTCTCACATGCGACAGTCCATCCGACAACTCTTTCATCATGATGTCTGCATACTCATCCAAAATTTCTTAAATTTTTATTGGCAACTCTTCTTGTGTCTCTATTGTCATAACTACTGCAGGCATGGGAACAAAAGCATATCATACTCATTTTTCTTCAACTCTTTCAAAAATTGTTTTCCAAAAATTAAGCAAACTTTCTAACTATTTTCAATTTCATCTTCTTTATCCTTCAATGGATTCAAAATGAATTATTTCCCATCCTTCTTTATTTTATATGTATTGATCCTTCCATCATGCACAACTTGTCTATCAAACTTCCAAGGTCTACCCAAAAAATATGGCATGCATCCATTCACATTACATCACATAAAATTTTCTCCTTATAACTACCAATTTGGAAACTTACAAGACATTGTTCTCTTACCACCAAAATTGATGTTCTTTCTACAACCAGGGAACTTTATAACGACTGGGATGTTTCAACCTCTTCAATCTCAATTTGTTTACCATATCTTCAAGCAAAATATTGTCCATATGGACACTATTCACTATCACTTTGCAACATTTACCTCTTGACTTGCATCTGGTTCAAAACAAATTCCTCCTTTGAATTGGTTTAGATTTCTCCTTCTCTGGATTCAACAAAATCCTTCACAACATCAAGGATTCTCCATCCTCGGGATATTCTCCAAACTTTGGTGAAGCCACACTTTCATTATCAACTTGTGCCACATTTATTCTTGCCTCTTTTCCTTTCCCACTACTATGTTGTATTTGAGAACATTCAAATGTCGTATGCCTAGTTTCTCTACATTGAAAACAAGTGCCACTAAATCCTCTTCCTCCGCCTCTTTCAAAAGATCCTCTTCCTTTGGAATAATCACCTCTTCCTCTTGAATAATCTCCTCTTCCTTTATTTTCTCAAGTATTTGTTTGCGATGTACTAACCTCTCCTTGTTTATTTTGGTATCCTCTTCCACCACTAGACCTCTCCGTGTTTAGTCTCTCTTAGTTAGTTATAAAGGATTACTAAGTATATTCCTCATTGGTTGTTGTGTTTCTGCATTTGGGTATCCAGAAAGTGCTTGTTTTCATTCTACATTATCTCATCCTTTTTTGAACTATGGACTCTATAGCCCATCTGAATAGGCACCGGTATGGAAGTGTCTGGTCACCCACACCTCTTTTAAAACTAAAAAAAATCTATCAAGTGTGAAGTAAAAATAGTTAAAATTGTATGCATTATTGTGGTTTAGCCTTGTAACCAAGAAATATTGTTAGTGAGCCTCCCAAGTGCCATTTTTAGCAAACCAAATATGCATACTAGCACTTTCCACTATTGCAAGAGTGCTTTTCATTAGCTTAAACAAAAGTTTTAGTGCAGCAAGCTTGTCTTAATCGAGTGACTGTATTTGGGGATTAAAACAACAATTTGGGTATTGTTGCAATGATATGAGTCTGAAAATATTTAGTTTTGTGATTGATCCCTACTAAGGGATACCTCTAGGAATACCCACCTTGGCTTAGCTGACGCAAAAGTGAAGAGGAGATTGCCCACTCCTAACCATTGGCCCTTAATCATTCTTATCTTGTTGATGAACCTCTTTTCCACCTCCTCAATGGAGGTTGAGTAATGTTCTAGGGATTAGGATATGCTATTTTGGGAACCAATAGGAGTATAAATTTTCCAGCATGCTTATGCTTTGGAAAGATTTTGCATACACTCCATTCTTGTCCTCCATTCGAACTTGAGAAGGTTGAACTTCCCAAAACAAGGGGATGATTGGAGTCCCAGTTTGGGTGACCAAATGGAGCTCATCCAAACACGATTTGGATTCTGCATAGTTGGGAGAGAGGATTACAACATAAACAAAAGTTATGTGTATTGCACGAGTTATAGCTTCAGGTATGTATTGCCCCACTCGTAGAGAACTTTTGTCTAGAAACAATTTACATCCTCTATTATGAAGATTATCATATAAGAAACTTACTAGAGATTGTTTTGTATTCTTTCCGAGGTGATTAATGAAAACCTGATATGTAGATGTAGGAACAAGATAATGGAAGGAAGGATTGGCATGATATAGCGGGGGTGAAGAATGGGAAGGAATAATATTTCCCAAGGTAGAATCATGCTTAACAACATACCTGTGTTTACAGTGTTAGATTAAGACCGCCATACATATATCTTATCTTTCTCTCTTTGGATTTTGCAATAATTCATGGCTCACATCTTCCAATTCATCAAATCTAATCTAATACAAGTTTTTGCATGTGTGTATGTGGTTGTGCATGTTTGTATACTTATGTGCACTAAATGATTAATTTGAGGTTCTTCTTGTTGCAGATCAGGGGGATTGGAGTTATGTGTTGGGGGATGAATTGGGTTTGGAGTAGTTTGGTTTAAAATCAAGCCTTGTATAGATAAGGTGATAGAGGAGGTTATGGATTGTAAATAGATTGCAAAAGATAGATTGGTCACTGTAGAGGATGCGAAGAGTGTGAAATTGGACATTGAGATTATGACTAGCCTCTGTGGGCAACCAATATTGTAGCACTCAAGGTGGTCTTTGAGGAAGAGGCACATGTGCATTTGGTCATGGAGCTCTTTAATTGGTTGCAGAAGCAAGGTAGATATTCTAAGCATGATGCTACTCAATTGTTTAAGCATATAATGGAAGTGGTCAAGTATTTCCATGATAATGTTGTAGTGCACAGGGATTTGAAGTTGAAAAACATTATCTTTGCCACCAAATCTCATTCTTCTCTAATCATGCTAGCTGGCTTTGGATTGGCTACATATTTCAAACCAAGTATGCATTTGATTAATTTCTTAGATTTGCTTGGTTTTTGCAAATAGGCTTAGGCTACTAGTATCACATCTTGGTTTGGCCACTTGAACTACCGCTACTTGCAGTAGTTAAGCCAATAGGACATGGTTTCAAGGTTGCCTTCTATTCAGTTTTATGATGGATTCTGCCAAGGTTGCATTCTTGGTAAGCATCTTGAAGAGAAATACGATAAAGGCAAAGCATGGAGGGACACACAACTTTTGGAGTTAGTACATAGTGACTTGGTAGGATCATTCCTGCATCCTTCCTTCAACAGGGCTCGATATGTTCTGACATTCATTGATGATCTTTCTAAATACACATGGGTTTACTTTCTCAAACAAAAGTCTAAGGTCTTTGAGTCTATTTAGGACTTCAAAGCTTATGCAGAGAAATAGTTCAAGAAGACCATCAAGATTTTGCGTATAGACAATAGGGGGAGTATATCAACCAAATGTTTGAACAATTTTGTGCCTCAGAGGGCATTGATCTTTAGCACATAGTTCCCTATAGTCCACAACAGAATGGTGTCATAGAGCAAAAAAATAGGTCCTTGAAAGAGATGACCAAATGTATGATTCACTCCAAGTCAATGACACCTCAGTATTGGGTGGAGGCCATCAACTATGAATGTTACATCTAGAACCAGGTTCCTCATCAAGCTGTGAAGGGGGTCACTCCTTTTCAAGCTTGGATTGGTTGAAAGCCCAGAATAAAACACTTTCAAGTGTTTGGTTCTCCTGCATGGGCCCACATCCCAACATATAAATGTAAGGCTATGGATCTGCAGAGCAAACCTTGCATATTTGTTGGGTTCCCCGATGGTGTCAAAGGATACTACTTCTCCACCCCACCACTCATGAGTTGTTTATTGAGAGGAGTGTTTGTCTTGAGGAGGATGTGGGTAAGTGCAAGAAGATGGGGGGCCAAAAAGTGGCCAAATTAATTTTAAAAAAAATTAGGTCAAAACGTGAGCGCGTTATAACGCGCTCGCGTTATTCTTTTCTTTGCATTTTTCCTTTTCCACAAAAGTTTGTGTTGTTTTTCATGTTTTAAATAACACGAGCGCGTTATGTTCAACTTAAATTTTTTTATGTTTAAGGCTATTAATCATGTATGTATGTATGCCTATATGTATGTATGTATCTATGTATGCCTATATGTATGTATGTATAGTGTCGAGGGTAGAGGAGGGTAGAGATGGGAGCGAGCCAGATAGGGGAGGAGAGGGGTGGATAAGGATTGAGTGATTAAGGTTTAAGGTTAAGGGTTGAGCATTTAGGGATAGGATTTAGAGTTTAGGGATAAGGGATTAGAGTTTAGGACCTTGAGGGATTAGGGTTTAGGGTTGAGGCTTTAGGGATAGCGTTTAGGGTTAAGGGTTGAGGGATTAGGGTTAAGGTAGAGTGTTGAGGGTAGAGGGATTAGGGATAGGGTTTAGGGTTGAGGTATTAGGGTTTAAGGTATAGTTTAGTAGTTCTTGTGGATAGAGCAAGTAAACAATGGGAGATTATTTGCCTATTTCATAACAATATACCTCCCCCTTAAACCCTAAACCTAATCCCTCAACCCTCAACCCTAATCCATCATCCCTCAACTCTAGTCCCTCATCCGTAAACCCTAAATGCTATCCCTATTCCTAAACCCTCAACAGACTTGATACTATACCTTAAACCCTAATCCCTTATCCCTAAACCCTCCAACCCTACCCCTAATCCTTACACCCTCCACACTCTACTTTAACCGTAATCCCTTGAACCTCAACCCTATCCCTAAACCCTTGACCCTCGAACCTCAACCCTCAACCCTCGACATCAAACCCTAATCCCTCAACCCTTAACTCTGATGCCTCAACTCTCAACCCTAACCCTAAACCCTAAACACTAAACCCTCAACCCTCAACCCTCAACGTCAAATCCTAATCCCTCAACCCTTCACTCTAATCCCTCAACCCTAAACCCTATACCTAAACCCTCAACACTATACCTTAAACCATAATCCCTCAACCCTAACCCTAAACCTTGTCCCTAAACCCTAATCCCTCAACCCTCAACCCTAATCCGTCATCCATCATCCCTCAACTCTAATCCCTCATCCCTAAACCCTAAATGCTATCCCTATTCCTAGACCCTCAACAGGCTCGATACTATACCTTAAACCCTAATCCCTCTACCCTTGACACTCTTATTTAACCCTAATCCCTTGACCATTAACCCTATCCCTCAACCCTCAACCCTCAACTCTCAACATTAAACCCTAATTCATCAACCCTAAACCCTAATCCCTCAAACCTAAACCCTATCCCTAAACCATCAACCCTCAACACTATACCTTAAACCCTAATCCCTATCCCTCAACCCTTAACCCTTAAAATTTAAACCCTATCCCTACACCCTCAACACTTGACACTATATCTTAAGCCTTAAACCCTCATCCCTAAAGCCTCAACCCTTAATCCTTAAACCTTCAACCCTAAACCCTATCCCTAATCCCTCTACCCTCGACACTCTAACCCTAACCTCAACATTAAATGCTAATCCGTCAACCCTAAACCCTAATCCTAAACCCTCAACCCTTAACACTATACCTTAAACCCTAATCCCTCAACCCTCAACCCTAAACCTTATCCCTAAACCCTAATCCCTCAACCCTCAACCCTAATCCATCATCCCTCAACTCTAATCCCTCATCCCTAAACCCTAAATGCTATCCCTATTCCTAAACCCTCAACAGACTCAATACTATACCTTAAACCCTAATCCCTTATCCCTAAACCCTCCAACCCTATTCCTAATCCTTAAACCCTCCACACTCTACTTTAACCATAATCCCTTGAACCTCAACCCTATCCCTAAACCCTTGACCCTCGAACCTCAACCCTCAACCCTCGACGTCAAACCCTAATCCCTCAACCCTTAACTCTGATCCCTCAACTCTCAACCCTAACCCTAAACCCTAAACCCTAAACCCTCAACCCTCAACATCAAATCCTAATCCCTCAACCCTTCACTCTAATCCCTTAACCCTAAACCCTATCCCTAAACCCTCAACACTATACCTTCAACCCGAACCCTAAACCTTGTCCCTAAACCCTAATCCCTCAACCCTCAACCCTAATCCGTCATCCATCATCCCTCAACTCTAATCCCTCATCCCTAAACCCTAAATGCTATCCCTATTCCTAGACCCTCAATAGGCTCGATACTATACCTTAAACCCTAATCCCTCTACCCTCGACACTCTTATTTAACCCTAATCCCTTGATAATAACCCTATCCCTCAACCTCAACCTTCAACCCTCAACACTCAACTCTAAACATTAAACCCTAATTCATCAACCGTAAACCCTAATCCCTCAAACCTAAACCCTATCCCTAAACCATCAACCCTCAACACTATACCTTAAACCCTAATCCCTATCCCTTAACCCTTAAAACTTAAACCCTATCCCTATACCCTCAACACTTGACACTATATCTTAAGCCTTAAACCCTCACCCCCAAAGCCTCAACCCTCAATTCTTAAACCTTCAACCCTAAACCCTATCCCTAATCCCTCTACCCTTGACACTCTAACCCTAACATTGACATTAAACACTAATCCGTCAACCCTAAACCCTAATCTATCAACCCTAAACCCTCAACCCTCAACACTATACCTTAAACCCTAATCCATCAACCCTAAAACTTAATCCATCAACCCTCAACCCTAAACACTATTAATAAACCCTCAACCCTTGACACTATACCTTAAACCCTAATCCCTCAACCCTCAACCCTAATACCTCAACCCTCAACCCTAATCCCTCATCCCTAAACCCTAAACTCTATCCCTATTCCTAAACCCTCAACCCTCGACACTATACCTTAAACCCTAATCCCTTATTCTTAAACCCTAAACACTATCCCTCAACCCTTAACCCTTAAAAATTAAACCCTAAAACCTATCCATAAACCCTCGACGCTCAACACTATATTTTAAACCCCAATCCCTTAACCCTCAGCCCTAAAGCCTCAACCCTCAATCGTTAAACCTTCAACCCTAAACCCTATCCCTAATCCCTCTACCCTCAACACTTTACTTTAACCCTAATCCCTTGACCATCAACCCTATCCCTAAACCCTCAACCCTCAACTCTCAACATTAAACCCTAATCTGTCAACCCTAAACCCTAATCCGTCAACCCTAAACCCTATCCCTAAACCCTAAACCCTCAACCCTCAACACTATACCTTAAACCATAATCCCTCAACCCTAAACCCTATCCCTAAACCCTCAACACTATACCTTAAACCCTAATCCCTCAACCCTAACCCTAAACCTTGTCCCTAAACCTTAATCTCTCAACCCTCAACCCTAATCCGTCATCCCTCAACTCTAATCCCTCATCCCTAAACCCTAAACACTATCCCTATTCCTAGACCCTCAACAGGCTCGATACTATACCTTAAACCCTAATCCCTCTATCCTTGACACTCTTATTTAACCCTAATCCCTTGACCATTAACCCTATCCCTCAATCTCAACCCTCAACCGTCAACCGTCAACCCTCAACTCTAAACCCTAATCCCTCAAACCTAAACCCTATCCCTAAACCATCCACCCTTAACACTATACCTTAAACCCTAATCCCTATCCCTTAACCCTTAAAACTTAAACCCTATCCCTATACCCTCAACACTTGACACTATATCTTAAGCCTTAAACCCTCATCCCTAAAGCCTCAACCCTCAATTCTTAAACCTTCAACCCTAAACCCTATCCCTAATCCCTCTACCCTCGACACTCTAACCCTAACCTTGACATTAAACACTAATCCGTCAACCCTAAACCCTAATCTGTCAACCCTAAACCCTCAACCCTCAACACTATACCTTAAACCCTAATCCATCAACCCTAAAACCTAATCCATCAACCCTCAACCCTAAACACTATTAATAAACCCTCAACCCTTGACACTATACCTTAAACCCTAATCCCTCAACCCTCAACCCTAATACTTCAACCCTCAACCCTAATCCCTCATCCCTAAACCCTAAACTCTATCCCTATTCCTAAACCCTCAACCCTCGACACTATACCTTAAACCCTAATCCCTTATCCCTAAACCCTAAACACTATCCCTCAACCCTTAACCCTTAAAAATTAAACTCTAAAACCTATCCATAAACCCTCGACGCTCAACACTATATTTTAAATCCCAATCCCTTAACCCTCATCCCTAAAGCCTCAACCCTCAATCGTTAAACCTTCAACCCTAAACCCTATCCCTAATCCCTCTACCCTCAACACTTTACTTTAACCCTAGTCCCTTGACCATCAACCCTATCCCTAAACCCTCAACCCTCAACCCTCAACTCTCAACATTAAACCCTAATCCGTCAACCCTAAACCCTATCCCTAAACCCTCAACCCTCAACCCTCAACACTATACCTTAAACCATAATCACTCAACCCTAAACCCTAAACCCTATCCCTAAACCCAACAAAACTACTTTGCCTTATGTTAGGTTGTTAAACCCATCATTTTTGACACTCTTCTCTTAAAGATATTTGAGTTGCAAGAATATGTCAGAAAAATGGCTATGAACTTTTTTAATGTTAGTAATGTTATATGGCATGTTTTTCTGGCCCATCTGGGGTTCATTATGCCAATAGGTGTACACACTATGAGAAAAGCTTTGCGTATGGTACATCCACAGTGAGTAATTAACAGTTGAAATCAGAAGGATGATCATTATGAGAAAAGCTTTGCATTGGGGTACATCTATGTTTTTTGTTGTCCACCCTGCACTTAGGGGAGGTATATTGTTATGAAACAGGGAAATAATCTCCCATTGTTTACTGGCTCTATCCACAAGAACTACTAAACTATACCTTAAACCCTAATCCCTCAACCCTAAACTCTATCCCTAATCCCTCTACCCTCAACACTCTACCTTAACCCTAATCCCTCGACCCTTAACCCTAAACGCTATCCCTAAAGCCTCAACCCTAAACCCTAATCCCTCAAGGTCCTAAACTCTAATCCCTTATCCCTAAACTCTAAATCCTATCCCTAAATGCTCAACCCTTAACTTTAAACCTTAATCACTCAATCCTTATCCACCCCTCTCCTCCCCTATCTGGCTCACTCCCATCTCTACCCTCCTCTACCCTCGACACTATACATACATACATATAGGCATACATAGATACATACATACATATAGGCATACATACATACATACATATAGGCATACATACATACATATAGGCATACATACATACATATATATAGGCATACATATAGGCATACATACATACATGATTAATAGCCTTAAACATAAAAAAATTTAAGTTGAACATAACGTGCTCGCATTATTTAAAACATGAAAAACAACACAAACTTTTGTGGAAAAGGAAAAATGCAAAGAAAAGAATAACGCGAGCGCGTTATGTCTTGCTTTGGGAATCCCAAGCCTTGGGCTTGGGATTTGCTTTGGATTTCCAACCCAAAGGCTTGGAGTGCCTTTTGAACAGTAACAGACGTGTTTTTCCATATTCTTCAAGATTTTAGATAATTTCGTTCGTGCTAACCCTCAGATTTGCACGTGTTTCAAGGTCAAACAATTCGAACACCTGGGTAATGTTAGGCTTTCTCTCAGCTATCTGACGATGTAATTTTTTTCACATTTTAACAATGTTAAGCCTTTCATCTTTAATTTCTTTTGTTTGTGTGTCCGTTTTTGGGCAAAAACCATTGTTTGGTCTTTTTTTCATTGTAAATTAACTATTCATTGAAATTTCAAAAAAATACATATTTAGAAACTAGACTCCATTCTACAAATATTAAAAAAAGAAAAAAATGATTTTCGATTAGTTTTCAAAATTTATAGGGGTAGCACGGCCAAAATTTTGTTTTTTAGGATGTGTCCACTTTGAAAATTACTAAAAAATCAAATATTCATCAAACAATTATCAGAAAAATCAGGCATAAACTACATGCTATTAGCTAATTTCTCACTGAAGCAATTTTAAAAATACCAAAAAAAAGTTGACCTTTTGAGGGAGCCACAAAACATGCTATGTTATGTTTTTTTGACAGAAACAATACCAATTTCTGTGGCTCCCTCTTTTGAACCCCTTAATCTATGCCATTTTCAAAAAAAAATAGTA
The DNA here is from genome assembly GCA_027924645.1 of Cunninghamia lanceolata. Taxonomy (NCBI): domain Eukaryota; kingdom Viridiplantae; phylum Streptophyta; class Pinopsida; order Cupressales; family Cupressaceae; genus Cunninghamia; species Cunninghamia lanceolata. The sequence continues at coordinate 382,998 of BSBN01001098.1, forward strand.
GTTTAGAAAGTAGAGTCGGAGCACTACGAACATTGTTTTGGTTGCATCTCCAAATTTTGAGTGTAACTATGCTCAATTTCTCATCCAAGGCCAGTATTTCCTGATTTCAGAAAAAAAGTGGCCACTTAAGACCCCTTTTTGGCCCCCCATCTTCCTGCACTTACCCATGTTTCCAATTCTTCTCCTACCACTTCTCCATCTACAATCACTTTGGAGACATTGCGGCATGATGATAGTTCTTTTGAGGATCTTAATCCTCCTGCTCTTGATGAGGAGTCTTCTTCTTCCACTTCAGATGGTGATGATGATGAGGAGGATTCATCTTCCTCCTCTCCTAGTCATCATTCAAAAGGTGATGATTCTCCTCCAGATTCTCCTATTGGGCCTCTTTGGGCTCGTAAGACATTGGAGTCAGCAGGTGATTGGGTTGATGATCCTTCAGATGCTACAAGAATCAGGTCACAGTTCGAGCAGGCTCCACATCTCTTCATTGCTTCAACTTCTGATCCACAGTCTTTTTGGGAAGCTTTTGGTGTCCCCGAGTGGGATGCTACTATGTAGGAAGAGTTCAGTTTCTTGGAGAGGAACCACACTTGGGATCTTGTCCCGCTGCCTGAGGGAAGGAAACTTGTTCGATGCATGTGGATCTATCGGACAAAATTTACCACAGATGTGTCAGTTGATAAGCATAAGGCTTGCCTAGTCACTAAAGGACTTTGCCAAGTTCCTGGGATTGACTACTCTGAGACTTTTGCACCAGTTGTCAAAATGGGATTGACTACTATGAGACTTTTGCACTAGTTGTCAAAATGAATTCCATCTGACTTATCCTTGCTATTGCTGTAGTCCATTGTTAGGAAGTTCATCAGATGGATGTAAAGAGTGCTTTTCTTCATGGTGACCTTCAAGAGGAGATATACATGGAGCAACCACAAGGGTTCATACAGGGTCCTTCACTTGTTTTTCATCTTCAAAAGTCTCTGTATGGCCTCAACTCCTTCCTTCTGTCAGTTGGGTCAAACTTGAGGCTCATTGTTCTTCACCATTGATGGATGCTACTTTGTATCACCAATTAGTTGAGTCTCATATAGTTGACTCACACGAGGCCTGATCTTTCATATGTTGTGGGCCTGGTCTCCAGGTTCATGTAGGAGCCACATGAGCTACATTGGAAAGTAGCTAAATAGATTCTTCACTATGTACATGGCACTCATAGTTATGGGATTCACCATGCAGTGGGAATGGATATTGACTTGGTGGGACACAGATTTAGATTGGGTAGGCGATTCTTAGGATCACAAGTCTACTTCAGGGTATTGCTTCTCACTTAGTTTCAGTTCAGTTTCTTGGTCAAGCAAGAAGCAATCTACAATTGTTCTTTCTTCTATAGAGGCTGAGTATCGAGGAATAGTTAATGCTACTACTTAAGCAATTTGACTTTAGAACATTCTCACTGAATTTGGTATTCCCTTTCGAAAGCCTACAACCATCTTTTGTGACAACTAGAGTGCTATACATATATCTCGCAATCTGGTGCATCACCAACGGACCAAACACATTGAGATTCACATGCACTACATTCGGGAGTTGATTCATGAACATGTCATTGATCTCAAATATTGTCCGACATCAAAGTAGATCGCATACATCTTCACCAAACCCTTCACTGAGAGCAAGTTCTTTCATTTGTGAGCTTTGTTGGGGGTGTGGTAGGTGTCCACTTCGGGTGGGGCTTCTTAGTCCCCTTTACTCTCTATTATGGAGGGTGTTTTCTCTCAATTTGTTGGGGGGAGGGGCTTTTTCCTTTGTTTGGGGGGGGCTTCTTTTCTTTAGGAGGGAATTCGTTGTACATAGGTACCTCATCAGACTTTATTTGTTGGGATCCATCCTTTCACCCACTTAAGCTATGCTTAAGGGGGTGTTAGTGTAGGTTTTTATTTTATGAATGGGTTATTTATTTTCTCTATTTCCTAGGTTTTTCCTACACTTTATTAAGCTTGCTTAGGTTAAATAAAGTGAGTTTAATTAGGTGAGTGGATCGTTTGAGGTGTCACCATCCTACACTTGGGAGTTACATTTACTATGTTTAGACCGTTTGGTGGTCTCTCCCTATTGGTCAATTTTGCCACCTCCACCCCTCTTCCTGGTCTATATAAACTCACTACTTAGCTTGTATTTTGCATCTTGTATTTTGGTGTAGCTTCTTTGAGCTCTTAATGCAATTTTGTCATCTTGACATTTGCATCTCTTGAAGTCACCGGTTTGTATTGTTTATGCTTTTTTCAGTGTATGTAGCTTAGAATTTCTCTTATAAAGTTCTTGGGTTATCAATCTATTTCAGATTTCTAACACAAACCCTTATATATTGATTTTATGTATTAAAATTGTTGAATACAACTTACATGACAAAAATAATTTTTTTGATGACCAAATACATTCACTAATATGCAGATCTGAATTTATTTTGTAAAAACCTGAATTGTATGGCCTTATACGTGACTGGTATGACTAGTAAATGGATGGTACAATAAATGTACGACTACAACAGTCCCAAAGAGGCAAACAAAATTATATTTTAGCTTCCCTTGTTAGCACTAGTAGATCAAACCTTGGCAATGTTCCTCAGACCTACATGAATGCCCATAATGTTGTTGTAAACCTATACGGATGCCTAGAATGTTGTTGCAAACTTGTACGGTTCTAATTAATGCTGGTATGGCTGAAAATTAAATGTTGTACTGTCTGAATCTGAATATAAGCAATTGGAATAAAATATCAAACTGCCCTTACTGCTAGTGTTGACTAGAAACTTCCAAAAGATGTCAAAATGGATAAAATTTAATCACTTCCAACGTTGTACATACCTCTAAATGAGAGTTATAGATCTGGTAATGGCTGGCACACCTCCCAAACAACCACTAATGCTTCCCAAATTGATTCGTCCACCTTGCAAATGATTTCTGATTTTAAAAAAAAAATCTAATTTTTTCCAAGCTAGGCAACCTTTAGAATGATGTAAAAATCCTTCAATAATGTCAAACAACAATCTGCCCTTGTACAAAACCTCCCAAAATCTCAAATAATTATTTTCTTGCAAATCTTGATCGCCTTAACCTTGAAAATCCCCACAAACGTTGAACTAGTACACTAGCAAATCCTAGTTGGATTTGGCAATGCCAAAAAATTGAGGATTTTTGTCCTCGCCTCTGATAAAGAGACCCAAGAGGGTTTTCATCCTCCCAGATCACAAATTGCAACCAAAGATTTTTGTCCTTGGATGCCCTAGATTGAACAAATTGTTCAATTTTGAAAATTAGATGCAAAAGGATAACTTGAATGATAATATAAATGGAGATAAGTGTCTCCTTGATATACCTTTTTGAATAGGACCCTAGGGTCCTAAATTTTCCTCCAAGTATTTAAAAATACTTTTTAAATTTAATTTGATTGTTAATTTAAGTATATAATTTGATTTTTAATGTAAGTATATAATTTTTTTTAATATTAGTGTTTAAAAAAAAAAATTATTTTAATTATAATAATATTATTAATTTACCCTTTAAAATTAGAAATTATGTGGCCCAACTTAAATAATATTATTAATTATTTTAATCCAAAAAGCATACATTACAATACCCTACTATATTAGTTAGGTGGTGACTCATTCTTCTTGGTTGCCACATAGGTACCTCAAAATCTGCGACCTATGCATGTATTGCACGGTTTACTTTTCCTCTTTTTCTTGTAAGAGACTTGTTGACACTAAAAAGTATAATTTACTCTCTGGTCTAACTAAAAAGTATAATTTACTCTCTGGTCTAAAATTTCCCTCTCCATGGCCATCATCGCGGCAGCTTACATGCAACCATTGCTTGTCTGTAGCAGGTTGACGTTGGTGGAGACAGTTTACCTTTGTTGGTTGTGAATAAGGTGTAAAATTACTATTGATTGTTTGACCATTAAAGTGGATGATATTTAAATAGAGTGACATCCTCCAAAAGACCAATTAAACATTGCCGCTCTTACTTTAAAAAGAGAAGCATCATGTTGCCTCTCCTGTCTATGCACATTTGTCTTCTCTCTTTTGTATTGGCTTGTGCATTAGTTTCTTGACAGGGGCTTCTGTCAATCACTTTTTTCCTTTCTGCTTGTAGGTAGAAGCACCCTTTCTTTTTAGCATTCCTGGTATACAATAGTTCCACTAACCTCTTTAGATCAATCACAAACAATAATAGAGTTTCTCAACTCCTAGTTATTATAAACAACATAAAGGAAAATGGAGAAAGAAAGAAAGTAGGCAAAGAAGATTGGATCTACCTATGTCACTTCTCTTTTTCCCGAATCAGCTGAAAGAAAAGCGTGGATAGTTGGTTTTTGATTAGGAGAGACTTATTTGTGTGGTCTGCAAGAATGGGTACAAGCTTCAGGCTAAGTACTCAAAACACACAGTCAAAAAACTGTTTTTCACATAAACGCTTTTCTCCTGAATTTAGTAGATCCTGAGATGTGTGAAATGGCAAACAAATTTATATCTCACAAATCCTGAGGTGGAAAGATACTATTAGAGAATTTTAGATTAGCTGGAATTATATATACTTTGATTGAATTGGGAAACCAATATGAAGGGAGCTTATTATTTTAGAAGCCCTTACATAACCTACATAATTGTGAATATTTACCAGCACATTCGGTGGACTACAACATTAGGAATCGCTGCTTCTCTCCCATGGTGTCCCCCATTCACCAAATGACATTCGAGCAAGTCATTTGCTTGTGAACAGCATATTTTACATTGTATCATGATATTATGTTGTATGTGTTGTTCTTTCTGCTGTGTTGTTGTCCCTGATGTTCAAACACACATGTTGAATGTTGGCTCTCTGTCTTATTATATTCTCTGATGATTCTCTGGATATCATATGTAATCTGTTGATCGTTTGCAAATGCAATTGTTGGCAAAGTTAATCACATACACGTTGGCAATTGGTCAGATCTTATGCAAATGCAATTGTTGGCAAAGTTGCTTATATACAAGTTGGCAATTGGTTGTCTATACAGGTTGTTCATTCTCCAGTTTTCAGTGGCACTTTTTGGCATTTGTCACTTTATTCACTATCACCTAGGGTGGCATTACATAATGTTATGATCAGCTGTTTCCTAGTTTCTTTTGGCTTGGCACAAAGGTGGTCATTGTGTGTTTTTCTTTGACACCTCCTTGGTTCAAGCTTCGGTCAACATGATGGTTCTTTTGACCACAGCATTATCATGTAAATTAATGTTTTGTTTGTGGCATTGGACACCGCTAATATTTTTGTCTTTCATATGACATGGCAGTTTTCTCTTTTGAGAGCTTATGTGGCCCACCATGTAACATCTTCTCCGCGGCTCTTGTTGTTTGGTTACCTCTCAAGCAAGTTTGCTAAGGTAAAGGCATCAGTGTGTTTTAAGTAAGTATCACCAGTTTCTCTTAGCGGTGACTTGAAGCTCCGGTTACTTGTGTGTTAAACAAAAAAAAGGGGCACAAAAACATCAGTCTGTTTTATGAGCAAAGTTTTTGGTTAGGGTTTCATACCCTGCGCCGTTATGATGAGAAGGAAAGGTTTCTTTGTTCTCAGCTATGTTGTTGTTTTGATTCTTCTACCTTACTCAGTAATGATGAAAATGAAAAGGAAGTTTTCGGTCCGTCAAATGGCTTCAGTTGACTTCGGTAATAACAGGTGATATTATTTGATTTTGTTTCTGTCAGTTATGATAGTTTTTAGAAGTTTCATGAGGAAATGGTCTTTCTTCTTCATCCATTTCTCATTGCTTTGACTAAAGGTATTCTGAGTTTTATATGACATTTTTTTTGGAAATACCGACATCTTCTGTTAGGGTTTATAAAACGGCAATTTTTTTTTGCTGTGAAATGGATTTTATTCTGGATATAGTTTCAACAGTTTTTGGAAGTGGTTTCTTCTTGTTCAAACTTCGGTTAGGGTTTGGTCAAATGTTTTTACCAAACCTACTCTGTTTCAGTTTAACAAATGATGTATCCTTGTTCTTAGTGACTGTCGATGGATGACAGTTAAAATGTTTTTATCATAATACATCTTTGTAAAAATGATTCGGTTATGAGATATACAAAAACTGTTTTTATCCCATGACAAGAAAAAAACAGAAAGAGGAGCTAAATACAGTTATTTTTTCTGGTGCTCGGATTATGAAGTGATCTTGTATATATAGTGTGAATAATGCAGAATATATTATGTTTTTTTTATATGTGCATTATAGACACTATATATTTGGTGTGGAATTGTAATGACACAGAGTATCCCTCTGTATTAGAATATTTTTGATGTGAATAACAGATGCCAGTGAGGCAATGCTGTAAATGCCAGTGAGGCAACATGTTTAGCCAGTGAGGCAATATTATTTAGCCAGTGAGGCCTGTAAATCAGTGAGATTGTTTTCTAAGCCAGTGAGGCAATTTTTCGAGTGGTTTTATGCCAGGGGCTTTCCACTCAGGACAAATTATTGTGTCATTTTGTTTCTGTGAGATGCTCTTGATCTACCATTGCATATTTCAGTTTTTTTTCTCTATTCCAGTATAGTTTGCTTTGGCTTATGAACATACAGTTGATTCAAATAAAGATATTCTATCTTACAGTGGATTCAAATAAAGATATTCTGTCTTACAGTTGATTCAAGTAAAGATATTCTGTGCAATTAAGAAACTGAGTCTGTTTTGAAACATAAAGTTTTTTTCAGATACTGATTCACCCCTCCCCTCTCAGTATCTGCACCACTCTAACAGTATGTAGATTGGTCTTGTTTGTCTATCAGAGAATAAGGAACGAACCTATAATTCTGAAAAAATATAGACCTGCCTATGGGTCAAAATATTTAAAGGCTTTCAATAGACAACCATCGCTTATTAGAATGCCAAGTGTGGGCTCAGCAGTTCAAAAATTCTACTATATACACAAATCAGCAGAGGCAGGCAGCCTAGCAGTCTGGCAAATTATACCTGATTGCAAATAAACCACCCCATCCCTCCCAATAGCAAAAGCTCAATAATCTGACATTACTCTATTTAATATCATCCATTTCAATAGTCAAATAGTCAATAGTGATTTTGCACCTCATTCACAACAAAAAGTGGTAAATATTTGTCCTATTTTTATTGGCCATAATTGACCTTTAACTATTGAAATGGATGATATTTAAGAAATTGACCTTTAACTATTGAAATGCATGATATTTAAGAAATAGCCATCTGACACCTGCATACCCAGGAAATAAGTTTACCCCACTCAAACCGGGCATTGCCTGTCCTGATTCCTCCTGAATAGGGCTTTCAGGTCTATGAATGAAATAGCAAAAAGACCGATAAGTAGAATTGAGAGTAATAATAACATAGATAATATAGGAAATAGATAGATAAAAGAGAAAATCCAACCAAAGGGGTTGCAGTTTAATTGGTGAGGCTGATGGTGTATCTTGCCATCTACCAAAATAATAAATCTCTGAAGTATGGAAGGAACAGATTTGATCCTTAGGTAACTTTAAATGAATAGACCTTCAATTTGGATTGCAGTTTAATTGATGAGGCTGATGGTGTGCCCTGCCATCTACCAAGGTTGTAAATCTCTTGAAGTATGAAAGGACCAGATTTGATCCTTACGTAACTTTAAATGAATAGATCTTTAATTGAAGGTCTGCTTACTCAACATGATGTAATCAATACTTAAAAGGTATAAAAACAATATCTGAATAACCAGTTTATATCCATTACCAAAAAAACAGAGAAAATCAAAGGAACAGTTTGAGTGTGAGCATATGACAATATAGTAGAACTAAGAGATCATCCCCACATGCCTTCATAAACTTCCGAAAAAGGGCAGAATCCTCGTACACTTTTAAATTTTTCCTTCTCTTCAGAAATTCAACCTAATACAATTTTTTAAACAGAATCATATTTTCTTCCACAGAAGTTTATTATAATTACCCAGATCTCAAAACAAAAGATTCCATAAAATTCTCCAACTCACAGAAATCTGGGTAACCAAAATGAGCATCAGAGCTTAGCTAAAGCGTGGTGAATGAGATACGGATCAGCATGGGCATCGAGAGCCTCCACAACCCCAGGAAAGGCCCCCAACCTGAGGCCACTGTAGACCTCCCTCTTCCATCCCCTGCCTGCCATCTTCTCCGCCTCTTTAACCGCCGCCTGCAAAGTCCCCACCGAATCCTGGAAAACGACGTCCAAAATCCCTCTCTCCAACCCCATCTGCGCGCTCAGCTTGCGGGCACCCATCACCAAGTCGCGCAGGGCGGCGGGCTGCAGTTTGCTGCGAATCACAGCCATCAGACTCCGGGGAAAAAGGATACCGTGGTCGAGCTCGCTCATGTAGAGCACAGAGCGCCCCTGCGTCATGAAGCGGTAATCGTGAGCCAGCGCTAGCATGAATCCACCCGCCGCCGCGTGGCCGCAGATTGCCGCCACAGTGGGGACACCCAATCTCATGAAGGCCGCCAACATGTTCTCGAATTTCTCCCTGATTATGTCAAGACGGGCGCCGGGGTTTTCTGCAATCCATCGCAGGTCGAGGCCGTTGGAAAAGTATTTGCCTGCGTTGGTGGTCACCAGAGCCGCTGCGTCTGGCGATTGTTCCACCACTTTGAGGGCGTCGCAGATGGCGTCGAGCGTGGTGGCATTAAACCTGTGATCATCGTTACCCACAAGCGTCAAAATATACACCTTCCCTCGCTTCTCGAGGCTGCACATCTTCATTAAATCTGGACCCTCTCAGGAGGCTTTCTTCCTTGGAATTGCAAATAAATCAAGGGGAAGCAGGAGGAACGTAAAGTCAATATCAGCTATACTTAAATTAAATGAAGTGAGTATGGCCCATACTTTAAGTTCAATCAAATAGACACTATTGTTACAAAAGTCAATATTTAAATCAATATTAAAGTGACATTTCCTTAGATAATCTTATCCAATCTCATGAAATCTTATCAAATGCTTTTATTTTTGTTGTGGCTATAGTTTGTAGTCTTTGTAAAAAAAATGATTGGCTAAGAGATTTTACTTCTTATTGCTGCCTACAATATCAGCCATTAAATACTAAAGTCAATATCAGCCATACCTAAATTAATTGAAGTGAGTATGGCCCATACTTTAAGTCCAATCATATCGACACTATTGTTACAAAAGTCAATATTTAAATAAGTGACATTTCCAGACAATCTTATCGAATCTCATGAAATCTTATCTAGCATAGTAAGCTTTTGTTGCCATACGGTGACTAAATTCATCAAGTCCTTCTACTTCGTCGGCATGCATGTCGCCATTCTCCTGAATTCCGTATTCAACACTACAGTTGCAATATGAAGAAGCGGAATTGGAGCTTGTCCTTCCAATATCTGTAACAGCTGTTTAATCTCAGACCTGAACTCTGGTTGAGGATGGGAACACACAACTCCCAACTTAAGCACCCTCTCCATCTCTTCACCACTATATTCTACCTCAAGCTTTGTATCCACCGCAAGCCTTGCCCACTCCACCAAGATTTGTTTCTCGGTTTCAGTAGATTCATCCAAAGGTCGTCTTCCACAAGCAACTTCCAGCAACACTATACCAAAGCTGAATACGTCTGTGCTCACTGTGGCTTTTCTTCTGCTCAAGATTTCAGGTGCCATGTAACCCAAGGTCCCTGCCAGACCACTCGTTTCAGTTAATTTTCACTGATCTCGGTTCTTTGCTGTGATCTGTGACACTCGCATATTCACTGGAAGTTAGTTTTATCCTCCTCTTATTCCAAGAACAATGGAACAGATCGATTGTTTTGTCAAATTTCAATCATATTTGCCTGTTTCTTTTTCACAATGTTATGATAGTTCACTGCAGTTTTGCAACCATGGGCTATTCTATTCCAATATTTTATTATAGACATAACCTGACAATCGAGATTAATCTTCTTACTGAGTATTTTAGATTAGAACTTAATTTGGGTCTGTCTGTTCTTTTTTTCAGTAAACGGGGCTTCTTTCAGCGACAGATTTGACGAAATTATTTAAGGTCGATGATGACTACCGCAGTCCCAGGCAAAGTCTATTGTCTTCTCGCCTGAACAGTGAAACAAATGAAACAGATCTTAAAGCTAATGTCAAAGCATGGAGAGACACCGGATTTATTAGCGCCATTCACAATTCGTTAGAGCTTCACTACAATTTAAATTGTGAAGACCTGACGTTTTCCTTTTAGAAGCCATAAGTCCTTAGGTTCATTTGGGTTTTGCCGTAACAACTCCTTGTATGGAGCAAAAGTAAAACTCTTTGTAATCAACTCAAGACTAAGTACTACTTTTGGGAGTTGTATTCACAACATTACTCTTATTGGATTTGATTTTCATGACCTTCAGTGCATTTGCTATCCTCTCAAATTGGATGTGTTTGGCTGATTTCATTCATTATTTACAACAAGAGATTGTTCTTATAGAAAGTTTTAGTTCATTTCATGATGTGGGGGATATACCCAATCACCAAAAAGGTGGTTTTCCTGCAAAATAAAACATCTCTGATCTTCGAGGTCAAGGTGATTTCTAATATTTTTACTGATAGTTGTTTAGTGACATTGAGGTCTGCAGTACGAATGGTACAATGTAATTTCAACACCTCTTGTAGTATTGAAGTATATGACGGAAGAGTAGATTCCAGAGCAGATCTTTCGCTTCTCCTCCTCCCATCGTTTTCTACTTGTAAGCAATGAGATCATCGACGAATTCTCGCAGCGGCTTCAGAGCCCTTCAAACCAGATGAAAGTTTGATTGAAGTTGGAGCATTCATTTCGGCTAGAGTTACCTTCTGAGCTGGCTAGGGGCAAAAAGGATCATACTCTGACAAGACATTTTACACCATTATGTTTTAATAAAAATCATTGCTTTATTTTTACAAACTATAATTCATTATATTTCTAACTCTTAACAAATACATATACAAACAAAAACAAAGGGCAGGTACTAGCCACTAGGTGGCACTTGTTTTGGTTAGCAGCTACTCCTCAACTTTTTTTAGGAGATATTTGTGGACGGAGTGACTTTATGAATATTTTATTTTTTTATCTTAATATGTAGTTTTTACTTTATAAAAAATAAAAACAAATTATTTTAATTATCTTAATTTAGAAGAAAAATTAAAAAAGGGGGGGAAGGAAATATATGCAGCGGCATGGCATATTTTTAATCAGGGCTTAAATTTGATGCCCGTATGACTGTATTTAGGTATTTTTACCGTAAAATACAATCAAAATTTTAAACAGAGATTTTAGACAAACTGTCAAAATTTATATAGGATTATGATAATATATATATAAGTTATACATAGATTTATTATACTAAAATATGCCTTAGTATTTTAAGGGCACCTTTAAATAGATAACTGTCATTAAAAAATTTGTTGACAGGTCGGTCGATCATCAAATTTAAGCCCTGTTTTTCATTATGTAGTGGCTTATTTCCAACCCCCCTTTTCTCCACAGGTTATATGCAATTCCTAAATAGTAGTCGTTCCACAAAAATAGGAAAAGATTCTATATTATCCTTTCCCAAATTTTACACTTGTATAGCTGTATTTAGACATTTTAGCTGTAAAATACAATTGAAATTTTGAAAAGACTATATCATATGAAAGGAGAGAGTTTGGACAAACTGTCAAAATTTATATAGGATTGTGATGATATACATATTTGGTTTTTATATATTTTACTTATACTAAACTATGTCATAGTATTTTGAAGGCTATTGAATAGATAACTTGTCATAAAAAAATTGCTTGAAGCCATGTTTCCCATAATTATAAATTTCCATGGGGCCACTCCAACTGCTTAATTTTAACAGAAAAATAACTTAAGCAACACATGGGGACATGGGATTATATGTGGAGGGAGAATTGATTCTCTAAGTATTATTAACTAGCACTTGCACCCATAAGAGGTTCAAGCAATACGCCCATAGGAACAACTAGAGAGTTTAGAAAATTTTCCGGGGTGAATTTTTTTTTAACAGCGTGAGACAATTCCAACCACTACAATGCTCACATATAAAAGCCTATCGGCTAAATAATACTAGCACTTGCACCCATAGCCTATCGACTAAATAATACTAGCACTTGCACCCATAGGAGGTTCAAGGAAAAAGCCGAGAGGAACAACTGACGAGTTTAGAAAGCGTGAGACAATTCCGAGCACTATAATGCTCACATATAAAAGTCTATGGGCTAATTAAACTGTTCGTAGATACAAATATTTATAGTTTAGTTGGTTAAGAATTTTACAAATAATTATAATGTTTTTAAGTATTGTTACATATGTAAACAAGTGTTATAATAATAGTATTTGTTTTGTAATTGGAAAAAATAATGGAAATGTGATTTTGATTTTATCCATGCATATGAAGCTAGCAATTATATATAATCCAACTTTACCCCTAATAGCAAAGTACATAGGCGTGCTTTACTTTGTTGGAATTTTAATATAACGCAAACAGATACATAAAGACAAACAATGTAACATTTCTATGGCAAGATGAAGATTGGTACTTTGTTTTGTTGAAAGTTTTTCAATTTATAATATAAATAATTAAAACTTATAGCTTAGTGTGTATTTCCAAAACTTTTATATGTTTATTTTTTTAGAAAGGGTTGAACATTGTATGTTTATAATCATTTTTTATTTATAAATGATTTAATTATAATGATAGCAAAAGAGTTGTAATAGAGTGAGTGGATAAAATAAATCTCTTAATATAAAATTAACATTCATTATAGCAAGCACTTTCAACAATATCGCCCATCAAACCTAAAGGTCTTAAAAAAACTAAGACCAACTTGAAGAAGGAACCAAGGTTAAAGGAAGGGGTCATTTCTCTATCTGTATTGGTTTCTTCTAGCCATGTTCATCTTTGGAGTTTCATTGATGTATTGGGCATTTTATTCAACATGTTGTTTCCTATTGTTGGGTCACTTTGGTGTTTTTTGCTCTTTGGCAGCATACTTGTTTCTACTATAGATTCAGTTGTCTTTCTGGCTTATTCTTTGCAGTTGTATGTTGCTTTATTTCCCATGTAATTCTCTTGCTTTGATTCAATACAAAGAAATGACATTCATTTATATATCAAATTCATAAATCTAATAAACTAATACATATATGTTTTTTATTAGATAAGCAGGAAACAAGGGTCCCAACCCTTCACAAAAATTGTCCTAAGGCAAGGCAAAACAGGTCCAACACAACTAGAAACAACAAACTAACAACAAATACAAAAGGTAAAGTTGCAACAAGGCTGCAAGAAAAAACAACTACAACAAAAGACTAAATAATATCATAACCAGACATAGCAGGTCGTATACCCTTGGCTTGAGGGCGTGTATGAGAAACATGCTTTAGAATACCTTTCTTCCTTATTTGGACATCGGTCCAAGAAATTTCATTATCCCCATCCATAGAAACATGAGTTGGAGGGGAGACTCTCACCAAAGCCATAGAAGGGGGCAGTGCCTAGGGAGAGGAATGTCTGGCCAAGGAAGACAACCTTTGAGAAGCTTCCATACAAATAGGAAAAGGTTCATCACCACCAACCACATAAATGGGGCTGGGAACTGAAGTAGCAAGAAGCATCATGAGTGGGGCAGGGGCCTCCTTCCCATCATCAATAAGAGGCTAGAAGCCTTTGAGACAGAAACATCATCAATAACATCTATCGTAAGGTGTTTCTGTAGGCACTCTTCCACCAAGATGAAGAACGTGAGACCTTCAAGCGTGGGTAGTCTGATGCCAAATGACCCATATCAAAGCACCACCAACATTGGAAGGGGATACCTTCATAATCCAAAGGCTGACACCAAGAGCGATCAACAACTTGCAAAACAACCTCTGTTGAGAGAGGCATAGTGGTGCAGGTTAAATTTCAAGAGTCTTATCAGACTATTAAAATAAGCAGCCAGAACAATACACAAATACCACAACAAAGAACTCAAAGAACAATAATGAATGTTTTATTTATTTGCAATAGTAGAATAAACTAGGAGTACAATCTTCTTCTTCTTTGAGATTACATTCAATTATTCTCCACACTACCTTCCAAAATAATCGAACCCCCAAAACAAATAACCAAGATCACATTTTATACTTCCTAGGTGGAAGTTGAACCAATTAGCAATGTTTTAGTTATGGAAACTAAACGGCCAAGGTATTCTTTGAAACTCCCTCCTTTGCAATGTATTTGAAACCTCTCAAATTGCGAGCTCAAACTATCTTTTGGCAAAGTTCACTTCCACGAACCTTGGAATTTCACTCTTTCGGTGAAATCACGCCTTCACGAACCATTGATTCCTTTATAATTTCTCCATTGGCAATTTAGACTTTTATGAACTTTAAATCTTTCCTATTTCAGAAAAGTTTGATTTCCACAAACTCCCTTTCGAGGTTCATACTAGTTCGCGAACTAGTGTGTATATTGAAACATCACTTAACACACATCTTTGATCTCCTTTTTTGACAATGAGAGCATCTTTTTGAACCTTGATGTCCACCAAAACACAAAAGGAAATCCTACGAAACACCTTTTCGGTGAAAAAACATATTCCACGAACCTTGGACTTATATTCCCTTTTGGCATAAATGACATTCGATGAACCAAAACAAATTTGAACTCCCTTTTCAACCATGTAATTGGTTCACAAATTTAAGTGCTCGCCAAAACTAAACTCTTTTCAGTAGCAATGGCTTTCGGTGAAATTCCATCCCGTGAACTATTCAACTTCTTCGATGACATCACCTGTCAGTGAACCAAATGAAATTTGAACTATTTTTGGCATTCTCATACGTTCGTGAACTTATGTATTCACTGAAACTATGCCTTTCAACAATTCCTTTGGTTCACAAACTTATATGTTCGCTGAAACTATGCTTTTAGGCACTTTTGGATAACTTCGAACCAAAACCTGTGTTGCTTTCAACGGATAAGTGAAAATACAATCTTTTGAATTGCCTTCCCAATGCCTTTTCAGTGCTTTTCTTGGTTTGTGAACTTAAGAGCTCACTGAAACTTTCCATTTAACTTCTTTTTAAAATATTTTGGTGCAGGCAATAGTTCACGAACTTGTAAAGTCTCCGAAAAGCAATTGAGACATCCTTTTTGGTAGAAAGGTAGGCTAGAAATCCTACAATTTTGGCGAAAAGCTTGGTTTGCGAATTGCAAGCTTCACCAAAACGCTTTTGAACTTAGCCATTTTCTTCCAAATCTTGCCAAGATGAAATGGCAGAGACCCATTATGCTCCTCTACAATGTGATGACCTTCACTTAGCCCAAAAAATGGAATTTCTCTTGAAGCAAAATTTGTAAAACCAGCTGCAACACAACAACAAAGAAGAAAACAAAATTTAGGAATATTTTTTGGGTGACACAGGATTGCTTGTGAACCTAGATACTCCTACATCATACACAGTGTGTAAGTGAAATGTTCCATGAGGCTGCAAATCATGAACATTTAGGTATATTCCATACTTCACTAATTCTGAAGATTGCATCCAAGAGGCTTCATCTGTTGATCTATCCTTCCAACGGATAAGATACTCCATATATTTTTTCCCCCTTATTCTTTTTGCCACTCAGGAATCAATCACATTGTCTACCTGTTCAAATTTCTTTTCAGACAACTAATGTACCCATCCATGTGTATCCTGCAAATTTGAATTTAAATTCCCTTGTGTACTTGTTTCCCCTTCATAATATATATACAAATCAGAAACTTTGAAGATGGGAGAAATATCTATACCTACTAGAAGTTCAATCTCATAGGCATTGGATGAAAACTTTCACAATACCTTACAAATTCCTATCTTCTTCCACTTCAATTTATTATATGTTCCCTGTTGGAACCTAAATCCTTTCATAAATGTGCCAAAAGCAAATCCCTTACTTGAAACTAATCTTCTCTCCTATGCACATTAGCATGCTCTTTGTATTTCTTGGCACTCTTTTCCAAAGTTTCTTTCACATCCTTATGCAACTCATGAAGGTCTCAACAAAATCTTCGGCCACAACACTTTTCTTGCTCAAATCAACACTATCTCTCAACTCATTCACACCCCTTGGGCTATATCCATAGACAATATGGAAAGGATTTTTCCCTACACTCCTATTGACTGAATTATTATAAGCAAACTTTGCCTTAGCCAATATCAAGTTCCACTGGTTTGGTTTATCACCTACCAAACATTTTAGCAAATTACACAAACTTTTATTTACAACCTCAATTTGACCATTAGTCTAAGGATGGTATGCTAAATTAAAGCCCATTTGTGTACCCATTTTCTTCCACAACGTACCTCAAAAATAACCAACAAACTTCACATCATAAGCTCAAACAATACTTTTAGGCAAACCATGCAACCTAACTACCTCCTTGAAAAACAATGTAGCTATGTGGGAAGCATCATTACACTTTTGACAAGGAATAAAATGAACTATTTTAGAAAATCTGTCAATAACAATAAAAATAGAATCATTACCTCTGTGTGTTTGAGGCAATCC
This sequence comes from Cunninghamia lanceolata, assembly GCA_027924645.1. Lineage (NCBI taxonomy): Eukaryota > Viridiplantae > Streptophyta > Pinopsida > Cupressales > Cupressaceae > Cunninghamia > Cunninghamia lanceolata. The sequence continues at coordinate 399,575 of BSBN01001098.1, forward strand.
CAAAACAAAGTCCATACTTATGTGTTTCCATGGTCTCTCTGGTATAAGCAATGGTTGACACAAACCAATATTCTACTTTACTCCTTTTGCATGTTGGCAAAATCTACAACCTTGCACCAACTTCTTCACATCTACAGTCATACCAAGCCAAAAATAACCTTCATTCAATTGTGCCAATGTTTTATCAACACCAAAGTGTCCACTCAATCCATTGTGCTATGTTTTTCTCGCATCAAATTGTCCCTCATGGATCCTTGAGGTATACATAGTCTTTTGCCTTTGGACAACAAACCTTCTTGAATAAAATACTCCAACCATGGTGTCTTGTCCTTATCAACTAGATTCATACATGTTGCCCATGCTTCCTTGAAATCAACATCCTCTTCATACAACTCCCTCATATAATCAAAACCAACTCCATTCACTCTCATTTCATTCAACAATAGACATCTCCTACTCAATGCATCAACTACTCGGTTAGATTTTCCACTCCTATGTTTCAAAACAAAAGAATAAATCTACGAAAATTCAACCCATTTCATGTGTTTCTGATTTAACTTACCTTGTTTATTAATGAACTACAAAACATGATGATCAGTAAACAGTACAAACTCCTTTGGTAGCAAGTAGTGTCTCCATTTCTTGAGTGTCTGTACAATTGCATAAAACTCTTGATCATATACAAAATATTTCCATTTTGCCTCATTCAATTTCTCACTAAGTATGCAATTGGTCTTCCCTCTTGACTTAAAACTCCTCCAATGGATGTTCCACTGGAATCACAATTGACTTGAAATACTTTGTAAAATCTAGCAGCACCAACACTGGCTGTTTAGTCACTTTCTCCTTCAACATGTTCATAAACTCTTTTCCACTGTTGTTGTCCAAACAAACTCTCTCATATTACTATTCATTGTTTTAGTAATAGGTGCACAGATTCCACTAAAATTACAAATGAGCTTCCTATATAAGCTCACCAAGCCATGAAAACTTCTGGCTTCAAACATACTTCAAGGTGAAGGCTAATCCACAATTGCCTTGGCCTTTTCTAAATCCATCTTCAACCCATCACCGGAAACAACAAACCCCAAATATACTAGTTCTTCTTTCATGAAACTACATTTCTTCACATTTACTAACAATCTCTCATTTTTTAACCTTTGCAAAACTAATTTAATATGTTGCAAGTGCTCTTCTTTGGTCTTATTGAAAATTAAAATATCATCAAGATACACAATGACAAACTTACCAAGAAAAGGCTTTAACACTTCATTCATCAATTTCATGAAGGCACTGGGAGCATTTGTCAATTTGAACAACATCACCAACCATTCGTACAAACCAACTTTTGTCTTGAAGGATGTCTTCTACTTGTCCCCTTCTCTTATCCTAATTTGATGGTATCCACTGTTCAAGTCAATTTTTGTGAAGTACTTGGCTCCACTTAGACAATCCATCATATCATCCATCCATGGCAATGGAAAATAATTGATGGTTATCTTGTTTATTTCTCTTGAATCTATACACATTCACCACTCTCCATCTTTCTTCAGGGTTAACACTGTTGGTATAGCACAAGGACTGAGACTTTCCCTTATCAACCCCTTATCCAACAACTTTTGTACTTGTCTATTTATCTCCTCATTCTCCATAGGCGGACATCATCCTATACAGTGCTTTATTTGGAAAACTCGCACCCATAATCAAATCCATGCAATGACTAATGTCTCTCACATGCGATAATCCATCCGACAACTCTTTCATCATGATGTCTGCATACTCATCCAAAATTTCTTAAGTTTTTATTCTTGTGTCTCTGTTGTCATAACTGCTGCAGGCATGGGAACAAAAGCATATCATACTCATTTTTCTTCAACTCTTTCAAAAATTGTTTTCCAAAAATTAAGCAAACTTTCTAACTATTTTTAATTTCATCTTCTTTATCCTTCAATGGATTCAAAATGAATTATTTCCCATCCTTCTTTATTTTATATGTATTGATCCTTCCATCATGCACAACTTATCTATCAAACTTCCAAGGTCTACCCAAAAAATATGGCATGCATCCATTCGCATTACATCACATAAAATTTTCTCCTTATAACTACCAATTTGGAAACTTACAAGACATTGTTCTCTTACCACCAAAATTGACATTCTTTCTACAACCAGGAAAGTTTATAAGGACTGGGATGTTTCAACCTCTTCAATCTCAATTTCTTTACCATAGCTTTAGGCAAAATATTGTCTGTATGGACACTGTTCAATATCACTTTACAACATTTACCTCTTGACTTGCATCTGGTTCGAAACAAATTCCTCCTTTGAATTGGTTCAGATTTCTCCTTCTCTGGATTCAACAAAATCCTTCACAACATCAAGGATTCTCCATCCTCGGGATATTCTCCACACTTTGGTGAAGCCACACTTTCATTATCAACTTGTGCCACATTTATTCTTGCCTCTTTCCCTTTCCCACTATTGTGTTGTATTTGAGAACATTCAATCGGCGTATGCCTAGTTTCTCTACATTGAAAACAAGTGCCACTGAATCATCTTCCTCCGCCTCTTTCAAAAGATCCTCTTCCTTTGGAATAATCACCTCTTCCTCTTGAATAATCTCCTCTTCCTTTATTTTATCAAGTATTTGTTTGCGATGTACTGACCTCTCCTTGTTTATTTTGGTATCCTCTTCCACCACTAGACCTCTCCTTTTTTAGTCTCTCTTAGTTAGTTCTAGTTTTTAGTCAGATTGTATTGTTTTCAGCTGGAAGAAAACTCCTTGTTTTCGCTCATGTATCCATGCCCATTTTGGGGCTATTTTGAATGCAAATGAAGGGGAATTTCTTCTAAAGATAGTTTGAGTTCAAGAGGATCATCTCCAGCTGGGAAAGTAGGGTCTGCTTCCCCAACTTGGAGGAGATCTCTCGGTATTTCATTTCTATGTTGTTATGTTGTGTCTTTCTGTTCATCATTATCATCTTTGCATGTTAATCTTATGTTGTTTTTTCCTTTTCCGTATAACTATTTAGATAATGTCACTTGCAGGTTTATCTTTTAAATTATGAAGATACTAAAAAGAGATTTGTTATTCCAACAATATTGTTGTATTTAGAGTATTTCATTGTTGTACTTTGACAATTGATTCAAATACCTTTGAGTTTCATTTTAGCAAATGAATAGTTTCTTTCAAGCACGTGTGTTTCTTTCAAAGAAAATAGAATGGTTTCCTTTAAAGCATGTGTGTTTATTTCCAAGAAAATAGCATAATTTCTATTTTCAACATGTGTGTTTCCTTTAAAAAGAATTAAAATAGTTTCTATTTCCCACATGTGTGTTTATTCTAGCAAGCTAGGTAGATTGAACCTTACTCAACACACCCAAAATCATCCATTCACCATATTCAGATTCCACTCCAAACCCCCCCACATTAAGAATCTTGTCGCAGATCGCTCTAGACACCTTCGGATTGATAATTAAATGATGATGAATTAACGACAACTACAACGACCTTATCATTTTTGGCGTCGTTGCCGGGGAAATAATCTACATATCATTGTGGGTTAAGGTGTTGATAAGAATTTTTGAACAAGTGCATTCCGCATCCATTAGTTTATGAGTAGGCCTAGGGATGCCTTAGGTCGATTCATAAATCGAACCATAGTTAGTACACCTCTAGAACCTAGTTTGGAGGAACTTCCAAATCATTCGATCAATCAAGGATCTCCTATACCATCAGAATCTCCCATTCTCTCTGAAACACTTTTTACCATGGCTGATAATATCTTTGGAGATGGTGAGCGTGACGAACCAGCTAATAATAGAATGTTCTCTTATCCAATTGCCATAACTCTTGAAAGGAATGAACCTCCCATGAAAAACATATCTCCTGCATTCCTACCAACTTTTCAAAGAAAAACTTCAGAGGACCCAGACCAATTCTTGTTTGAATTTAAGGTCCTCTGCCAAACCTATGATTTTGCCATATATAATTAAAAATTAAAACTTTTCCCCTCCACTCTCAAAGAATCAGCTCTACGATGGTTCATGGGCCTGACAACAGATTCCATAACTACATGGGATCAAATGAAAACTTCCTTTCTTGATGAATATCAAAATTATTGTAGAGTTAGGGATCGGAAGAATGAACTCTTCCAAATGAAATAGATGGAAGATGAAAATTTGGAAGATTATGTGGATAGATTCCTATTTGTCCATAGGAGATGTGGCAGTAACCTTGATGAAGAACTTAGTAAAACCATTTTTTAAGGGGAATTGATGATGAAATTAGAGGAGCCTTAAACCTAATGGGAAAGGGAGATATTAACAAACAATTTTTTGTAGAGATCGTGGAGGTTAGTAGAAATTATTCCCGCACTCAAGTAGGAAATAGAGTGCAGAAGAAAGGCAAAGGTGGTACCAGTGATGTCACACAAGTAATGGAAGAACTTGCGAATTAAAAACTGACATCTTACTTCATTTGAATACCACCCTAGGTGGTATGCAAGCCAGTAAAAAGAACACTGAACCCTTGGCCATCTATTGTCCTTGTTGTAGAGAAAAACATTTGCTTAGGGAATGTCCTTTGAACCGAACTGAGTTATGTAGGATCTGTGAGAAAAACCATTCCACAAATGAGTGTAGTCTACTTCCTGAAATAAAAAATAGATTGAAAAAAACACTAGCAAAAGAGGACGAGTTAAATTTTATTGGCTAGAAACAATCAAATTATGGATTTAACCAGTTTCCAAGTCAATATGCTCCAAGAGGTCCATCAAGTTGGGGAACAACCTCTTGGAATGGACTTTGAGGAGGTCCACTCCCTCCAATGCAAATGCCACCTCAGTGGGGACCAGCATGGCCCCAGTCAGACTGGATGAATCAATCTTGGGTTATTCCCCAGTGGCCAAATCAACAGCAATATCAACAACAGTGGGCACCTCAATATAACCAAGGAATGAGGCGATTTGGAAATCAATCTCAAGTCTTACTTCTTGGACCCTCACAACCTGCAAATCCAAATTTGAATGATCAGGTAAACCAACCACAGATGCCTGCTCAGCCAATTCCAAATCCCAAAAAGAATAGACCACAATAGCAAGTGTATAACACTGATCCCAATACAACTACCCTGAATGTAGTAGAGATTAATGACATCCAACTTCGATCCCGAAACATCCTTGTAAAAACTCATGTTGAGGAAGTCCCTGATGAGGAGGAGGTGATATCTAGCGCTAAGGAACAATAAAAAGATAAGAAGGCTGAGATAGAAAACTCGGAAGAGATTCCAAAGAAAGCCTATGTTCCATTTCCAAAATGATTAAAACATGCTCCTCCAAAATCTAGAGAAGGCCAGATTGTTCAGGATGACTCTCAATTAATCAAGGAACTTAGGAAGATACATATTAAAGTTCCTTTGTTACAGGTGATAAAGGATATCCCTGAGATAAATTAGACCATCAAGAGCTTGTGCTTGAAACTTCCAGGTAGAAAATAAAAATTACCAAACACTATTCAAGTAGAAGGGAAACTTGCCGATGTTTTGTCATGTAAGTTGATTCCTCAAAAGTATGGGGATCCTGGAAGTCCTATTATCTCAGTGGAAATAAGAGGAACCTCAGTCTCAAATGTACTGATTGATTTAGGGGCTGCTATCAATGTGATGACATCAGATACTGCGAAAGCTTTGGCATTAACTCATACTCAACCAGCCTCAACTGTTTTACAACTAGCAGATCTATCCATCACTAAACCAGGAGGGATTTTGGAAGATGTTATAGTCACCGTGGATACTTGGGATTATTCAGTAGATTTCTTCATCCTTCAGACAAGGAATAAACGTTTAGGATATCCAATAATATTGGGTAGGTCATGGTTGGCTACTGCAACAGCTCTTATCGACTATAGGTAAGGATATATGACTATTTCCAACGGGAAAATATTGAAGGAACTCTCTATCTACCCTCCTGCTAAGCCATTCTTGCAGTATGAGAGTAAACCATGGATAGATAATTTAATGGATTCGGATGAGGAAGATGCCTACTCTTTAGCAATGGTAACAATTGCAAAACACTTTGAAGAATGCAATAAAGAGTATAAAGAGTTGGAAGCAAACGACGAAATCTCCCAATACAGTGTTGCACAACAAGAGGTCTCTGGATGGCTCCGAAGAGATCCAAAAGGATCTTTAACGGTGTTTAACTGTCCATATTCTGAAGAAGTTGTTTCTCACTTGAATTACCAGCAAGCAAAAACCTTGTATCAGATTGTGCCTCACTTCTGTCCATTAAATACTCTGATCAATCCCTACAAAGACTTTCATTATGTTCATTGTGGCACAAAACAAATAACTGTCCAAACCAATAAACAACTCTCCATAAGCAGTTGGTTAACAGAAATAGAAGAAATCCGATTGACAAAACTGCTACAAAACCATGCCCAAGCATTCGCATGGGAATACAAAGATATGAGAGGAATCCATCCCAGCGTATGTACACACCATATCTACACTGAATATGTTCGTCCTATAAGACAACTACAAAGGAGGATCATTCTAGCTCTAAGAGAAATAGTGAAGGAGGAAACAGAAAAATTATTATAGGTAGGATTCATTTATTATGTTTCTGACAGTCAGTGGGTATCGCCATTAGTTATAGTACCAAAGAAAAATGGCAAATGGCGAGTCTGTATTGACTATCAAGAATTAAATAAAACTACCAAGAAAGACTATTTCCCTTTTCCCTTTATCGATCAGGTGTTGGATAATCTGGCTGGCAGTAGCTACTTCTCCTTTTTGGATGCATTTAGTGGCTACAACTAGATCCAAGTAGCTCCCGAGGATCAGGGCAAAACTACATTCACATGCCCATGGGGGACATTTGCCTACAGGGTTTTGTCATTTGGATTATGTAATGCACCAACCACATTTCAAAGAGTTGTGTTGGAAATCTTTGTTGATTTAGCCAACACATGTGTGGAAGTCTATATGAATGATTTCACAGTGCATGGGAAGACTTTTGACGAAGCCTTGGACAATCTAAACAAGGTGCTTGAAAGGTACAAGGAACATCAGTTGTCCTTGAATCATGAGAAGTGTCTTCTTATGATAATAGAAGGAATAGTCCTAGGTCACCACATATCAGAGGAAGGTATGAAAGTAGACCCCAAAAAGGTTGAAATTATAGTACAAATACCCCCTCCTCAAACTCAAACGGAAGTACGAAGTTTCCTAGGACACGCTGGGTATTATCGAAGGTTCATTGAAAACTTCAGGTGGAAAGCTGAACCCTTGTTTACCCTCCTAAAAAAGGATTCTGAGTTTAATTGGACACCACAATGTCAAGAGTCATTTGAGGCCATCAAAAACGCCCTCATGACAGCACCAGTCATCAAGGGGCCAAATTGGAGTGAACCATTCCATATTCACACGAATGCTTCCAATCAAGCCATCGGAGCAGTCTTCGGGAAGACTAATGAATCTGGAGGTATGCACGCTATATATTACATTAGCAAAAATTTAAATCCTCCAGAGAAAAATTATACCACCACAAAAAAAAGAGTTTTTGGTAGTAGTTTATGCAATCAATAAATTCTGCCACTATATCACAGGTTATAAAGTCTTTATACACTTGGAAGCCATCGGAGCAGTCTTCGGGTAGACTAATGAATCTGGAGGTATGCACACTATATATTATATTAGCAAAAATTTAAATCCTCAGAGAAAAATTATACCATCACAGAAAAAAGAGTTTTTGGCAGTAGTTTATGCAATCAATAAGTTCCGCCACTATATCACAGGTTATAAAGTCTTTATACACACTGATCATGTAGCTATTCGATATCTGATGAATAAAGTTATGGTAGGAGGTAGAATTATTAGATGGTTATTACTGTTACAAGAATTTGATATAACTATTGTTGATAAGCCTGGGAAAGATAAAGATGTTGATTTCCTATCAAGATTGACTGTGTAGGGAAGCAATGAACCAGTGGATGATGCATTTCTAGATGAGCACCTTTTTGCCATTTCCATACAATCTCCATGGTTTGTAGATTTAGTTAACTATTTGGTTTCAGAAAAATGTCCATTGCATTTCAACCAGAAGGAAATAAGATGACTAATTAGGGATAGCTCCAGATACAAATGGGTGAATGGTATTCTGTTTAAAAATTACCCTAATCATGTGTTGAGAAGATGTGTGCAGGAAACAAAAGTTTATGATATAATTTAGACATGCCATGATGAACCTTCTGGAGGCCACTTTTCAGCCCTCTGAACTGGACACAAAATTCTGGGAGTTGGGTATTTCTGGCCAACAATGACCAAGGATATCTAGCAGTATGTCAAGCAATGTGATCAATGCCATTGAATGGGACGTCCAACTCCTACTGTAGAAATGCCCCTCCATCCTCAAGTGGTCCTAGAACCATTTGAGAAATGGGGGATAGATTTTGTGGGACCAATTGATCCACCATCCAGAGGAAATCATTATATTCTGGTTTGTACTGATTATGCCACCAAATGGGTTAAAGCAAAAGCTCTACCAGCAACAAAAGAGAAGGTCGTAGATTCTCTGTACAAACACATTTCGCAGAGATTTGGAGCCTCAAGGGTCCTTGTTTCTGATCAAGGGCCGCAGTTCATGTCCGCTATGATCAAAGCATTTCTAGAGAGACATCACATCAGTCATAGGAAATCTTCTCAATATCACCCTCAGAGCAATGGTCAAGTGGAAGTGACAAATAGGGAATTGGAGAACATCCCCACAAAGACATTTTCAAGCAAGATGACATATTGGGTAAAAAAGAATGATAAAAGTTGTTTGGGCCTATAACACCACCCATAGAACGACTATTAATTTCACAACATATGAATTAGTTTATGGGAAGCATCCAGTGCTCCTTATTGAATATGAGGTGGAAACATTGAGAACAACACTTGAAGTTGGTATTGATTTAATGGAGCCATAACAACACAAAATAATGCATCTAAATAGGTTAGAGGAAATGAGAATGGAAGCACTTCATCATATAGAGTTAATTCAGCAACAAAGAAAAGAATGGCATGATACACATATCATTAGCAAGCACTTCAAAAAAGGAGATTGGGCCCTATTGTATGACTCAAAGTATCAGGATCTCAAAGGAAAATTGCACACCAGATGGTTAGGGCCCTATGAAATTAAGGAAACTTTTAGCGATGGTGTCGTTCAGCTATTAACCATTGATGGGGATTGAAGAATTCTTCTAGTAAACGGGCATAGATTGAAGCTATATCACAAACTAGCTTCCAAAGAATTCTCTGTAGAAATCTAATCTCGAATAGAACACTTCACCATGGACAATCTTTCTTCCATGTGGATTATGCTCTAAAAGATGATTGTTGATCAAATAAAACAGTAAGGGATGAAAACCAGTAATGGCAGCCTTTCCTGTCAAAAAAAAATCAAGCAAAGTTGAAAACCAAAAACGACAGCGTTGTCTGGAGGGAAGATTGAAAACCAAAAATGACGGTCTTTCCTTTGAAATTCTCATTTCTTTCAAATAAAACTTTTTTTTGCAGTTTCTGCAGGTCTTTATATTATGAAGTATCAAATAGCTCCGGATAGCCACCGATATCTCTATATGGCTACAGATAGATCCAAATGAATACCGATGAAAATAAACACTACTATCAAAGTCTTGTTGGGCGCCAAGTCATGTTCCATCACGAAAATAAATTCGGTAAAAAGTTAAGTTGAAATTATCTTAGGGGTAAGTACTTTACGTAGGTATATTATTTTCCTTAAAACTTGTATAATTGTTGTAATATATATGTATATGCCACGTGTCCCCCCAAATGCCCCACATGCATTCCTTCTTTTCCATGCAAGCACTATGGCAAATTGCATGAATGATAATCATTTAGAGGATGAACAGGTGGCAGTAGTGGGGTCGTCTGCAGATTTTGTGTACTTTCCAATAAAGCACGAGTATCTGATCATAATGACAACATCATTCTCAATAAATTCCATAAAAAGGAATGAGTACTTAGTTGGAGAAGTAATCATGATTAATAATCATGATCATAAATGGAAATAAATTCACAAAGAGTGGAGCGAGGATTGCTTTTGTCAGCTCCAGATTTGAAAAGAAAGACATTTAAGGTAGCAGCTGAGAATGGCCACTTCACACGCTTCACACGCTACAACTTAGTGTTGCAGTTCTAAAGTACGCACCATTAAGGCTGAAAAGACGGATGGGATGGTTGCCAACCTGTCCAAATTTTATGAATTTATTTCATCGATCAAGTTGTGATCAACAACACAACTTCAATTTGCCGTCTGCAAGAAAAGAAAAAACAAACCTCTGTTCTTGGCACTATTTTGCATTTTACAGAGAGAAAGAACCTGCAAGCATGGGGAACAAAATGAAAGCAGAGCCAGAGAATGTTGTCTTTGATGAAGAAAGTGCATACATTTTCAAACAAGCTGGGTGATTGAACTTTTTGTAGAAATTTGAAGGTTTTGAAGCTAAATTGGTTGAAGAGTTCATTGTCAACTTCCACCACAACTTCTCCACTGTCAAACGAGTAAGAATTCAAATCAACCCTACCATTATAAGTCAAATTTCTAGAATCCTTAAAATTGGTGTTGATTTGTTGCAAAGTAAGCCATCATATGAGGAATTAGTACAAAATTTTCATGTTGCCCCAGAACCCTTGCCTAGATATATTGTTAGCAAAGGAGCAACAAAGGGGATTGAGAGGACCAGCCTTCTAGACCCCTGGAAGACTATGGTCTTGTGGATTATGAAGTTTTTTACTTATGATGGACAATATGGAGCAGTGTTGGGGCCAAGGATGTGGTTGATAACCCACCTAAGGCATGGAGCCAACTGGCCTGAGTATCTAATAAATCTTCCATCTTTCTTGGATTCCTGCCTTGTCAACATGATGGCCAAAAGAAAAAGAAATGAGGGTCAAATTAGCCATCATGGGCTAATTCATTTGATTATGAAACACCACTTCTTACAACAGGAGGATGGGCAACAAAAATGGTAAGATTTTCTGGAGCTTCATCCTAGGAAGAAGAAGAAGAAGCATCAAGCTTCCATGGTGTCTATCTCAGTTGAACTAGTTGCAGTCTCCTCCAAACCTCCACTACACGGATTTAGACAGCTCCAGAGAGGGGCAGAACATCAAAGTCATGGAAAATGCAGGGAAGAAATAGTAGCCTCCAACCCTGCCAAGGTACACCACCCACAGATGCTTGTCATTTCATCCAATAGGGAAGTAGCAGGATTAGACCCTACGACCATTTTAGGGCAGCATTCTTCCCCTGCTGAACAACAACGTGAGGAAACTCTTGCTGGTGAAGAAGAGGAAGCCAGTGAAGAGGAGAATCCTAAGGAAACAAAGGAAGAAACATTAGAAAGCAGACACCGGGAAGGGAAATAATCCCTTATGGAGAGCTCTAAGGATACCACAGGAAGAGCAACCCATCATGCTCTGGCTCTGTCAAAGGTGGAGTATGAATTAAAGCAATGTAAGACACAGATGGAAACCTTGGTTCAACAATTAAGAGCCAAAGGTGAGGAGCTAGAGAAACAAAAGGACCAAGTTGCCCTAGAGAAAAAGGAAAAAGAGAAAATAATTTCTAATTTTCAAAAGGAGATAGAGAAACATAAAGCAACCATAGCTGAAAAAGATGCCCAAATTGCACAATTTCAGCGACGGCTTGTGCAACCAACTCTTGCACCAGCAGAGCTGATTATCTATGAGAAAAATTTGTGGCTATCACTTGAAAATAGAGAGCTCAGAGGAGAAGTCAGAAAGCTTTGGAGAGACCTTGAGTCCCTCAAGGAAGATAAGGTGACAATGGAGAAAAACTTAGCTTTGGCCTGTGAAACAGGGGAGACCCTGTTAGCATAAAGGCCACCTTCAAGTGTGTATGCTCTGTTTCTTAGGGAACAATTTTTACGTTGGAAATTGTTAAGGATTAGTTGCAACTTGCCTTTTGAATTTGATAATGATAAAGAATTTGTAGAATGTTACATGCAAAACCCTAAAGATCAATAGAATCTTCTTTGTGAATTCTATCAACATGACCATTTGATGGGGCATGTTAATACTTCTATGTTGAATTTGTATGTGGGAGAACTCCAAATCTGGAGCTATCTATCTTTGCTAAGAAATAATAGGTTATGGGAAGAATGATTAGAGGAATACAATGCAACTACATCAACCATAGGTTTGGTAATGAGACATGAATGCCCAAAGACCACCTGGTTCACCAATAATTTCAAAGCTCAAGTTTACAGGCAAGGTATCATAGATTTATATGTAAGGAACTTGAATTCTTGCATATCAGATTCTTTCAGATAGCAGGATACTTTCCAAGTGTAGCTGTTACAAGCTGTCTCTACAGGCACTACAACAGAACAGGCAATTAGCGCCTAAAATAGCGTCAAAATTTAGTGCATTTGAGTCCATGAATTAGACACTTCTGTCGACGCCAAACTCGGCGCCCAATAGCATCTCACTATTGCACTGGATTTAGCACCGGGTTTAGCACTGATTTTAGCGCCAAATTTTAGTGCCAGGTTTAACACCGGATTTAGTGCAGGATTTTGTTGCTTCCAATTTTGCTTCTGGTTTTGCTTCTTGTGTTGCTTCCAGTTTTGCTTCCGGTTTTACTTCCAGTTTTGCTTCCAGTTTTGCTGCTATTGTTGCTTCCAATTTTGCTTCTAGTTTTGCTTCCAGGTCGACTTCCGGTTTTGCTTCCAGTTTTGCTTCTAGTTTTGCTTCCGGGTTTACTTCCAATTTTGCTTCTGGTTTTGCTTCTAGTTTTCCTTCCAATTTTGCTTTCAGTTTCGCTTCCAATTTTGCTTCTGGTTTTGCTTTCAATTTTACTTCCAATTTGGCTTCTTGATCAAGGTGAACAACACAAGGAAAAGTAATTATGAAAGCTGATTAAGCTTGTCAAATGAATCCTATTATACCTACTGAGCTCAATTTAAATTTAGAAAAGAGGCCATTACAGTTCAAGTAGAAAGAGGTAGGACTCCGAAGAAACCTTGAACCCTCTCTACCATAAGAACAAATGAATTAGGATAAAGGATAGCAGAGATAGTCACACCCATGGTGGACAAAGATGATAGGAAACTCACCTCTGGAAATTATCAGATATCTATAATTAATCTGGGTAAACAAATAAGAGAGAGGAAATTGCTTCCTTGGTGTCAACAATAGATATAGTAGTTTCAAGAATGCAAAAGGATAAGCAAACTAAAGAGCAGTTAGAACAGATGAAAACATTCATTAAAGAGCTTATCACCCCTATGACTCAACAGGAGACTCTTTCATCTAATGCCTCGATTTTGATCACCAAGCAAGAGGCATATTCTTTGCAAACAACAAGAAAGAGATTAGATGCAATTGATAAGTGCTTGGACCAAGGATGCCAATTGTATGAGCAAGCCTTATAGTTAGAAAAGGAGGTATAATTGTATATGCAAGGCCTCAGAGGAGAATTCTTATGAACAAAATCTCCTGGAGCTACAAGCCCTAAATAAAATAAGTTTAGCAAAATTGAAATCTGAAAGCATCCTTCAAGATGAAGACACAAGTTTTGTAAACAAATGTATTAATATCATAACTTTCAAAATAGATTTGATAACGGAGTATAAGATAAGAATTTTGCAAGTACAGAAGGATATGTGCCAATCCATAAGCAATTTTGAAGATTTTGTGGAAAATGATATAAGTTTTGAGTTACTATTGGTAGAAGAACAGAGACTTGCTGCATTAGGAATAATCAAAGAAGATCTCAAAAAGAAAATGGAACATGAAATGAATCGTGATTTAGATTTTGACAATACCACCCTGGACAAATGTATGGAGACAAAAGCCAACTTCAAAGCCATTGAAAAGGATGTCCATATGATGAAAACACCGATAGAATATGCACACAAAGATTTTTAAGAATGCAAATTTAGAATAGATTGGCTTGATGGGCCAAATGAGGACAGATTGAGAAAGTGTTTGGCTGCTTTTTCAGAATACAAGGAGAGACAAAACGTTGCAAATATTGCTTACACTTAAATTCAGAAATATAATGCATCTTTTATATTTTAAGACTTGATTAATTTAATTTATTCTTTTAAGGTGTTGTAAAAGGAGTCCCACTGCAATTATAAAGTGGTTCCCAATTTTGAGTGAGTGTATATTCTACATGCATCAATTAGGGTGTTTGCATGAGTTGGGTCCAAAATAAGAAAAGTGTTCTTCTCCTAGTCTGCATGAAAAGAAGCGAACAAGAAATTGCTACATGAATGTCTTTAAAATAATCAACTTCAGTTTGAACTTGGGCATTAGGGTTTCTTTGGTCCTATAAAAGCCCACGCCTACCTTGTAATAGGATCCCATGTTTTTATATTCTGGGTAGAATTTTCAAAGTTGTAGATTTAGGTTTGCTTTTCAAAGATTAGTAGTTAGAGAGAGAGAGAGAGACTAGTGTAGCACCTTGCTAGGATTGTAACCAAGTTATCAAATTCAATGAAATGGTTCTAACTTCTTCAATGTTGTTCACTTATGCATGGTAGAGTGCCTAAACTTTCTCTGAATAATTGATTACTTGATGAAATAAGTGGGATGTTTAATGACAAATCTTATTGGAATGAGTTGTGGATTTAATATGTATGACTTATGTGTATAATACAGTAGTTGTATGTGTTTATTTCTACTTACTCATCAAAACTCCTTAGAATATTGCACTTGTGATGTGAATGATAGGGTTTCATATTGATCATAACATTACTTGTTAATCAGATTTCTCAGGTTTTCATTATAAAGATTTTAGTTGAAAGTGCTCACCACATTTCTTGCATAACCCTAACATCGTTTGTTCTTTTTTCACATATCAGTAGAATAAGACTTAGCATAAGAATAATCCAGATTGATTTAATCAATACCAGGCCCCTTGAATAAACATACCACATTGACCACTAAATTTGCACAATATAGTTGTGACCCAACTCCCAAGACCTTGGAGGTGATTGATCCTAAGATAAGTAATCTTTTTAAGAGAGGTAAGGTGACTTTCACTCTACTTACGTTGCATGTGTCAGTTTGGCCATCAACGGAAAACAAATGAAAAAGAATAGGGAGGTCATTGGAAATTCAATAGACAAATTCTTGTTAATAATTACTGTTATGAACGATCTTGTAGACAATCTTTAGATAGAACATGCCAAGTAATAATGGAAGTGTTTCACAATGCAAAACAGCTCAAGCTTGCAATAAACAAAATTCAGTGGCAAGGTAATTGAAGTTGATTCTTAATCATATATCAGCTCTATGATGAAATAAGAATTTTCAAGCCTCTAAGCTTTGCAATTTGAAAGGATTATATATCAATTTCCTTTGAAGAAAACCTATTTTTCAAGTGATAAAAGTATATTACCTCTGTTCTTAAGATTGTCCTTAAGTAACAAGGTTTGCATAGTAGGCGTCTTGTTTTGTCTGTTCATCTCTTTGTTGCCAATCGTGTTTCAAGTTAATTATAGAGTTTCCAAGTGTGTGGTTTTGCTCAAGGGTTCTATCAGCTACACACTTTACTGATTAGCAAGGGCAGTTTTAGATATCAGCTTTGTCGTATACATCTAGAGATTATCATCTCTAAATACCTCCAGCTAGTAATGATAGAAGCATCTAAATCTTCTTTTGCAATTCCAATATCTGCCAAAAGCGGATTTTAAAGGTTTCAATGAAAAGATGATTTAAATTTGTACCTCCACAAAAAAAGTGATGCCAACAAGCCTAGCAGTGTTCAAATTTCCTCCCCATAGTTCTAAATCATCCATGTGCCACATAGTAGGACACCATTATTCCGAAGGAGTTTAACAAAATGGTTTACATGTTTTAGAAATACTCCAATTCAAAACACGCACCGTATACTACCAGAATATATATGGGAGTTTTTTCCTTCTTGCAAACCACGCAAGCCTTACTGATCTTAACCCAGATTTCTTCAATCTAGAGACAGCACTAAGATTTGATGGATAACTAGCCAAAAAAAACCTAGTGATTTGAATGCTATCTGTACTTTTCAATTGGATCGATATTATTTTACCCACTGATCTTCGGTGTTGGACAATCTGCATCTTCTTTCTAGTCACAACAATTGTAGGGGTTGGGTTAAAGATTATCCTAAAGTGTCATCTTAAAATCCATCTGCAGTCTTCCTAAATGGGCATTGGAACCTCAAATCGTATTTAAAATAGAGAGGTTTATCAGCAACCTTTAAGCAATGAGTGTGGCACACTACTCACCAGTTAAGCCAGGAGTTTCATTATATGTCCCAATGATCCCTCCTAAAGCAAAAAACCTTTCCTAACCAAAAATCAAGATGCTGCCTAATTAACCTTGATAGGGGAAAGATGCATATAGGCCTTAATCCAAGTTCTGCCAAGAGCAGTGATTCTCGTTCTCCCAATGCAATTGTCGTAACACTGTCTTGAATGCACACTGAATTCTCTTAAGAATAGTAAAACCTGTGATGCTGTAAGCTCATCCTCCTCCATGCATGTCTCATTAACTAAACAGTTTTATAAAGCCTTAGATGTGTGTAACCTATGCTGAGCAAGCAACTGCCAAGAAGCCTCACCATAAGCTACTCTAAACATCCACTTTTCTGCTAGCACAACACCTTGCCCTCTAATATCAGTAATGCTATAGTTATTTAGTTTGTTGTTCTATTGAGACAGACTGTATCTGAGACTTTTGCAGGCTTGGTACAGATTCTCTCGGTACTTATAATTCTCAGTAAGAAACATATGTAATTATGGACATCTGTACGAATCTCATTTTCATGATATTTTGTATGTAAATTTGATTATTTTTAGAGGTTTCTTCTTGGTTGCCACTTAGGTACTTCATAATGTGTTACCTATGCATGTGTTGTACAGATTATTTTCCTTTTTTCTTGTAATGCTATGTTACCAAATCAGCAGGAAAACCCTGTGTTTCCGGGTACAACTCATCCTGGAATTGAATTCGGATGCAATTCGACCATGGAATCAGGCAGGGTTCAGCTTTTAGCAGTTGGAATTGTGTGGAATCAGTAGGGGCATACCCGAGTGATTCTGCATTGGGTGTGGCATTTCCAAATTAATTTCAAGACAATTCTAGCAGTGGGCAAACTTTTCAACGCAATTCTTTTGACTTTTTGGCCATCCAAAACCCTAAACGACCATCCTGAAACCCTAAATGATCAGCACATAACCCACTTCATGAGTTTAACGACTCACAACAACAGCAGACAGGCATTTCATCTGTTTAACGAGTCGCAGCAACAGCAGACAGACATTTCATGTATTGTAACGAGTCACAGCAACAGCAAACAGGGAACATTTTCTGGTCAAAAAGTTAAACAAAACCCTAAATCATTGAACATCACATAGATAGTAGGGCTTCTGGCTCATATTCTTGGCTCCACAGATTCCATTTTCAAACCCAAGTCAAGATAAAAGTTTTAGTGTAGCTTTAGTATTTTGGCAAAAGACTTTTAGTAAATTTGGTATAGTAGCTAACTCTAATTTTAGTATATTTTAAATTTTGGTATATTCGTAATAACTTTATTTAACATGTTTTGGTATAGTTTAACCTTATTTAATGCACATATTTTGGCATACTAAGTCGTTAAAAGACTTGGTATAGTTCATTCAAATTTTGGCGAAAGTCTTAGTATAGCTTAAATATATTTTGGGGCTCAAAACTAAGATAAATGTTGGTTAATGTGCTTTAGTGTAGCTTTATATTACCATGATAATAACATACTATAGTTTCTAGGCTGCAAATATCTATATATTTACAATCTTTTATATAACTTTTGTACAGACATACCCAGAATGTACACAGCCCAAAATTTTTTTGATCCATGTACCCATACCCATATCCAATTCCTCTTCGGTAACTTGGTTTTAATGGAATCATTAACAGTAAAATGTAGTCACGGTCTAAAACTTTCCCTCTCCATGACCATCAAGGCAGAAGCTTACAGGCACTCATTGCTTCCTGGACTTCCATTAGGCTCCTATGCAGGTGTATACTCTGATCAAGTTCACTGATGTGTAATGCAGGGCACTGTAATGTCTCTTTTTGGGATATACCTGATTTCTTGGCCTGCAAACAATAATAATCACTAGAAATGATATTAGAAATATTAAAGATCAAGAAATTATGATAATATTCAGATCATAGCATCATTAGTATTTAGATCAATACATCATAGCATCATTTAGATCCAAATCAATACATCATAGCATCATTAATATTCAGATCAGCACATTATAGAGCAATCCTCACAGCCAATCACATTGTGAATTTCTTGGAATTACTTGCAAATGACAACATCAAGGCTGGTCGTCTTTGACTTGCCGAGAGGAGGTAAGGTGGGCCGTCCTTCCCTCTCTCAGTCCACCTTGGAGACTGGCCGTCCTCCTTGATCAAGCACAAGAGCATGAAAGGTTGGCCGTCCTTCCCACTCTCAGTCCACTTTGGAGACTGGCCGTCCTCCTTGATCAAGCACAAGAGCATGGAAGGTTGGCCGTCCTTCCAACTCTTGTCAGACCCGGAGCATGAAAGGCTGGCCGTCCTTCCAATTCCGGTCCATAACTTGATAAGCACAGAGAGGGGGGCCATCCTCTCATCTCTCGTGAACTGGAAGGGGGGCCATTGTTCCTATTTACAAGATTCTTCCTTAAATTCAGAATTGATTGCATTGGGGATTTGCTAGATGATGGTTGATCAAGTACCTCTTGATGGATTGACAAGTTTATTCCAAATGGCTGCAATAAATTATTCTTTGCTGATCTTTCCTTGATTGATTGTGTTTTCCTTGCTTGCTGACATATGCTGGGATATGACTGGGCTGAGTTATGCTTTTATAAAATATCTACTTTGGTAATCGCTGATTATAATTGAATGCCTTTAAGCTTGCTGATCCTTAAACTCTCCTTCACAGATCTTTTCTTGAAATCAGTAATAATATTCCTTCACTCTTCATCTATTTCTCCTTCAATTATCTCTCTTATATATTTCTTAATTTTCAATGGTCATATCCATTCGTATGCCTCTTGACTCTTCTTAAATAATCTTAATCTTTGTTTAATCTTAGTCTTTATAATATTAATGATCTTTTCTCTCTTTGCTTGTAATATGTCTTCCTGACTGTCTTTTTCATTCCTTTAATGATTCCCTTTCTCATGGAATAACTTTTTCCTTATACAATTTATTTGAGGAGTCACAACCTTTCATAAGGTGGCTGCCTTTATAGAAGGGCCACATCTCTTAATATACATATTTGGAATATTTCATATTCTTTCTTTTCCAATGATCTGAATGAGGATATAATGTTTTTATTTGAATACCCAATCCTTATGGAATGATCCCCTCTTTATACCTTATGGTCAAAGGAGATACAACCCTTCATCAAGCTGCCCCTTTAGAGGAGTCACAACTTCTCTAAATGCAACTGTGTCCTTTAGGCAACTAATTTTAATTTAACAAATCGCTAGTACAAACTAGCGCTACATACTCTTAATTATAATCTCCTTCGATTTGGGAGATTGGCGCCACCTTTGCCTTAATAATTAATTCATGTGCCTTCGGCTGGGTAATTATAATATTTATTTACTGGTGATCTTCATTCAAGCTGTAATTTCAGGCGGCGGGCATGACGGGCACCCTGTTTCCATGAATACATAATTGTACATGAACTCCGAGATGAAACAACCAGCTCTAAAATGCTTACAGATGACTGAAATAGCCAGATGCCCAGTTCTATAAAAGTGGTGAAGATGATCTCAAATTGTCACTGATTATCTCAAAATGTGAGGAAAGGTTCCATGCCGTCTATAACAGGTTAAAGTTGGATGAGGATGGGTCTGCCTTTGTTGGTTGTCCAAAAGGCTGTTGCATTCTTGGAATATTTTCAGTTTGTCAGATAAGGCATTGGGCATCCTGTAATAGAATTTCTAATCGCTCTAATCAGCAGGAAGATGTGCACATCTCTTTACTTCTGTTTGCTGCATATCATAATTGATTTTATTCTGTATATGGATTTGTGAAGCATATTCTCAGAAAGCATGCACGAAGAAGAATTAATTAGTTGATGGGCTGGTAAAAGATAACAATGGCGATATGAAAAGATTGAATTCGGTCTAGTTAGTTATTTGCTCCTCAATTCTGGTTGGAAATGCTTTAATCCACCAAGGATTACTCCACACAGCCCTGATAGAGCAGGACAACTTTCTGAACTCTCTAGAGGACATCCTCCAGTAAACCAATTTAACAATGTTGTTCTTACTTTATAAAAAGAGAAGCATTATGTTCCCTCTCTTGTCTATACACAGTCGTCTTCTCTCTTTTATATTGGCTTGTGCATTAGTTTCTTGACAGGGGGCTTCTGTGAAACACTTTTTTCCTTTCTGCTTGTAGGTAGAAGGGCACTTTCTTTTCAGCACTCCTAATATACAATAGTTCCGCTAAAATATTTAGATCAATCACAAACAGTAATAGAGTTTCTCAACACCTAGTTATTATAAGCATCATAAAAGAAAATGAAGAATCAAACAAAGAAGATTGGATATACCTATGTCACTTACCATTCTATTTTTCATGAATCAGCTCAAATTCATTATTGTTTTGGGAAATCCATATAAGAAAGAAGAGTTTAGGTAGTTCGTTTTCTTGTGGTTCAGAGAGACAATTGCAAACATTTACCAGCAGATTCGGTGGGCACAAATGCAGCTGACCAACCTTGCCCTAAACAATGAGAGGATGCTCAACAACTGCTAGTGTGCATAAATTATCATTCAATGGAGTTTTAAATACACCATAACATCCAGTCTATTAATGAGTTCATCATGCATTGCAGTAGCTAGAGTCTTTGCAACATACAGTAAGTAAGCCCTTGAGTATGGCCTACAGAGTTTAGACCCCAGGCTTTGCAAGTGAAAGGCATAAAATATTAATCGTTAACTTTGCTAAGATGACAAAAGAAGAGAGCTTGCTAGTTTATCAGTTCCATCATTATGATTAACCATAATCTAATCATCTTCAGTATCAATATTAGGAGTTGCATGTTCTCTCCCATGATGCCCCAAATCACCAAATGGCAGTCAGGAGGAAGTTTTTTGCATGTAAACGGCATCACTTGCTATTATGTTGTATGTAGGACGGTCTTCTTTGTCTATCAGAGAACGCAGAACCAACCTGTAATTCAAGAAAATATAGAGCTGCCTGGGGGTCAAAATATTTAAAAAATTTCACCATTCAACTCTTTGGACTCAGCAGCTCAAAAATCTCCATTTACACAAGTCAGTAGAGGCAGGCAGTCCTAGCAACCTGGTGATTATACCTAGTCTCAAAGAAACCACCCCAGCCCTGCCAATAGTAAAAGCTTAATTATCTGATGCCTACATACCCACGAAAAGGTTTATCCCACTCAAACTGGGCATTGATTCAAAATGGTATCTCCTGATTCCTACTCAATTGGGCTTTCAAGTGTTTGAAACTTTGAACAAAATAGCAGAAGATACTGGTGGGAGAATTGACAGTGTAATCACAACATGAGATAATTTAGGATATAGATAGACAAAGGCCAAAATTCAAACTAAGGGGTTGTAATCCATTGGTGAGGATGATGGTGTGCCCCCTCATTCACCAAGGTAAAAATTCCTTGAGGTACAGTGAAGGCCAGGTTCATCTCAGGTGACCTTGGCGGAATGGATCCTCCTAGTCATGGCAGCTTAGACAAAAGACACAAAGGAGACTTCTGGTATAGGTGTACAATTACTAGAATGTTATAATCAGCTACTTAAGGACAGAGATGCCAAATCTGGCTAACGGGGTTGTGTCCGTTACAAAAACAGAGAAAATCAAAGGAACAGTTTGAATGTGAGCATGGGGCAATATCAAAGAACTAACAGATCATCACCACATGCTCTCTCAGACTTCGGAAAAGGGACATAATCCGCTTACACTTTTCACTATATTCTGCTCTTTAGAAATTCAGTATTCACCTTGGTACAATTGCCTTTCTTAACAGTAATATTTTCTTCCACAAAAAGTCTATTATAATCACCCAGATATCAAAACGAAAGATTTCCATAACATTGTTGAACTTACACAAATCTGGACAACGAAAATGAGCATCAGAGCTTGGAGGAAATGGGGTTAGAGCGATAGGGGTCGGCATGAGCATCAAGCGCCTCCACAACCCCAGGAAAGGCTCCCAACCTGAGGCCACAGTAGACCTCCCTCTTCCACCCCCTGCCTGCAACCTTCTCTGCCTCCTTAACCGCCGCCTGGAAAGTCCCCGTCGAGTCCTGGAAAACGCCGTCCAAAATCCCTCTGTCCAAGGCCATATGCGCGCTCAGCTTGCGAGCACCCAACACCACGTGGCGCAGGGCGGCAGCTTTCAGCTTGCTGCGAATCACCGCCATCATACTCGTGGGAATGTGCATGCCAAGGTGGAGCTCGCTCATGTAGAGCACAGAGCGCCCCTGCGTCATGAAGCGGTAGTCGTGTGCCAGCGCTAACATGAACCCGCGTGGCCGCAGATGGCCGCCACAGTGGGGATTCCCAGCCTCATGAAGGCCGCCAACATGTTGAGGAATTTGTCCCTGATTATGTCAATACGGGCGCCGGGGGTCTCTGCGACCCATCGCAGATCGAAGCCGTTGGAAAAGTATTTGCCTGCGTTGGTGGTTATCAGGGCCGCCGCGTCGGGCGATTGTTGGACCAGTTTGAGGGCATCGCAGATGGCGTCGAGCGTGGTGGAATTAAACCTGTGATCGTCGTCACCCACAAGCGTCAAAATGTACACCTTTCCTCGCTTCTCTAGGCTGCACATCCTAGAGGCTTGCTTTCTTGGTTTTGCAAACAAATTCAAGGCAGCAAGGCAGCCGCGGGACGAATATGAAAAGATGCAAATGGATCCTTTTATCGTACCATGTGGGGTGCCTTGATTTTGGGTTTACAAGTGGCCTATACTAGCAATTGGACTTATAGGTTCAATGGACACGCCGATAATTTTGTGATCATAGTAAATTTTTGTTAACATATGTAATTTACGTAGTCAAATCTTCAATGATATGAAAGATGATACAAAGTATATGGGCATTAGTCAACAAGGTCAAGGCGACTAGAATTTTAGTCAATTTAATCATAAAAAATTGTTGAAGATGAATTTAATATCTCAAGGGCTATATCATAACCCTCTAAGTTTTCACATCCATGGCAATTAAACATAATAAGTCTAAAATGGAACAAATTGAAAGCTGCATCTTTTTAAGATGAATAGGGAAACACATAATAATTGAGCAAATTAAATGTATGTCTAGTGAACATAATATGTTTTTATATCATGGTATTTGAAGACATCCATCATGCACTTAAATATATGTTGGAATGCAAGAGAATATTATAAGGAAAATCACTAAAACACACTCCACCCCACAAAAACCCCTTCAAACTACATTAAAATACATACACCACAAATAAAAATTATATGAAATAGTGGAGTTGAGTTAGATTTGTATTGATTAAGGTGAGATCGTCATTTTGAATGGCCGGAACTTGTCTAAATGGTTGCATCAACAAACCAAATGGTGAACAACGAGAATGTATGAAAGAGAGAAATGAAGTGAGTTTGCCGAAAATACAAATACTTTTGGGTACAATTGTGTAAAAAATTTTAACATCATTCTTATTTTCATTAATATGGACTATGGAAATCTTATGTCTATTAAGTGAGTCTAATGTTTGTCTACTTACATTGAGAGAAAGGAAATGATATAGCTTGTGACCCCCTGTTGAGGAGTCTACTAAGAGGAATCTGTAATCAACTTCCTTCTCATAAAAGGAGGCCAACACATTTGTTGTGCATGTGGAGAGGGGATGACTATGTACATTGATTGTTTCACTCACTTGTAGGGCACTCCACTTTATGGATGAGATCAAGAGATTAAAGAGGAGATTAGAGGGAAGAATAATGTTTTAGTTATTTGGCAAGATGTTAGTTTATAGGCCTCAAGTTTAGACAATCAATCATGCAACCCTTGTGGGTGGTCTAAAGTCAAATTGCAACACATCTTAGCTCAAATTAATGGAGGTAAAGCCTAGAAAATGACTATTAAATATGGAAAAATATCCCTCTTAGGAGTTACTAAGGACATGGGGTAGGATATTATTTGCATGTGCTTGGTTGGTAGAGAAAATGTTTCTTATCAACTTTATTTTGTCACTTAGCCAATATTTCCTTCTCTATTTATGTCTATATCTTGCTGGAACTAAAAATATTGTAAATAAGATTGTATTGATTGAGAGTTAAAAAGATTGTATTTACAAAAAAAATTCAAATAAGATTGTACTAGAGAATCAACTATATTCTGTATTGATAAAAAAATTGTAAATAAGATTGTAGTGAAAAATCGAGGTTATGATGATTGACATGATAGTCCTTTTAATTTCAATCATTAATCTATCATTTGTTCAAGTGCTCCTCAATATTAGAACACCTATCGATATAAACATATGATAATAAGGAAAAAAGAGATAATGTATTCAAAGAATTAAAAGATATAAACAATTGAAAAGATAATAACACTAATAGTATGCTAAGTGAATAATCTATTTAGTAGATATTATATATTATATAAAATTTTAAAAATAAAAATAGTTTTGAGGTGGTAAATGATTAGCATTTTAATTGGGCCAAAACCAGAATCAATTTTGTTGAAGTGAATTTCATTATAATTGTCAAAAAGAAACTAATTATGAAACTTTTAATTAAGATAGTTATATCATTCTCCACAACCATATATACTAATGTATGTTCTATATTTTTAATGTTCAAAGCTTAAGAAGCCCCAAGAGATGGACTTTCTTCATAACACCTTAAGTGTCGAAAACAATTTGCCACTACACCAAACTTAAACATATATTTGAGATAAATATAATATAAGAACATAAATATTATATTATTTTTTATGGACACATTAGGTTTACACAATATTGACATCTTTGTTCTTAAGTAATTGATTATAATATGTTGAATAAAGGCACCCTATTTACAATATGCTGAGTATTTAACATATACCTATATCAAAAATCTCATTCAACTAAATTATTAGACTACCCAAAAAAACAATTGTTGATACGTATTGAACATAGCATATAATTCAAACTTTTTACCTTTTTATGTACATGTTTATTTCAGATAGATTAGTTTCCTATAGTGAAATGTTTGAACTTGTATTGATTGTTTTTAATGTGTAAAAATTTTATTTGTATGTTGGGAGGGAGATGCATGCAAGGACTTTTTAACTTGTAGTTTTAGATTGTAATTCCTACCTTGGTAAGATGGTAGTAATAGTGTACATATAAATCTGAAGAATAAAAGTAAGATGGGACTTGGGAATTTCAAACTATAAATTACAATTTTTAGAAGCTTAGTAAGACAAAAATGTAAATGAATGAATTTGTTGTTACTATAAAATCAAGTGGTACATCAGTAGAAAAATGGTACTATAAAACCTATGTACAATATTAATTCATTTGATACCTGATATCTTCATCACAATGTCCTTCATTCACAAATGGCATGCTCCCCAAAGTCATGCAATAAACTTCCTATTTATCAAAAGTACATTTTTTTTGGATTGAAGATCGTGCACAATATATATTCAAAATAAAAGGAGGATGTAGTACATCATGGTGGCCAAGAAGGCCACACCAAAAATTTACCTACAACCTATATCAATCCAAAAACACCAGTCAATTACAACTGGGCATGAAGCACGATATAAACAAAAACACAGTATAATACAAAGCTTATGCACCCTATACCAAATTATACAGTTTAAAATCTCTATGTTCTATTACAATATATGAGTTGTCATTTATCAACTAAGTCATTTATGATCATTGAAATTGCTCTGTCATCTACTGCACTGGAAGCCGTATTGAATTCTCCATCTTCCTCTACACCTGGCTGCCAACCATATGCCCTGTCATAAGTTACTCATGTGTGCCCTCTGAGTGTTGCATGTATCCTCCAAAGTAGAAACCATGAGAGTCATCCAATTATATACGCCATACATCCTCCATAGCACCTGTTCTATGATTGCCTTCTTTCTGTTGACTAATGAGGCACTGATCTCTTTGGGTCTTGATGTACACTCTGTTATCACTATCCATGAATGAGTCTCTGGCACAAGCTCTTCCACTAGGCATGACTGTCCTGACCTGACTGGTGTTATCATTATAGTTTTGAAATGTTGTTCCCATATACCTGTTAAAATTGTCTTTCATTCTTTCTATCTACTACTGGATGTAATATCCCTAAAACTCTTTATGTTCCCTGTCAAATTTCTCCTCACACTTCCTCCATCCTAGATTGCAATGGTGTGCCCATTTAATATCTTCTTTGTAGACCATAGCTCCACCATTAATAATTTTGTTGAATTTGTCTTCTGTCATTTCCAATGTAACGAGAACCTGCTTAATCAATTTGTAGTTTGTGAGTCTTAAGAAAGCCTCTATGAGGTCCCTCTTTTTGCCTGGGAACTTATCTTCATTTCTCATTTTCCTCAAAAACCACAAAATTTCAGTAGACAAGACAAGCCAGAATTTGTTTGATTTCACATTTAAACCATTTACATACCCACATAAAATTTCCTTCCAATTAACATCTTTGATGGGAGACCAATTAGGAATATTACACATAAAGTAGGACCATATAAACAATGCATATTTGCATTCAAAGAAGATATGCCAACAATTCTCAATAGTATTAGATATAGAACACAAACCATTATCTAAACCTAGATTAAGCCTGTTCAGGAAAAGAAGCCATCTAAAACTTGACATTTTGGGTTCAATGACCCTTGACTAGATCCACTTAAAAGCTAAATAGATAATTATTTTTGTTCTAGGGAAAGTTCCAAACAGTGTTGACATGCTTGAATACCACCTAGGAGTTAGTGCACATTTTATAAATTCTTTTTGGATCCACATTCATTTGTTTAGTTCCATCCAGCCATACAAGATTATCAATGCATTCCTCTCCAACAACATAGATCCCATGGGAGAACTTACCCAGAAATGCCTTGCATAGAGTAGAGAAAGTTCTTTTATTTAAGTCAGCCAAATTGAATTTAGTTTTAATATGATCCCAAGTTTTGGGAGAGTTGTTTTCAATTAGATCACCTAATGTTTTCAAACCTAGATTATTCCATTTTTTAGTAGAGCACCCATGTAGAAGGGCAAGCGGTCTTCCCAAATGTTCCACATTCCACCATATGGATCTATGACCAATTACCATGTTTTGTTCACATCATATGCATTTCTATTGAAAATTAGACTTTTGACATGTTCCATGCTTTCCAAATACTAAGAAAAACAACAGAGCCTAAGGGCTTGTCACTGAAATCCTCAAATAATATGTCTTGAATGTGCAGAGTACCCCAACCCTTGCATTTTCCAAGGAGAGAAGAACATATATTATTCTTGACTAGAAATTTCCATGGTTTATCATCGTTTAAGGCCTTAATAATCTACTTTGAATCCAAGGCCATTCCTTGGACTTTTAGGTTTTTCAGCCCCAATCCCCCTTCACTTTTATCTAAGAAACACCAGTCCCACCTAACTGCATGCATCTTGGAGTTCCCTTTGCCATCAGACCATAAAAATTTCCTTATAACCTTTTGAATAAGATCAAATTGGTAGTTAGAAAAAAGCCACATAGATGAATAATAGGTAGGATAGGCAAAGAGCGCTTTCTGACATACTTGCAATCTTCCAGCTAGAGAGAGATAGTTCTTGTTCCAACTATGCAATTTTTTTTCAATCTTTACAAAAATCCACTCCCACGTCTGTTTCAATGAGGGGCAAATGGCAAAGGGGATGCCTAGGAACATAACTTGCTTCTGTTGACCCCCCCACATCCATCTGCTCCCATTTAACAAGTCTGGGGTGTCGTCATCCCAACAAAGTAGAACAGAATTAGAAGGTGAAACTTTAGCCTCAGAAGCTAGGTAGAAAACTTCCAATCTAGTTTCCAAAAACTTGAATTCTTCTTTATCTAATCTAGGAAAGAGTGCAATATCATCTGCAAATTGAACATTTAATAGTCTATCCTTATTAGGCAATGAAAGGCCACACAAAACACCATGGATAGCATTAGTTCTCAGCAAGTAGTACAAAGCCTTTGAGGCTATAACAAACAAGGTTGGGGCAAGTGGGCACCCCTGCCTACTGGATCTACCCAAAGACAAGGGCTTAGAAAGGGATCCATTGACTTCAATCTGGGCTAAAGCATCCTGAAACAACATATTCACCATCTTGCAAAAGAAGTCAGGGAAACCAATAGCCTTTAGCATCTTTAGTACAAAGGACCATTCCACCCTATTGTATGCTTTTTCAAAGTCTAGGAGAAGTATCCTTGCTTTTTGATTCGTAGCTCTAGCCCAATAAAAGGCCTCCCAACTAGTTATTAGGTTCTCTAAAATATACCTACCTTTTATGAATCCGGTCTGAGTGCTACTGATAATACTAGGTAAGATTTCCTTTAATCTCAGAGCCAACACCTTAGCAAAGATTTTATAGGATACATTCAGTAAGGTGATTTGCCTCCAATTCCTGATGTTAGCGTTATCTCCATCTTTACGGAGCAACCTGATAATACCTTTATTAACTTCTTTTCCCAAGGTACCTTGTTTAATTGCTTCTTGATATAGCTCCCACAAGTCATCGACAATCCAAGACAAGTTAGCTTTATAAAATTCCATTGGCAACCCATCTGGGCCAGGAGACTTCCCATTCTCTATAGAATTAATGGCATCCTCTATTTATTTTTTTGTTATGTCTGCATTAATAGCATGCTTCATTTCTGCATCTACTTTTTTGGAACAAATCCTCATGCAAAAATCCTGTGCTTCCTTACATTTTTCATAATTATCTTCAATCTTGAAAAGTTTTTCATAAAAGGATATAAAAATTTCTTTTATTTACTCCTCATCATGGAATCAATTTCCATCTTCTAAGATTGGACCGATTTTCTCCTTCAAATGCTTGAATTTAAGAAGGTCAAAGAAGTATTTAGAGCCCCTGTCTCCATCTCTCAGCTAGTTCAATTTGGCTCACTCTGGCTCCTTGTGCTTTCTAGTTTGTACTTTTCTTAATCTGTGCTTCACCTCCCCTAATTCTACTGACAAATCTTCAATATTATGCTCATTCTGCACCCTTGCCTCTAACTCTAAATATTCTTTTTGCAACTGCAGTTCTTCCCTCCTCCTATCTAGAGAATAGTTTTTACCCACTGTTTTAAAGACTAACCTACAAGATCTAATAAGCTTATTCCAAAAATGAATAGGATTGGAAGGAGAGACACTGGCTTTGCATATCCTTCTCAATTTAAGGGTACCACACATGCAGTCTTCATCCAATAAAAGGGTACAATTAAGCTTATAGCTACAATCCTTTGGAGACTTAGGATTACTGGTCTGATTATTGAAAGCTAGTATGGCCTTGATAGGATGGTGGTCAGACAATGCATTAGGAAGAACTTGGACCAGGTTGTAACTGCTTTCATATTGGAATTAAAAAACCTCTTTTTTTGCATAAAACCTATCAAGTCTGCAATGAATCCTCTTATTCCCTTTTTGACTGTTGCACCAAGAAAACCAAATACCTCTATTGTTCCCCCTCAAACCACCTAAGGGGTCAGATAGCTTCAAAGAACTTTTAA
The DNA here is from genome assembly GCA_027924645.1 of Cunninghamia lanceolata. Taxonomy (NCBI): domain Eukaryota; kingdom Viridiplantae; phylum Streptophyta; class Pinopsida; order Cupressales; family Cupressaceae; genus Cunninghamia; species Cunninghamia lanceolata. Next base: position 429,370 of record BSBN01001098.1, read on the forward strand.
GCCTTTCCCAAAAAAAACTTTCATTACCTTTGCACTCAAGAGAGCATCCTCCTTTCTTATCTTCCTTGTGCTCAACCATATTGAAGTCGTCTCCTATGATCCATGGCACCCTGGGCAAATTATTTTCCATCCACTCCCAGAGACCTACTCTATTAAAATACTCATTAGGAGCATAAATAGATCAAAGGCCTAGTTTAGAATCATCTACCTCCAATAAAACCCAGACACACCTACCACAAGGGGGACTGACCAGACTGAGATATGAGTTTCTCCCATTTTCTATTGATCAAGATGACATTGCCCCCTTTTCCTTTATCATGCTTGGAGGAGAAGAATACAACTCCTCTCCAAATAAACTTTAGAGTGTTTTCTAGAGTGAAACCAATTGATTTCACCTCTTGAAGAAAGAGAATATCCATATTCTTGTTTTTGTTACAAAAGTCTCTAACCACATATTTTCTATTAGGAGATTCTAATCCCCTCATGTTCCAAAAGTAGGTTAGGTTGAGTGTTATTTATTTCCATTGTACAATCTGTCAAAACATTTGGTTCTTTGCCCTTTTTTTCTGGCTTAGTGGTGAAGTTAGTTATGCTCACTATTTTCCTCTTTTTTCTCTCCTCTTCCTTTTTGTCAATCCCATCATGGGACAAGCCAAGATTATCTGGCATCAATTCTTGGTTTTTGCCATCAACACTATTATTAGTAGCTATCAGTTTAGAACACTTCTAAAGTTCCAGTGCCATTCTCTTGGGGTCTGCTGCTTTCTTCTTCAAAAATTCCTCTTTCAAAAGGTCTAATTTCTCCCTTTGGGCTGCCACTTCTCTAATTTTTTCTAGGGCAAACTCATGTGCATTTTTCTTTTTTTCTACCAATATTTGGTCATCAAGCCTCTTGTCTACCTTGACAAAATCAGAGGGTAGGACCTCCACTATGGCAAGGCAATCACCTGGGGGGGCACAAAACACAACTGAGTCCCCCAAGGGAGTAGGCTGAGAGTCCATAACTTGGGACTCAAAGCAAGGCTTATCAAAAAAACCTGTCATCACTATTTTTGTTATCCTCCTTTAGGTCCTCAGAGGGGCCTTCAGTGGTTTCATCAAAGTCATACATTGATACCGAATCTTTGTCTTTGAGATCAATGTCTGTCTCCCCACCTTCATTTAACTCTGCGGGCATCTTGTCATCTTCCTGGTTCTCAACATCTCCAGGAGCCAAGGCATTGCCCACAACATCCCTTTTTTTTTCAACAGAGGTATGGAAGGAATCATTGGGTTTAGCCACAGGAGGGTCTACACATGAAGGAGTATCAATAGGGAGGTTCGGAGCAGGGACAAAAGTCCCATTACATTTGCCATCTTTAGTACTGGTTTCAAAATTTGAATCTTCTTTGGATTTTCTAGATTTTAAAATAGGGTAGTCTCTTTTTTGATGTCTCTCCAACTTACGCAAAAAGCAAGAATTAAGACCTCCAAGCCCTACAACTTCACAGGCAACTATTTTATCGGCTAACTGAATTTCCAAGACCTCCAGAATAGTAGTCTCTATGTTTAAGGCCATAAGGATTTTGGCATCCATATGAGGAAGTGCCATTCTAGTTTCATCAATTCTAATGATGTTTCCAAAATTTTTAACTAACTGAGGCAAAAACCCCCAAATTTGGGCTAACACATTTTTTATTATAATCCATTTGGGGTAGAACAAAACTGAATTTCTTCCTTCGAAGTCTTAGGGGCCCATGGGAAGGCTTTAAATAGGGCTTGCCCTATGTTCCAGAAGTTCCTTTCAAGAACGCTTTTCTGCATATTGTGATTCCTAAAGAAAATAATAAAAAGGTCATGATAGACCATTTTGCAAAAAGAGACTTGAATTCCTAATTTCCTTCCCCACACATAAGCTAGCCAATTATCAAAAAAGTTCCGTGAAGGAGTTTGTCAATATTAACACAAGTAAAGAAAACTGCAATGTTTCTTAGCCTTTTTTCTTCATTGTTAATTGCTCTTTGCATACCTTCATTGGGCCTCAAAATAAGTTTTCTTGGCAACAAGAGGTCCTCGCCTTAGAGCCTCTTGCTTCTTCTCTGCAGAGCCCTCCACTGGAGACTCCATTGATGGATCTGACCTATAGTTGCACCTCGAAACCAGCATCTTTCTCCGGAGCGGGGGCATTGTCTCCATTAACTACCTCATAATAAGTTTTTCCTTTATCATTTGCAACCTCTTCACCAGCTTTTTCATTACCTTCCATACTTTCCATTAAATGCCATTAAACTCTTGGCTGTACGGAATAACTCCCAGCAATACCCGAGCATACAACACAGCAGGGTGACGTCGGGTGACAAACACAGGGATGGGCGGGAAGGAAATTTAAAAATCTGTGCAAAATCTTACTTTGACAACCATCTACAACAAAACAAAAGGCACTAAACAATAAAGAAATACACAACAAGGTTAATGTAATGCCACAAATATCAGGTCTAAAGATTCACATTATGTATACAAAATGCAAAAAATGTAGAAATGAGATTATGGGTTACAATTTTTTTTTTAAAATTACAATTAAAAAAAAGGGCAAAGGTGAGAAACAATAAAGGCCACACATGTAGATTAAAAAATCTTTTAAAAATGGAAAACCTATTTTCCGGCCCAAACACACTTATGTTGTCACCATCAACCTAAGTTTTATTTTTAATACTTGTCTTGGTATTATTGAGTTCAAAATAGTTCTTTCTAAATTATTTTTTTTAAATTAATTACTTAATATTTTTCATTTTTAAAAATTATATTAAATATTTATAATTTTTAATGTAGAAAATAAATTTTAATTGGTTATAAAATTTTATTTTTTATTCTCATATATATATACACTAGCATATTAATATCTTAAAAAATATTTCTAAAATATGTCGAGAGATATCCTTCTCGAGGTGCCTATTTCTTAATCAATTTACCACGTATAAGTGGAAAAGGCACCTAGAGAGGGATATCTCTTGACATATTTTAGATATATATTTTTAAATATAAGTATGCTAGTTTATTTTACAAGTAACATTTCTCATTTACAAGGTTGCCACCCAAAAACATATATTTCTCTTTAAGTTGACTAGACTTGAAATTACTTCGAAGACTAAAAATATCTTATATTGGAAACATAATATTTCCAGTGCATATCACGTAATGTTCAAAAGTACTTATGAATGTGTGTATATATCAAGAAAAAGAGAACAAATCTAAACTCCACTCCATAAAAATTTCATTCATTATCAAGAAAAAGAGAACAAAATCTAAACTCTACTCCATTAAAATTTCATTCATCATGAGGAAGAAAGAACAAAATCTAAATGCTAGTGATGTTAGAAGTTTCTAGCAATGACACACTGTGCAAAACTAAGAAGAAGGGTCAGTTGTAAGGGGTTAAGCTGGGAAATGTATTGTTTGGCATCTTGTGCAAGCTCAAGCACACTCTCCCGACACTTTTGTATCCCATAGAGCTTATGGGTACGTGACTTTGTCCACCCTTCTGTTTTTGCCTGCTGTCTTACTGAGCTCCTCAGTAGTGTTGCCCTGGTCAAGCATATCATAAATGATCTTGTAAGCAAGACCCTCAGCACGCCTATTACCCCATGTCCCCATGTCGCTACTTAAGTTATTTTTCTGCTTAAATTTAAGTAGTTGGAGGGCCCCATGGAAATTTAGAATTATGGGAAAGAGATAATATAGAATCTTTCCCTATTTTAGTGGAGGAACTACTGTTTAGGAATTGCAAATAAGCTGTGGAAATACAGGGGCTTGGAAATAAGCAGCTACTGCATAATGAAAAATGCCACGTGGCACCACTGTAAGCTTTGACAGATTAAAAAAAGCATTAATTTTTGAAAATTTTGTTCTAAAACAAATTATACATTTTTTTTAGGCTGCTTAAAAATAAGCAGAAAAATTAAATATTCATGGAGCCATAGCTCCACAAATAACTCCTAAAAATATTAAGGAGTGCCTGCTAGCCAAAATAAGCTAAACATCTACATGGAGACCTGCCCCTAGCCCTCAGCCTCTCCACCTCTTCATTGGACCCTTCACCAACGATACCTACACCCACGAATGAAATATTGGCCATGACTTGTGGTGGAACTAGATGTAGTCAAGAAAGGCAAGGTCGATGGAAGGAGTCCCCACATTGGCCAAATCCATGTATTGACCTCCCATCATCCTTGTCGATCCCCTAGCCTTTGTGAGCTCATAGATGACTTTCAACACTCTATTGGGATGGAGGGCATCGCATGGCCAAACAATGTGGTGGAAAGTGAGGCCGTAGAGCACATCGTTGGCACATATGGTCATGCCTTGACTGAAGACAAGGTGGGTAGAAGGGCAGCTGCAGCGTAGAGAGTCATCATCCATGTAGGGAGATCATAGACAATGAGTGAGGTGGCATGGATCATTTCCAAAGTGCAGGCCATTGACAGGGCCTACTCTCTTTTCCCTCCCACCACCTCACAATCTACTATGCACATGATGGGGCATCATCTCCACTCTACTTAAATATCATCCATTTCAATGGTCAAATAGTCAATAGTAATTTTACACCTCATCCACAGCAAAAAGTGGTAATATTTGTCATTTTTTAATTGGCCAAAATTGACTTTTGACTATTGAAGTGGATGATGTTTAAGAACAATCCATGATCTCTTGCCCCCGCCCTGGATTCTTTGATCTTTTCCTCACTGAAGGGGATTCCCATACTTTGCTCATGTATTATGCATGTCTAGTCAAGCATATCATCAAGTATGCATACGATACAAATGAAATGCCAATGACCAGATTTAGAATTAATGCCAACAAGAAAATAAGGGTGGTGAATATTCCAACCTATTTTTAGGTTTTTATTTACACAGAATCTAGAATCTAGAGGCTCATTTATTCCCACCCCGCTATGACTATAGAATGCCTCTTAGTGTAATTATTCTCAAGAATTTAAGATAAATTTATTTTAATAATTACCACTTATCTATGGAAATTGCATACCTTGTGGTTGTCAAATTGTGTTTTACACTCACCTTGGCATTCACCCTTGTAGCACACATCTTTTTATCATTTCTCCTAGATTTGAGTGTCTGGTGTTTCTATAATTGACTTGCTTGCATTTTAACATTTTTTGCGATTTTGTCACTTCTAATGTTTCACCATCTCAGTGTCTTTTGAATGTGTGCCAATTTCATACTATCATCTCACCATTTAAAAATAAAAATAAAAACCAAATCATTCTATGCTAAATAATTCTATCTTTGATATTATTTGAAAATAAAAATTAAAAAGAGAAATAAAAATTAAAAAGAACATCAAAATCTGAAACTCACTTATACTCTCTCTCTCTCTCTCTCTCTCTCTCTCCTCTCTCTCTCTCTCTCTCTCTCTCTCTCTCTCTCTCTCTCTCTCTCTCTCCTCTCTCTCTCTCTCTCTCTCTCTCTCTCTCTCTCTCTCTCTCTCTCTCTCTCTCTCTCTCTCTCTCTCTCTCTCTCTCTCTCTCTCTCTCTCTCTCTCTCTCTCTCTCTCATCTCTCTCTCTCTCTCTCTCTCTCTCTCTCTCTCTCTCTCTTAAAACAACTTATAGTAATTATTTTTATTTCCTTTCTAAAAATATCTTTTAAAAACAAACATTAAAAGCTATGAATTTAACACCTCATTTTCTTTCTATCTTCATGCATCTTTGATGTTTAAAAGGAAAACAATCTTATATTATTTTTATTTTAATGCCTCTCTTCATCAAATTTCCCATTGATAACATTTTATTTCCACCATTCTTCCAAAGCATTCATTTTAATATGCAATGGATAATTCTGCAACACATTTTAGGCCATTATGCAGCTAGAAACTATCATGATTTTCCTCTAATTTAGATAACGCCATTCAAATGGTTGTTTCTTCACATATTTTGGATGTTGCATACAACTTAAAACAATCATTATTCTT